>JAVSCE010016464.1:0-15337 GCA_032199065.1 Smutsia gigantea | reverse complement strand
ACACAAAGCCACAACTTCTGTGGGACAGAGCAAAGGCAGTTCTAAGAGGAAAGTATATTGCAATCCAGGCCTATTTAAAGAAGGAAGAACATACCCAAATGAATAGTCTAAAGACACAATTACTGAAATTGGAAAAAGAAGAACAAATGAGGCCCAAAGTCACCAGAAGGAGGGACATAATAATGATTAGAGAAGAAATAAATAAAATTGAGAAGAATAAAACAATAGAAAAAATCAATAAAACCAAGAGCTGGTTCTTTGAAAAAATAAACAAAGTAGATAAACCCCTAGCCAGACTCATTAAGAGAAAAAGAGAATCTACACACATAAACACAATCAGAAATGAGAAAGGAAAAGTCACGACGGACCCCACAGAAATACAGAGAATCATAAGAGAATATTATGAGAATCTATATGCCAACAAGCTGGAAAACATAGAAGAAATGGACAACTTCTTAGAAAAATACAACCTTCCAAGACTGACCAAGCAAGAAACAGAAAAACTAAACAGACCAATCACCAGCGATGAAATCGAATTGGTAATCAAAAAACTACCCTAGAACAAAACCCCTGGGCCTGATGGATTCACCTCTGAATTCTACCAGACATATAGAGAAGAAATAACACCGATTCTCCTTAAAGTTTTCCAAAAAATAGAAGAGGAGGGAATACTTCCAAACTCATTCTATGAAGCCAGCATCACTCTAATACCAAAACCTGGAAAGACCTCACCAAAAAGAAAATTACAGACCAATATCCCTGATGAACGTAGATGCAAAAATACTCAACAAAATATTAGTAAACCGAATTCAAAAATACATCAAGAGGATCATACACCATGATCAAGTGGGATTCATCCCAAGGATGCAAGGATGTTACAACATTCGAAAATCCATCAACATCATCCACCACATCAACAAAAAGAAGAACAAAAACCACATGATCATCTCCATAGATGCTGAAAAAGCATTTGACAAAATTCAGCATCCATTCCTGCTTAAAACTCTCAACAAAATGGGTATAGATGGCAAGTACCTCAACATCATAAAGGCCATATATGACAAACCCACAGCTAACATCATACTTAATGGCGAGAATCTGAAAGCTTTTCATCTAAGATCGGGAACAAGACAGGGATGCCCACTCTCTCCACTGTTATTCAGCATAGTACTGGAGGTCCTAGCCACAGCAATCAGACAAAACAAAGACATACAAGGCATCCAGATTGGTAAAGAAGAAGTCAAATTGTCACTATTTGCAGATGACATGATACTGTACATAAAAAACCCTAAAGATTCCATTCCAAAACTACTAGAACTAATATCTGAATTCAGCAAAGTTGCAGGTTACAAAATTAACACACAGAAATCTGTTGCTTTCCTATACACTAATGATGAACTAACAGAGAGAGAAATCAGAAAAACAATTCCCTTCACAATTGCATCAAAAAGAATAAAATACCTAGGAATAAACCTAACGAAGGAAGTGAAAGACCTGTACTCTGAAAACTACAAGACACTCCTAAGAGAAATTAAAGAGGACACTAACAAATGGAAATGCATCCCATGCTCTTGGCTAGGAAGAATAAATATTGTCAAAATGGCTATACTACCTAAAGCAATCTACAGATTCAATGCAATCCCTATCAAACTACCAACAGCTTTCTTCAATGAACTGGAACAAATAATTCTAAAATTCATATGGAACCACAAAAGACCCCGAATAGCCAAATCAATCCTGAGAAAGAGGAATAAAACAGGGGGAATTACACTCCCTGACTTCAAGCTCTACTACAAAGCCACAGTAATCAAGACAATTTGGTATTGGCACAAAAACAGACCCACAGACCAGTGGAACAGAATAGAAAACCCAAACATTAACCCAAACATATACAGTCAATTAATATTTGATAAAAGTGCCTTGGATATACAATGGGGAGATGACAGCCTCTTCAGCAGCTGGTGTTGGAAAAACCGGACAGCTACATGTAAGAGAATGAAACTGGACTACTGTCTAGCCCCATACACAAAGGTAAACTCAAGGTGGATCAAAGATTTGAATGTAAGTCATGAAACCATAAAACTCTTAGAAAAAAACATAGGCAAAAATCTCTTGGACATAAACATGAGCAACTTCTTCATGAACATATCTCCCCGGGCAAGGGAAACAAAAGCAAAAATGAACAAGTGGGACTATATCAAGCTGAAAAGCTTCTGTACAGCAAAGGACACCATCAGTAGAACAAAAAGACATCCTACAGTATGGGAGAATATATTCATAAAAAACGTATCTGATAAAGGGTTGACATCCAAAATATATAAAGAACTCATGCACCTTAACAAACAGAAAGCAAATAATCCAATTAAGAAATGGGCAGAGGACATGAATAGACACTTCTCCAAAGAAGAAATTCAGATGGCCAACAGGCACATGAAAAGATGCTCCACATCGCTAATCATCAGAGAAATGCAGATTAAAACCACAATGAGATATCACCTCACACCAGTGAGGATGGCCAACATCCAAAACACAAACAACAACAAATGTTGGCGAGGATGTGGAGAAAAGGGAACCCTCCTACACTGCTGGTGGGACTGCAAATTAGTTCAACCATTGTGGAAAGCAGTATGGAGGTTCCTCAAAAAACTCAAAATAGAAATACCATTTGACCCAGGAATTCCACTCCTAGGAATTTACCCTAAGAATGCAGCAGCCCAATTTGAAAAAGGACAGATGCACCCCTATGTTTATTGCAGCACTATTTACAATAGCCAAGAAATGGAAGCAACCTAAGTGTCCATCAGTAGATGAATGGATAAAGAAGATGTGGTACATATACACAATGGAATATTATTCAGCCATAAGAAGAAAACAAATCCTACCATTTGCAACAACATGGATGGAGCTAGAGGGTATTATGCTCAGTGAAATAAGCCAAGCCGAAAAAGACAAGTATCAAATGATTTCACTCATATGTGGAGTATAAGAACAAAGAAAAAATACTGAACAAAACAGCAGCAGACTCACAGAACCCAAGAACGGACTAATAGTTACCAAAGGGAAAGGGACTGGGGAAAATGGGCGGGAACGGAGGGATAAGAGGGAAAAACGGGGCATTACGATTAGCAGATGTAATGTTGGGGGGGCACGGGGAGGGCAGTACAACTCAGAGAAGACAAGTAGTGATTCTATAGCATCTCACTACGCTGATGGACAGTGACTGTAATGGGGTTGGTGGGGGGGACCTGGTGAAGGGGTAGTTTAATAATCGTAATATTGCACATATAATTGTAAATTAATGATAATAAAATAAATTATAAAAAAATGCAAATATTAGCTTATAGATTATAAGCATTATAAAATCCAGAATGTTTTTGGCCTGAATTCTGTTATATGTTTATGACAACAATTTTGTAATATTTGTATAGACAATAGAAATAAATATTCCGTCCTTTGTCTGCTACAGTTGATGAAAATGATGTTATTTCTTATTGATAGTTGAGGGAACTAATGTGTTCACGTTGTGCCATTGTGGCAGGGCCTGTGCTGGCAAAGCCTGGAAGTGATGAGATGCTCACCATGAGCAGGAGGGGCATCCTGGGAGCCATTCCTTCTGTGGCTCAGCAAGAACCCAACTATACATAGAGATGGCGCAACTCACATCCAAACTCAGTGTATCCCCAGCTCAACTAAACAAATTTCAACATGCTGCGGGTCACTCCACAACCACTAGCAAGATCCGGAGTGTGACAGAGGAGAAGTAGGAGAGAGATATCCTAAATAGTTGTTTTTAACTAGCTGATTTTTTTCAGGTTTGATAAAAACAGTCATGTGAACGGAAGAATTAAAGATGGCTGCATGAGAGGTGAGACACAGGCTTCCTCCGAAAACTGCATATAATACGAAAATATAATTAATACAACTAATCCTGAAAGAGCAACAGGAAGAGGACTGCACCAGACTACACAAACCTGGAGAAAAGATCAGACCTCACAGAACAGGGTAACGTATCAAAGCTGTGGCCCAGCGGGACCCAAGTCCTTCCCCCATCCCAGCTCACCAGTGGGAGGAAGAGAAACAGAGCAGGGAGGGAGTGGAGGCCTGGGACTGCTGAATACCTAACTCTGGAGACCTTCTCTAGGAGCACAAACCTACAATTCATGGGGCTTGCATGATACTCTCATGATTAAAGGGTTGGAAAGCTAAGAGAGGCAGAATTCCTGGGGAGACTGAGATTCCAGCCACTGTGAAAAGCAGTGATCCATATCCAGCTGCTCTGGGACAAAAGAAAGGTGGCAGTCTGAGAGACTTCCTAACAAGGAAGCCCTTAGCAAGAGGGCTGCAAAAGGGGCAAGGATTACACAGAACTTAGTGCTCAGGAAAGAGGACAAGTAGACAAAATTGTCCAGGTGCACTCTGCCCAGCAGGTTGGGAGCATTTCCATATAGACTCTCATATTTAAGGAGGGAAAAGAAATCTTCCTTCTTACACGATCTTCAGGTGCTCCAGCTCCATGGCTGGTTACACAGCTCCAAGGACACCCTCCATGATACGCAGCCTACTGCACCTTTCTTCTGGCCAGCCCCACCTGGCTCACAAACCAGCAAACCCTACCCTGGCGTTAAGCCAGCCAGAGGGAAGATCTGCCTGCAGCAACTACAAACACAAAGCATAGAGGCTTATACCTGTGTGCTCGGCCCACTGGTTCAGGCAGTGGAGACAGGCATAGCAGCTGGGTAGCAGGCAACAGCTCTTGCCTCCCCCCATGCACCAATACCATTCCCCTGCAGTCCCTGACATTGCTTCAGGGGATGAGCAGCTCCAGGGAGTAGAGCTTCTTGGCAATAGAGGGCGTCATATACAAGTATGAAACACCAAAGGAATCTGGTCCAGAGTAAAGTTATTAATACCACTCCTGAGAAAGATTTAAATGACAACGACCTCATGACTCTTCCTGAAAGGGAGTTGAAAATAAAAATCATTAACATGCTCATGGAGGTATGGAAAGACATTCAAGAACTCAGGAATGAATTCCAGTCAGAGATCCAATTGTTGAAGAATACAATAGATGGTATTAAAAGCAGATTGGATACAGTGGAGGAGACGATAAATGAAATAGAAACTAGAGAAGAGGAATACAAAGAAGCTGAGGCACAGAGAAAAAAAAGGATCTCTAATAATGAAAGAATATTGAGAGAACTGTGTGACCAATCCAAACGGAACAATATTCGCATTATAGGGGAGCCAGAAGAAGAAGAGAGAGAAAAAGGGATAGAAAGTGTCTTTGAGGAGGTAATTGCTGAAAAATTCCCCAGTCTGGGGAAGGAGATAGTCTCTCAGGCCATGGATATGCACAGCTCTCCCAACACAAGGGACCCAAGGAAGACAACAGCAAGACATATAGTAATTAAAATGGCAAAGATCAAGGATAAGGACAGACTATTAAAAGCAGCCAGAGAGAGAAATAAGATTCCATACAAAGGAAAGCCCATCAGGCTATCATCAGACTTCTCAACAGAAACCTTACAGGCCAGAAGGGAGTGGCATGATGTATTTAATGCAATGAAGCAGAAGGGCCTTGAACCAAGAATACTTTATCCAGCAAGAATATCATTTAAATTTGAAGGAGGAATTAAACAATTTCCAGAGAAGCAAAAGCTGAGAGAATTAACTCCTACAAACCATCTCTACAGTGTATTTTGGAGGGACTGCTATAGATGGAAGTGTTCTTACGGTTTAATAGCTGTCACCAGAGGTTAAAAAACCACAGTAAAGAATGTAGAACAGCTAATTACTAAGCAAATGCAAAAATTAAACTATCTCCAAAGTCAATCAAGGGATAGACAAAGAGTACAGAATATGATAACTAATATATAAAGAATGGAGGAGGAAGAAAAAGGAGGAAGAAAAAAAAGAACCTTTAGATTGTGTTTGTAATAGCATATTAGTAAATTAAGTTAGACTCTTAGTAAGAAAGTTAACCTTGAACCTATGATAACCACATATCTAAAGCCTGCAATGGCAATAAGTACATACCTATCGATAATCACCCTAAATGTAAATTGACTGAATGCACCAATCAAAAGACATAGAGGCACTGAATGAATAAAAAAACAAGACCCATCTATATGCTGCCTAAAAGAAACTCACTTTAAACCCAAAGACATACACAGACTAAAAGTGAAGGGATGGAAAGAGATATTTCATGCAGCTAATAGTGAGAAAAAAGCAGGAATTGCAGTACTTGTATGAGACAAAATAGACTTCAAAAGAAAGAAAGTCACGAGAGACAAAGAACGACATTGCATAATGATAAAATGGTCAATCCAACAAGATGTAACCATTATAAATATCTGTGCGCCCAGCACAGGAGCACCTACATATGTGGAACAAATACTGAAAGAATTAAAAGGAAAAATAAAATGCAATGCATTCATTCTAGGAGACTTCAACACCCTACTCACTATGAAGGACAGATCAACCAGACAGAAAATAAGTAAGGGGACAGAAGCACTGAACAACACAATAGAACAGATGGACCTAACAGACATCTACAGAACACTACACCCAAAAGCAGCAGACTACACATCCTTCTCAAGTGCACATGGAACATTTTCAAGAATAGATCATATACTAGGCCACAAAAAGACCCTTAGTAAATTTAAAAAGATTGAAATTGTACCAACCGATTTCTCAGACCACAAAGGTATGAAACTAGAAATAAATTACTCAAAGAAAATAAAAAATCCCACAAACATATGGAGGCTTCACAACATCCTCGTAAATAACCAATGGATCAATGACGAAATAAAAACAGAGATCAAGCAATATAGGGAGACAAAAGACAAGAATAATTTAACAGCGCAAAATCTGTGGGACGCAGCAAAGGTAGCGTTAAGAGGAGAGTATACTGCAATACAGGCCTACCTCAGGAAAGAAGAACAATCCCATATGAGCAGTCTAAACTCAAAATTAATGAAACTAGAAAAATAAGAACAAATGAGGCCCAAAGTCAGTAGAAGGAGGGACATAATAAAGATTAGAGGAGAAATAAATAAAATCGAGAAGAATAAAACAATAGAAAGGATCAATGAACGCAGAAGCTGGTTCTTAAAGAAAATAAACAAAATAGATAAACCCCTAGCCAGACTTATCAAGAAAAAAAAGAGAGTCTGCACACATAAACAAAATCAGAAATGAGTAAGGAAAAATCACTATGGACAGCACAGAAATATGAAGAACTATTAGAGAATACAATGAAAAATTATATGCGAACAAACTGGATAACCTAGAAGAAATGGACAACTTTCTAGGAAAATAAAACCTTCCAAGGTGACTCAGAAAGAAACAGAAAATCTCAACAGACCAATTACCAGCAAATTGAACTGGTAATCAAAAACCTACCTTAGAAAAAAACGCCTGGACCAGAAGGCTTCACCGCTGAATTTTATCAAACATTTTAGTGAAGACCTAATACCAATCCTTAAAGTTTTCCAAGGAGTAGAAGAAGAGGGAATACTTCCAAACTCATTCTATGAGGCCAGCATCACTCTAATACCAAAACCAGGCAAAGATACCACAAAAAAAGAAAACTACAGACCAATATCCCTGGTGAACATAGATGCAAAAATACTCAACAAAATATTAGCAAACTGAATTCAAAAACACATCAAAAGAGTCATCCATCATGATCACGTAGGATTTGTCCAGGGATGCAAGAATGGTACAACATTCGAAAATCCATCAACGTCATCCACCACATCAACAAAAAGAAGGACAAAAACCACATGATCATCTCCATAGATGTTGAAAAAGCATTCAACAAAATTCAACATATATTCATGATAAAAACTCTCAACAAAATGGGTATAGAGGGCAAGTACCTCAACATCATAAAGGCCATATATGACAAACCCACAGTCAACATTATACTTAACAGTGAGAAGCTGAAAGCTTTTCCTTTAATATCGGGAACAAGAAAAGGATGCCCACTCTCCCCACTTCTATTCAACGTAGTGTTGGAGGTCCTAGACACGGCAATCAGACAACACAAAGAAATAAAAGGCATCCAGATTGGCAGGAAAGAAATTAAACTCTCCCTGTTTGCAGATGACATGATATTGTACATAAAAAAGCCTAAAGAATCTACTCTAAAACTACTAGATCTAATATCTGAATTCAGCAAAGTTGTGGGATACAAAATTAATGCACAGAAATCTATGGCATTCCTATACACTAACAATGACCTAGCAGAGAGAAAAATCAGGAAAACAATTCCATTAACAGTTGCATCAAAAGTAATAAAATACCTAGGAGTAAACCTAACCAAGGAAGTGAAAGACCTATACTCTGAAAACTACAAGGCACTCATGAGAGAAATTAAAGAAGATACCAAAATGGAAACACATCCCATGCTCATGGGTAGGAAGAATTAATATTGTCAAAATGGCCATCCTAACTAAAGCAATCTACAGATTCAGTGCAGTTCCTATCAAAATACCAACAGCATTTTTCAACGAACTAAAGAAAATCATTCTAAAATTCATATGGAACCACAAAAGACCCCGAATAGCCAAAGCAATCCTGAGAAGGAAGAATAAAGCGGGGAAATTATGCTCCCTGACTTCAGGCTCTAGGAAAAAGCCACAGTACTCAAGACAATTTGGTACAGGCACAAGAACAGACCCATAGCCCAATGGAACAGACTAGAGAGCCCTAATTTAAACCCAACCATATATGGTCAATTAATATATGATAAAGGAGCCATGGACATACAGTGGGGAAATGACAGCCTCTTCAACAGCTGGTGTTGGCAAAACTGGACAGTTACATGCAAGAGAATGAAACTGGATTATTGTTTAACCCCATACACAAAAGGAAACTCAAAATGGATCAAGTACCTGAATGTAAGTCATGAAACCATAAAACTCTTAGAAGACAACATAGGCAAAAATCTCCTGAATATAAGCATGAGCAACTTCTTCCTGAACGCATCTCCTCGAGCAAGGGAAACAAAAGCAAAAATGAACTTATGGGACTACATCAAACTAAAAAGTTTCTGTACAGCAAAGGACACCATTAACAGAACAAAAAGGCATCCTACAGTATGGGAGAATATATTTGTAAATGACATATCTGACAAGGGGTTAACATCGAAAATATATAAAGGACTTACACACCTCAACACCCAAAATGCAAATAACCCAATTAAAAAATGGGCAGAGGATATGAAGAGACAGTTCTTTAAAGAAGAAATTTAGATGGCCAACACACATGAAAAGATGCTCCACATCACTAATCATAAGGGAAATGCAAATTAAAACCACAATGAGATATCACCTCACACCAGTAAGGATGGCCAGCATCCAAAAGACTAAGAACAACAAATGCTGGCAAGGATGCAGAGAAAGGGGAACCCTCCTACACTGCTGGTGGGAATGTAAGCTAGTTCAACCATTGTGGAAAGCAATATGGAGGTTCCTCAAAAAACTAAAAATACAAATACCATTTGACCTGGGAATCCCACTCCTTGGAATTTTCCCAAAGAATTTAACTTCTCAGATTCAAAAAGACATATGCACCTCTGTTTATTGCTGCACTTTTTACAGTAGCCAAGATATGGAAGCAACCTAAGTGTCCATCAGTAGATGAATGGATAAAGAAGATGTGGTGCATATTCACAATGAAATACTATTCAGCCATAAGAAAGAAACAAATCGTACCATTTGCAACAACATGGATGGAGCTGGAGGATATTATGTTCAGTGAAATAAGCCAGGCCGAGAAAGACAAGTGCCAAATGATTTCCCTCATTTGTGGAGTTTAACAATGAAGCAAAACTGAAGGAACAAAATAGCAGCAGACTCAGAGACTCCAAGAAGGAACTAGTGGTTATCAAAGGGGAGGGGTGTGGGAGCGCGGGTGGCGAGGGTGGGAGAAGTGTATTGAGGGATATTATGTTTAGTACACATGGTGTGGGGGATCACTGGGAAAACAGTGTAGCCCAGAGAAGGCAAACAGTGAATCTGTGTCATCTTAATACACTGATGGACAGTGACTGCTTTGGGGTATGGGTGGGGACTTGATAATATGGGTAAATGTAGTGACCACATTGTTTTTCCATGTGAAACCGTCATAAGAGTGTATATCAATAATACCTTATTTAAAAAAAAACAGTCATGTGAACCTATGGCTAGGGCCGCTTCCCTTGGAAGAGGCCCATGCTAGTGAGGGGTCTCAAAGCTTTGATGCTTCCATAGCATCATGGGAAACCCACCTTGACTTCTCTGTGGCTGTCCTAGGAAACAACTACAAGGCTGTATTCTAGCAAAAACAAGGAGGAAATAACAAAGTGGTGCATCTGGGAAAAAGGGAGTCCACCTCAAGAGAGCTGTGAAGAGAGTTCCTGGAAGACAGTATTTCCAAGGCCTACAAAGCAGCATGTTTTGTTGACATAGGAAGAGCAAGGCTCCTGAAGTACACAGGTAAGTGTTCCCAGACTGCAGGCCACGTATATTTTGAGGGTGCTTAAAGGGCCCCATAAGGGAGTTCTGCCATAAATGGCCAATGTATGCCTCTGGATCATCAAAGCTCACACCTCTAAGATAATCTACATTTCGCAGTAGAGTTGGAAGGAAACCCTGATGTCCAACAGAGTGCTTACTAGCTCCAGTAGCTAGGGGTCCTAACTTACGGATCACAGCAGGAAAGGAATCATTTTAGTAATTTGTAAACATTTTACTTTCCCATTTGACTTTGATTCACAAATGAACATTGGTGATTATATTTTTAAAAGAGAATTATCCTGTGTATACTTAATGGAAAAAGTAGTAGAGGTGTAAAGATATAATTTAAAGTTATAAAAGTAACAGATAAATTGAAAAGGTATTATAAACATATACTTAAAAAACTCCTGTATGTATGCAGTGGGTGAGTGTGTTATGGAGAAGGATGTTAGGATTTAAGCCAACTAGGCCACCATTTGGCCTGATGGAGAGCCAGTGGGTAACATATAAAGCTGGTGCGTCCAGAACAGTCCTGGAGCTTGTTCTTGGGAACCTGGCAGGCAGCTGCAGAGCCAAACCAGACAGGACTCCATGTGCTGCCTCTCATGCAGGTGGGTGCAGGCAGGGGACAGTTGTTTTCCTTTATCAATTTCTTTATATTATTTGATTTTTAGAAAACAGGGACATGTTATTCTGATTAAAAAGAAATTTGGAACCTTTGAAAAGCAGCCCCGTTTCTGAGCCTTACTTGAGTTGGGGCCATGGGATGCATGTATGTAACTGCGTTTTTTTCAACCTTCTGTTTCATTTGGACTTTGCCTGGAATGAAATTGGTTTGTAATGCAATCTTTTCACTTCAGGAGATTCATCAGTATTTCTATTATTTTAGAATTTCAACCCATGTAGCAGTTGCACAGACTTTTGACTCAGATGCTCTGGATGCGAACCTGGACAGGTTCCCTTTGCAGAGGTTGCCTTTCTAACTCTCCTTGGTGCTGATATTAGACCAGGTATTTATAATATATTTACAGTATAGTTGCCAAACCAGATGAAACTGTCTGTCTTCATGGAGTCAGTTGTAAAAGAGATGTGGCAGCTACACATAAAGAGGAAAACTTTGATAAATGCATTTTGTTCTTATTTAACCTTTTTGTTTACTTTTCTTTATTATGAATTCTTCGATTAATGATGATTCTTCAATTAATAAAATATCTCCAGTGGCATCTCGACAAGGATAAAGAAGTAATGACAAAATAGAAAGAGGGAGGTGACATTTCCTGGCACCTAGCAGGTGCAAAGCCTGCACTTGGCTGTTCACCTCCGCGACCGCACATGCGTTCCTACGAGGTACATCTTGGTGACCCATCTTACAATAGTTTGAAGTTTAACCCCCTGCTTTTATGTTTTTTATTGTCACAATGGAGAGCCCCCATGGTGTTGAGGAAGGCCTGTGTTTAGCATGGCCACCGGGACCAGCCCTGGCGGGGGTGCAAAGCCTCAAGAGGGGCGATGTCAGGCTGTCAGTCCACAGTGACAGGAACATGCTGGCTAAGTCATGAGGTGGAAAACGCTCTTCTTTCATGGGTGCACGCGCAGAAACAGGAACTTCATATGTCTCTGAACCAGGCAACATTCAGCTGAGGCATGTCCCTCTGACGTGCTCAAGGACAGGTCACAGTGGGAGCAAAGAACCGTACAATTGCTTCAGAAGGAGGTTCAGCTGCAGTAACATCAATGACTGGGCAGGAGCAAGCTCTGGACATGTGATGATGATAATACAGAACAATTTAGCAGTTCTGTCTCGTGTCGTCAATGGCATTGTTATCTTCTTTTTGTAAATGGGGAAAGTCAGGTGCAACATGGTTGAATTATTGTCTATGATCACCAGACCAGGGTTGAGTCAGATTCCAGCTCAGATGCGTCCATAGCTTGTGTTCTTACTCCATCACACCCAGGAAGTTGCTTCTAAAAGGGAGAAAAACAGAGTGGATGGACAGAGGCTTGTGCCGTGTGGCAGAAGACAAAAGAGAAAATGGGGAAGATTAAAATTAGGGAGCCCAGGTGGGTTGCAAAAAACTGTAAGAAGTACTGTCTCTCCTCATGAAAAGGATTTTCTCACCCCCTAGTGCAGGTGTAGTGCTGCATAACCTGTCAGCCTGTCTCCAGCTGGCTTCTCATTATCCACCAGGCTTCAGGCTGGCAGCTGGAGGCCTTCTCATTCCTAACGCACTGCAGGTGGAGTCTGGGCAGGAGGCCAGTGAGGGGCCAGTGGCCTTTCCAGCTCCCATCATCACTACGGACAGAGCCACCTGGCTCTCCTGTCACCTTGTCAAGACATTTCTGCCTTCAGAAAACAAGCTGGTGAAATTCAGCCATAGTCCAGAATTGCAGCTAACCCTGTGATTTTGGTCTAGCACCACCCTGGAGGCCAATGGCTTAGCATAGTCCCAGGGCCATATTTGGCCCAAGGGCTACTCTGCTCTGTCTCTTCCTGCTCTGCAGCATTCCTATTTGCTTTTACACACCAGACAAAAGTGGAACGAGGAGGAAGGAAGAGAAATCAGGTGGGCATTGCGTTTTATTTTTCTCAGTTTTGGCTCAATTTTCTGCTGCCAAAACTTGATCACTTTCAACGAGAATTTGAGTTGTTCTTTAACACCGATACATTCCTTTCCCCAAACTGAAATTCAAATAGCTATGTGTCCTTTCAACCTGTATTTCTTCTCCACTGATAGGAGGAGAATCTCAGTTTATATAATCCTGTGCATAGCTTTGGGGTCCTCTTATGGTTTATGACCTCCTAATATTTGGAAACAGGCTGGGCATTGTAGGCATTCTATAAAATATTTACTTTGAATTGATGAGAGAAAACTGTGCTTGTATATCAGAAAGTTGATTTTCATCAAGATGAGTCTTTTAAAAGTGATTAAAGTGTGAGATCAATTCAAGATGGTGGTGTGAGAGGTGAGACAGAGAATTCCTCCCAAAACCACATATAATACAAAATTATAGTTAATACTACTAATCCTAAAAGAGCAACAGGAAAGAAAGCTGGACCAGATTGCATACACCCGGAGAACAGAGCAGACCTCTCAAAACAGGTTAACTTACGGAAGCCTTGATCCGGTGGGACCCAAGCCCTTCCCCCACCCCAGCTCACCGGCGGGAGGAAGAGAAATGGAGCGGGAGGGGGTGGAAGACTAGGACTGCTGAACACCCAGCCATGGAGAGCTGCTTTGTGAGCACAAACCTACATCCCATGGTACTATGGAGATTAGTGGGATTGGAAAGCTAAGACAGACAAAATACTTGAAAGACTGAGATTCCAGCCATTTGTGGAGGACAGGGATCCACATCTGGCTGCTCTGGGACAAAGCAAAGGAGAGCAGTCTGAGAGGCTTCCTAGCAGTGAGAGGGCTGCTGAAGGAGTGGGGTTTGCATGGAACTTGCTGTGTGGGACAAGGGATGGGTGGGCAAGTTGTCTGGGGGTGCTCCACCCAGTAGGTTGGGAACTTTCAGGAGCTTCAAGCGCCCCATCCCCCGGCTGGATACTCAGCTCTGAGGCCCCCCACTATGATAGGAAGCCTGCTGCACCTTTCTCCTGGCCTGCCGGCACCGACACGCAAACTGGCAGTCACTGGTTTGCCATCAGTCCAGCCAGTGGGAGGCTGCACCTACAACAGCAACAGACACAAAGCACAGAGGCTAACACCTGTGTGCTCAGCCCACTGGCTCTGACAGTGGAGACAGGCACTGCAGCTGGAAAGCAGGAAACAGCTCTTTACTCCCGCCAGGCAGCATTGCCACTCTCCTGTGACCCCGACCTCACTCCAGGAGGTGAGCACTTCCAGAGACTACAGCCTCTGGGCACTAGAGGACACCACGTAGAAATATGAAACCTCAAAGGAACATGGTTTAGACCAAAATCACACAAACCCCAGAAAAAGAGCCAAATGAAACTGAACTCAACAATCTTCCAGAAAGAGTTCAAAATAAAAATTATAAACATGCTCATGGAGGTACGGAAAAATATTAAAGAACTCAGGGACGAATTTAGGATGGAGATTCAACCATTAAGAAATTCCGTATCTGGGACTTCCGGGAAGATGGCGGTGTGAGCAGGGTGGCAGAAATCTCCTCCCAACACTATATTTATCAACGAAAACACAGAAAATACATCTATTCCTAAAAGAGAGACGAGAATACACAGGAAAGCGCACAGCGTGCAGCTACACCCGAGAGGACTCGGCACCCCAAGAGGCGGGTAAGATACGGAGCCGCGACCCGGCGGGACCCGAGCCCTCCCCCACCCCAGCGCACCGGCGGGAGGAGAGGATTCAGAGCCGGGAGGGAGTGGAAGTGCACCCCGCGAAGTAGCCAGCCCCGGTGATCTGCGCGGGGAGCGCTGACCCACATTGCGCAGTGCAGCGGAGATTGGAGAGACAGAGGGGCAGGATCTGAGCGGGGAACGCGCCAGGGTGCTTGCAGCCGGCTCCCGGGAAGGAAAAAAAAAAAAGTGCGCGCTTTCTTCAGTGGTCTTAAAGAGACAGGAGCCCAGTGGAGGAGCCGGATCGCCCCAGCACACTCAGCCCAGCAGGCTGGGAGTCCTGGGAGTTTCAGACGCCTTAGCTGGCGACTGAGGAAGCGTAGCCATACTTAACACTTCTCACTGAGATCAACAGCCTCCTATTCGTTCCCACCCCTGCCAGAGCGATAAAGGGCCCTGCGGAGCGGCACAGTCACAGCTGTGGAATAGTGGGGCAATAGCGCCACCTAGAGCATTCCCACAGAATCTACGTCCGGTGGGCATTTGTTTTGTTTTGTTTTGTTTT
>JAVSCE010016463.1:0-18377 GCA_032199065.1 Smutsia gigantea | reverse complement strand
TACTGAGGAAGCATAGCCATACTTACACTTCTCACTGAGATCAACAGCCTCCTATTCATCCCCACCCCTGCCAGAGCGATAAAGGGCCCTGCAGAGTGGTGCAGACACAGCTGTGGAATACTGGGGTAATAGCGCCACCTACAGCGTTCCCACAGAATCTACGTCCAGTGGGCGTTTTTACTTGTTTTTTTTGTTTTGTTTTGTTTTTCGTTTTGTTTTTGTTTTTTCTTTACTTTCTTTTTTCTTTTTTTTCTTTCTTTCTATCTTCTTTTTTTCTTTTTTTATTCTCTTTTTAAAGTCTTAAAGAGCCCAGCTGACATACGTGGCAACTATCAGTGACCAATTCTATAGCTATGAAAAGACAGAGTAATATGGTTCAGACCAAAATCAACCAGACAACCCCAGAGAGGGAGTCTGAAGGGATGGAAATGCACAGTCTTCCAGAAAAAGAATTCAGAATAAAAGTCTTAACCATGCTGATGGACCTACAGAGAAATGTGCAAGAGCTGAGGGAGGAAGTGAGGGAATAGAGGAAAGACAATGCAGAAATCACACAAGCGATCGACAGGCTTAACAGCAGAATGGATGAGATGCAAGAGACTGTTAATGGAATAGAAATCAGAGAACAGGAGTACAGAGCAGCTGAGGCAGAGAGAGATAAAAGGATTTCTAGGAATGAAAGAATATTAAGAGAACTGTGTGACCAATCCAAACGGAACAATATTCGCATTATAGGAGTACCAGAGGAAGAAGAGAGAGAAAAAGGGATAGAAAGTGTCTTTGAAGAAATAATTGCTGAAAACTTTCCCTTGCTGGGGAAGGAAATAGTCTCGCAGTCCACTGAAGCTCATAGATCTCCCAACACAAGGGACCAAAGGAAGACAACACCAAGGCACATAATAATTAAGATCGCAAAGATGAAAGGCAAAGACAGGGTATTAAAGGCAGCTAGAGAGAGAAAAAAGATCACCTACAAAGGAAAACCCATCAGACTATCATCAGACTTCTCAACACAAACCCTACAGGCCAGAAGAGAATGGCATGATATATTTAACGTTATGAAACAGAAGGAGCTCGAACCAAGAATACAGTATCCAGCACGATTATCATTTAAATATGATGGAGGGATTAAACAATTTCCAGACAAACGAAAGTTGAGAGAGTTTGCCTCTCATAAACCACCACTACAGGATATCTTAAATGGATTGCTCTAGATGGAAGCACACCTAAGGCTAAAAAGATGTCACCAGAGAAAATAAAATCATAGCAAAGAAAGCAGACCATTCAAATATTAACTAAAGGCAAAGAATAAAAGACCTATTATAGAAAGAATGGAGGAGGAGGAATAAGAAGGGAGAGAAATAAAGAAACATCAGACTGTGTTTACAATAACTTAACAAGAAAGTTAAGTTGGATTGTTAGATAGTAAACAAGCAACCCTTGAACACTTGGTACCCACGAATCTAAAGCCAGCAATGGCAATAAGTACATACCTATCAATAATCACCCTAAATGTAAATGGACTGAATGCACCAATCAAAAGACACAGAGTAACAGAATGGATAAAAAAGCAAGACACATCTATATGCTGCTAAAAGAAACTCACCTCAAATCCAAAGATATACACAGACTAAAAGTGAAAGGATGGAAAAAGATACTTCATGCAAACAACAAGGAGAAAAAAGAAGGTGTTGCAGTACTTGTATCAGACAAAATAGACTTCAAAACGAAGAAAGTAGCAAAAGAAAAAGAAGGACATTACATAATGATTAAGGGGTCAGTCTAACAAGAAGATATAATCATTTTAAATATATATGCACCCAACACAGGAGCACCAGCATACGTGAGACAAATATTAACAGAATTAAAGGAGGAAATAGACAGCACTGCATTCATCATAGGAGACTTCAACACACCACTCACTCCAGAGGACAGATCAACCAGACAGAAAATAAGTAAAGACACAGAGGCACTGAACAACACACTAGAACAGATGGACCTAATAGATATCTACAGAACTCTACACCCATAAGCAAGAGGATAGACATTCTTCTCAAGTGCACATGGAACATTTTCCAGAATAGACCACATACTAGGCCACAAAAGGAACCTCAGTAATTTCAAAAATATTGAAATCCTACCAACCAACTTTGCAGATCACAAAGGTATGAAATAGAAATAAATTTTAGAAAGAAATCAAAAAGGCTCACAAATACATGGAGACTTAACAACACTCTCCTAATTAATCAATGGGTTAACGACCAAATCAAAACAGAAATCAAAGAATATATGGAGACTAATGACAGCAACAACACCAAGCCACAACTTCTGTGGGACGTAGCAAAGGCAGTTCTAAGAGGAAAGTATATTGCAATCCAGGCCTATTTAAAGAAGGAAGAACATTCCCAAATGAATAGTCTAAAGACACAATCACTGAAATTAGAAAAAGAAGAACAAATGAGGCCCAAAGTCACCAGAAGGAGGGACATAATAAGGATTAGAGAAGAAATAAATAAAATTGAGAAGAATAAAACAATAGAAAAAAATTAATGAAACGAAGAGCTGGTTCTTTGAAAAAATAAACAAAATAGATAAACCCCTAGGCAGACTCATTAAGAGAAAAAGAGAATCTACACACATAAACACAATCAGAAATGAGAAAGGAAAAATCACGACAGACCCCAAAGAAATACAAAGAATCATAAGAGAATATTATGAGAATCTATATGCTAACAAGGTGGAAAACAAAGAAGAAATGGACAACTTCTTAGAAAAATACAACCTTCCAAGACTGACCAAACAAGAAACAGAAAAACTAAACAGACCAATCACCAGTGACGAAATCGAATAGGTAATCAAAAAACTACCCAAGAACAAAACCCCCAGGCTTGAAGGATTCACCTCTGAATTCTACCAGACATATAGAGAAGAAATAACACCGATTCTCCTTAAAGTTTTCCAAAAAATAGAAGAGGAGGGAATACTTCAAACTCATTCTATGAAGCCAGCATCACTCTAATACCAAAACCGGGCAAAGACGTCAACAACAAAGAAAATTACAGACCAGTATATCTGATGAACGTAGATGCAAAAATACTCAACAAAATATTAGCAAACCGAATTCAAAAATACATCAAGAGGATCATACACCATGATCAAGTGGGATTCATCCCAGGGATGCAAGGATGGTACAACATTCGAAAATCCATCAACATCATTCACCACATCAAAAAAACTAGAACAAAAACCACATGATCATCTCCATAGATGCTGAAAAAACATTTGACAAAATTCAGCATCCATTCCTGATTAAAACTCTCAACAAAATGGGTATAGAGGGCAAGTACCTCAACATCATAAAGGCCATATATGACAAACCCACAGCTAACATCATACTTAACGGCAAGACGCTGAAAGCTTTTCATCTAAGATCGTGAACAAGACAGGGATGCCCACTCTCTCCACTGTTATTCAACATAGTACTGGAGGTCCTAGCCTCCGCAATCAGACAAAACAAAGACATACAAGGCATCCAGATTGGTAAAGAAGAAGTCAAATTGTCACTATTTGCAGATGACGTTGTACTGTACATTAAAATCCCTAAAGTCTCCACTCCAAAACTACTAGAATTAATATCTGAATTCAGCAAAGTTGCAGGATTCAAAATTAACACACAGAAATCTGTTGCTTTCCTATACACTAATGATGAACTAACAGAAAGAGAAATCAGAAAAACAATTCCATTTACAATTGCATTAAAGTAATAAAATACCTAGGAATAAACCTAGTGAAGGAAGTGAAACACCTGTACTCTGAAAACTACGAGAGACTCCTAAGAGAAATTAAAGAGGACACTAACAAATGGAAATGCATCCCATGCTCTTGGCTACTAAGAGTAAATATTGTCAAAATGGCTATTCTACATAAAGCAATCTTCAGATTCAATGCAATCCCTATCAAACTACCAACACCTTTCTTCAATGAACTGGAACAAATAATTCTAAAATTCATATGGAACCACAAAAGACCCCGAATATCCAAAGAAATCCTGAGAAGGAGGAATAAAACGGGGAATTATGCTCCCTGACTTCAAGCTCTACTACAAAGACACAGTAATCAAGACAATTTGGTATTGGCACAAAAACAGACCCACAGACCAGTGGAACAGAATAGAAAATCCAAACATTAACCCAAACATATACAGTCAATTAATATTTGATAAAGGAGCCTTGGATATACAATGGGAGATGACAGCCTCTTCAGCAGCTGGTGTTGGAAAAACTGGACAGCTACATGTAAGAGAATGAAACTGGACTACTGTCTAGCCCCATACACAAAGATAAACTCAAGGTGGATCAAAGACCTGAATGTAAGTCATGAAACCATAAAACTCTAAAAAGAAAACATAGGCAAAAATCTCTTCGACATAAACATGAGCAATTTCTTCATGAACATATCTCCCCGGGCAAGGGAAACAAAAGCAAAAATGAACAAGTGGGACTATATCAAGGTGAAAAGCTTCTGTACAGCAAAGGACACCATCAGTAGAACAAAAAGACATCCTGCAGTATGGGAAAATATATTCATAAATAACGTATCTGATAAAGGGTTGACATCCAAAATATATAAAGAACACATGCACCTTAACAAACAGAAAGCAAATAATCCAATTAAGAAATGGGCAGAGGACATGAATAGACACTTCTCTAAAGAAGAAATTCAGATGTCCAACAGGCACATGAAAAGATGCTCCACATCACTAATCATCAGAGAAATGCAGATTAAAACCACAATGAGATATCACCTCACACCAGTGAGGATGGCCAACATCCAAAACAGAAACAACAACAAATGTTGGCGAGGATGTGGAGAAAAGGGAACCCTCCTAAACTGCTGGTAGGACTGCAAATTAGTTCAACATTGTGGAAAACAGTATGGAGGTTCCTCAAAAAACTCAAAATAGAAATACCATTTGACCCAGGAATTCCACTCCTAGGAATTTACCCTAAGAATTCAGCAGCCCAATTTGAAAAAGACAGATGCACCCCTATGTTTATTGCAGCACTATTTACAATAGCCAAGAAATGGATGCAACCTAAGTGTCCATCAGTAGATGAGTGGATAAAGAAGATGTGGTACATATACACAATAGAATATTATTCAGCCATAAGAAGAAAACAAATCCTACCATTTGCAACAACATGGATGGAGCTAGAGGGTATTATGCTCAGTGAAATAAGCCAAGCCGAAAAAGTCAAGTACCAAATGATTTCAATCATATGTGGAGTATAAGAACAATGAAAAAATACTGAATGAACAAAACAGCAGCAGACTCACAGAACCCAAGAACGGACTAATAGTTACCAAAGGGAAAGGACTGGGGAAAATGGGCAGGAAGGGAGGGATAATATGGAAAAAGGGGCATTTCGATTAGCAGATGTAATGTTGGAGGGGCACGGGGAGGGCAGTACAACTCAGAGAAGACAAGTTCTGACTGTATAGCATCTCACTACGCTGATGGACAGTGACTGTAATGGGGTTGGTGGGAGGGACCCGATTGAGGGGTAGTTTAATAACCATAATATTGCACATGTAATTTTAGATTAATGATAATAAAATAAATTATATTAAAAAAAAGAAATCTTCCTTCTTAGACAATCTTTAGGTGCTCCAGCTCCCTGGTTGGCTCCACAGCTCCAAGGACCCCCTTTGTGATAGGAAGTCTACTGTGTCTTTCCCCTGGAAAGCCGCACCTAGCTCATAAACTGGCAAACCCTACCCTGGCCTTAGGACAGCCAGAGGAAGATCTGTCTACAGCAACTACAAATGCAAAGCATAGAGGCTTATACTTGTGTGTTCAGCCCACTGCTTCAGGCAGTGGAGAGGCATAGCAGACACGTAGCAGGAAACTGCTCTTTCCTCCCCCAAACACCAATACCACTCCCCTGTGACCCATGACATTGGTTCAGAGCCTGAGCAGCTCCAGGGACAAGAGCTTCTGGGCACTAGAGGGTGCCATATACAAATATGAAACACCAAAGGGATCTGTTTCAGAGTAAAATTATTAATACCACTCCAGAGAAAGACTTAAATGACATTGACCTCATAATTCTCCCTGAATGTGAGTTCCAAATAAAAATCATTAACATGCTCATGGAGGTACTGAAATATATTCAAGAACTCAGGAATGAACTCCAGTCAGAGATCCAGTTGTTGAAGAGCACAATGGACAGTATTAAAGGCAGATTGTAATAGGTGGAGTAGGTGATAAAAGAAACAGAAACTAGAGAAAAGGAAAACAAAGGAGCTGAGGTACATAGAGAAAAAAGTGTCTCTAAGAATGAAAGAATATTGAGAGAACTCTGTGACCATTCCAAATGGAACAGTATTCACATTATTGGTGTACCAGAAGAAGAAGAGAGAGAAAAAGGATAGAAAGTGTTATTGAGGAGGTAATTGCTGAAAACTTCTCCAATCCTGGGAAGGAGATAGTCTCTCAGGCCATTGAGATGCACAGATCTCCCAACATAAGGGACCCAAGGAAGACAACACCAAGACATATAGTAACTAAAGTGGCAAAGATCAAGGACAAGGACAGACTATTAAAAGCAGCCAGAGAGAGAAATATGATCACATACAAAGGAAAGCCTGTCAGGCTATCATCAGACTTCTCAACAGAGACTTTACAGGCCAGAAGGGAGTGGCATGATGTATTCAATGCAATGAAGCAGAAGGGCCTTGAATCAAGAATACTTCATTCAGCAAGATTATCATTTAAATTTGAAGGAGGGATTAAACAATTTCCATATAAGCAAAAGTTGAGAGAACTCAACTCCACAAACCATCCATACAGTGTATTTTGGAGGGACTGCTATAGATGGAAGTGTTCCTAAGGTTTAAAAGCTGTCAACAGAGGCAGTAAAACAACAGTAAAGAAAGTAGGACAGCTAATTACTAAGCAAATGCAAAAATTAAAATACCTATCTCCAAAGTCAATGAAGCGATAGACAAGGAGTACAGAATATGATACCTAATATATAAAGAATGGAAGAGGAAGGGAAAGGAGGAAGAAAAGGAAAAGAACCCTTAGACTGTGTTTGTAATAGCATATAAAGTGATTTGTTAGACTCTTAGACTGTAAGGAAGTTAAACTTGAACCTTTGGTAACAACGAATCTAAAGCCTGAAATGCCAATAAGTACATACCTATCAATAGTCACCCTAAATGTAAATGGACTGAATGAACCAATCAAAAAACAGAGTCACTGAATAGATAAAAAAACAAGACCCATCCATATGCTGCCCTTAAGAGACTCATTTTAAAGTCAAAGAAATACATAGACTAAAAGTAAAGGGATGGAAAAAGATATTTCATGCAACTAATAGGGAGAAAAAAGCAGGAGTTACAATACTGGTATCAGACAAAGTAGACTTCAAAACAAAGAAAGTCACAGAGACAAAGAAGGACATTACATATTGATAAAAGGGACAATCCAACAAGAAAATATAACCATTATAAATATCTATGAACTTAACACAGGAGCACCTACATATCTGAAACAAAAGCAAAAATGAACTCATGGGACTACATAAAATTAAAATGTTTCTGAACAGCAAAGAACACCATCAACAGAACAAAAAGGCATCCTACAGTATGGAAGAGTATATTTTTATATGATATATCTGACAAGGGGTTAACATTGAAAATATATAAAGAACATACATGCCTCAACACTGAAAAAGCAAATAAGCCAATTAAAAAATGGGCAGAGGATATGAACAGACAATTTTCCAAAGAAAAAATTGAGAATCCCAACAGACAAATGAAAATATGCTAAACATCACTAATCATGCGCAAAATTCAAATTTAAACCACAGTGAGATATCACCTCACACCAGTAAAGATGGCCAGCATGGAAAAGTCCAAGATCAACAAATGCTGGTAAGGATGTGGAAAAAGAGGAACCCTCCTACCCTTCTGGTGGGAATGTAAGCTAGTTCAACCATTGTGAAAAGAAATATGGAAGTTCCTCAAAAAACTAAAAATAGAAATACCATTTGACCCGGGAACCCCACTCCTTGGAATTTACCCAAAGAATAAAACATCTCAGATTTAAAAACCCATATGCACCCCTATGTTTACTGCAGCAATTTTTACAATAGCCAAGATATGGAAGCAACCTAAGTGCCCATCAGTAGATGAATGGATGAAGAAGATGTGGTACACATACACAATGGAATACTATTCAGCCATAAGAATGAAACAAATCCTACTATTTGCAGCAACATGGATGGAGCTGGAGGATATTATGCTAAGTGAAATAAGCCAGGTGGAGAAAGACAACTGCCAAATGATTTCCTTCATTTGAGGAGTATAATGATGAAGCAATACTGAAGGAACAAAACATGAGCAGGCTCAGAGACTCCAAGAAGCAAGTAGTTGTTACCAAAGGGGAGGGGTGTGGGAGGGCGGGTGGGGAGGGTGGGAGAAGGGAATTGAGGAATATTTTGTTTGGAGCACATGGTGTGGTGGATAACAGTGAAAACAGGGTAGCACAGAGAAGGCAAATAGTGAATCTGTGGCATCTTACTATACCCAAGACAGTGAATGCATTGGGGTATGGGGGGGACTTGATAATATGGGTATATGTAGTAACCACATTATTTATTCATGAGAAACCTTCAAAAGAGGGTATATCACTAATACTTTAATAAAAAAAAGAGGAGGGCCTCAGTACACATCATTAGCCGATAGAAAAACACTGTATACAATTATAAAGTTGAATGTAAAAAGTGTGTATTTTCACCTTGTGGGAAAAAATGTGCACATTATAGCCTTATTTCTTTCCAATTTTGTCTTTACACAACTACATTTCTCAGTGTTTATATGTTCAAATGTATTCCTTTATATTGTTTTTCTCAGTAAAAAATAAAGTCAGATTTTGCATACCAAAAAAAAAGTAAGTAAAGGGATTGGTAAAGATATTTCATGCAAATAACAGGGAGAAAAAATCAGGAGTTGCAGTACTTGTATCAGACAATATAGACTTCAAAACAACGAAAATAACAAGAGACAAAGAAGGACATTACATAATGGTAAAAGGGTCAGTCCAACAAGAGGATATAACTATTATAAATATCTATACACCAAACACAGGATCACCTGCATATGTGAAACAAATACTAACAGAATTAAAGGGGGAAATAGAATACTATGCAATCATTCTAGGAGACTTCAATTCTCCACTCACTCTGAAGGACAGATCAACCAGCCAGAAAATAAGTAAGGAGACAGAAGCACTGAACAACACAATAGAACAGTTGGACCTAAAAGACATATACAGAACTGTACATCCAAAAGCAGCAGAATGCACATTCTTCTCAAGTGCACATGGAACATTTTCAAGAATAGATCATATACTAGGACACAAAAAGAGCTTCAGCAAATTCAAAAAGATTGAAATTGTACCAACCAGTTTCTCAGACCAAAAATTATTAAACAAGAAATAAATTATGCAAAGAAAATGAAAAATCCCACAAATACTTGGAGGCTTCACAACATGCTCCTAAATAACCAATGGATAAATGGCCAAATAAAAACAGAGATCAAGCAATATATGGAGACAAATGAGAACAATAATTCAACACGGCAAAATCTGTGGGACACAGCAAAGGCCGTGTTAAGAGAAATGTATATTGCAATACAGGCCTACTTCAGGAAAGAAGAACAATCCCATATGAGCAGTCTAAACTAAAAATTAATGAAACTAGAAAAAGAAGAACAAATGAGGCCCAAAGTCAGTAGAAAGAGACACATAATAAAGATCAGAGAAGAAATAAATAAAATCGAGAACAATAGAACAATAGAAAGAATCAATTAAAGCAGGAGCTGGATCTTAGAGAAAATAAACAAAATAGATAAACCCCTAGCCAGACTCATCAAGAAAAAAAGAGAGTCTATTCACATAAACAGAATCAGAAATGAGAAAGGAAAAATCACTATGGACAGAACAGAAATACAAAGAATTATTAGAGAATACTATGAAAAATTATATGCTAACCAACTGGATAACCTAGAAGAAATGGGCAATTTTCTAGAAAAATACAGCCTTCCATGGCTGACCTAGAAACAGAAAATATGAACAGACCAATTACACACAATGAAATTGAACTGGTAATCAAAAACCTACCAAAGAACAAAACCCCTGTACCATATGGCTTCACCACTAAATTTTATCAAACATTTAGTGAATACCTAATACGTATACTCCTTAAAGCTTTCCAAAGATTAGAAGAGTGAATACTTCCAAACTCATTCTATGAGGCCAGCATCATTACCATACCAAAACCAGGCAAAGACACCAAAAAAAAAGAAAATTACACACCTATATCCCTCATGAACATAGATGCAAAAATACTCAACAAAATATTAGCAAACAGAACTCAAAAATACACCAAAAGTTCATCCAACATGATCAAGCAAGATTTATTCCAGGGATGCAAGTTAGTACAACATTAGAAAGTCCATCAACATCATCCACCAGATCAACAAAAAGGACAAAAAACACATGATCATCTCCATAGTTGCTGAAAATACATTTGACAAAATTCAACATCCATACATGATAAAAACTCTCAACAAAATGGGTATAGAGGAAAAGTACCTCAACATAATAAAGGCCATATATGACAAACCCAGAATCAACATTATACTTAACAGCGAGAAGCTGAAAGCTTTTCCTGTAAGACAAGGAACAAGACAAGGATGCCCACTCTCCCCACTTCTAATCCACATAGTAGTGGAAGTGCTAGCCACAGCAATCAGACAGCCTAGAAAAATATAAGGCATTCAGATTGGCAAGGAAGAAGTTAAACTGTCCCTGTTTGCAGATGACATGATATTGTACATAAAAAAACCCTAAAGAATCCATTCCAAAACTACTAGATCTAATATCTGATGTCAGCAAAGTTGTAAGATTCTAAATTAATATGCAGAAATCTGTGGCATTCCTGTACACTAACAATGAACAAGCAGAGAGAGAATTCAGGAAAACAATTTCATTTAACGTTGCATCAAAAAGAATAAAATACCAAGGAATAAAAAGAACCAAGGAAGTGAAAGACGTATACACTGAAAACTACAAGACACTCATGAGATAAATTCAAGAAGATACCAATAAATGGAAACCCAACCCATGCTCATGGATATTAAGAATTAATACTGTCACTATGGCCACCGTACCTAAAGCAATCTGCAGGTACAATGCAATTCTTATCAGTATACCAACAGCATTCTTCAACGAACTAGAGAGTATCATTCCAAAATTCATATGGAACCACAAAAGACCCCGAGTAGCCAAAGCAATCCTGAGAAATAACAATAAAGCTGGGGGATTATGCTCCCCAACTTGAAGCTATACTACAAAGCCACAGTAATCAAGACAACTTGGTACTGACACAAGAAAAGACCAATAGACCAATTGAATATACTAGAGAGCCCTGATATAAACCCAACCATATATGGTCAATTAATATATAATAAAGGAGCCATGGACATACAATGGGGAAACAACAGCCTCTTAAACAGCTGGTATTGGCACAACCGGACACCTACATGCAAGAGAATGAAACTGGATCATTCTTTATACCCATACACAAAAGTAAACTCGAAATGGAACAAAGACCTTAATATAAGTCATGAAACCATAAAACTCTTAGAAGACAACATAGGCAAAAATCTCCTGACTATAAGCATGAACAACTTCTTACTGAACGCATCTCCTCGAGCAAGGGAAACAATATCAAAAATGAAATCCTGGGACTATATCAAACTAAAAAGTTTCTGTATGGCAAAGAACACCATCAACAGATCAAAAATGCATCCTAGAGTATGGAAGAATATATTTGTAAATGACATATCCGACAAGGGGTTAACATTGAAAATATATAAAGAACATACATGCCTCAACACCCAAAATGCAAATAACCTAATTAAAAAATGGGCAGAGGATATGAAGAGACAGTGCTCCAAAGAGGAAATTCAGATGGCCTACAGACAAATGAAAAAATGCTCCTCATCTGTAATCATGGAAATGCAAATTAATAACACAATGAGGTATCAAGTCGCACCAGTAAGGATGGCCACCATCCAAAAAACTAAGAACAACAAATGCTGGTGAGGTTGTGGAGAAAGGTGAACACTCCT
This sequence comes from Smutsia gigantea, assembly GCA_032199065.1. NCBI lineage: Eukaryota > Metazoa > Chordata > Mammalia > Pholidota > Manidae > Smutsia > Smutsia gigantea. Next base: position 6,173 of record JAVSCE010016463.1, on the reverse strand, counting down.
ATACTGCTGGTAGGAATATAAGCTAGTTCAACCATTGTGGAAGGCAATATAGAGGTTCCACAAAAAACTAAAAATAGAAATACCATTTGACAATGGAATCCCACTCCTTGGAATTTACCCAAAGAATACAACTTCTCAGATTCAAAAAGACATATGCACCCCTATGTTTACTGCAACAATTTTTACAATAGCTAAGATATGGAAGCAACCTAAGTGTCCATCAGTCAATGATTGGATCAAGAAGAAGTGGAACATATACACAATGGAATACTATTCAGCCATAAGAAAGAAACAAATCCTACCATTTGAAACATTAATGGAGCTGGAGGATATTATGTTCAGTGAAATAAGCCAGGCGGAGAAAGGCAAGTCCCAAATGATTTCCAAAATTTGTGGAGTATAACAATGGAGCAAAACTGAAGGTACAAAACAGCAGCAGACTCAGAGACTCCAAGAAGGAACTAGTCTTACTAAAGGGGAAGAGTGTGGGAGGGCGGGTGGGAGAAAGGTATTGAGGAGTATTTTGTTTAGTACACATAGTTTGAGGGATCGTGTGGAAAACAGTGTAGCACAGAGAAGGCAAATAGTGAGTCTGTGGCATCTTACTACAACCAAGGACTGTGAATGCATTTGTGTATGGGTGGGGACTTGATAATATGGGTATATGTAGTAACCACATTGTTTTTTCATGTGAAACCTTCATAAGAAGGTATATTAATCATACCTTAATTAAAAAAAAACAAGGCGAAGGCAACAGTACAGGTTATTTGTCAATAGAAAAACACTGTATACAATTATAAAGTAGAATGTGAAAAGTCTGTATTTTTATCTTCTGGGAAAAGTGCTCAGTATAGCCTTATCTCTTTCCAATTTAGTCTGCACACAAGTATATCACTCAGTGTGTTTATATGTTCAAATGTATTCTTTTATATTGTTTTTCTCAGTAAAAATAAAGTCAGATTGTCTGTACCAAAAAAAAATAAAAGAAGAAGAAAGTGAATGGATGTGTAAAGATATTTCATGCAAGTAACATGGATAAAAAACCAGGAGTCACAGTACTTGTATCAGACAAAATAGACATTAAAACAAATAAAGTAACAAGATACAAAGAAGGACATTACATAATGAAAAAGGGGTCAATCCAACAACAAGATATGACCATTATAAATATTTATGCACCCAACGCAGGATCACCTGCATATGTGAAACAAATACTAACAGAATTAAAGGGGGAAATAGAATGCAATGCATTCATTTTAGGAGACTTCAACATACCACTCACTACAAAGGACAGATCAACCATACAGAAAATAAGTAAAGACACAGAGGCACTGAACAACACATTAAAACAGATGGATCTAATGGACATCTTGCAGAACACTTCATCAAAAAGTAACGGGACACACATTCTTCTCAAATGCACATGGAATATTTTCAGGAATAGATCATACACTAGGCCACAAAAAGAGTCTCAGTACATTTAAAAATATTGAAACTGCACGAACCTGCTTCTCAGATCACAAAGGTATGAAACTAGAAATAAATTACATGAAGAAAATGAAAAAGCACACAAACACATGGAGGCTTAATAACATGCTCCTCAATAATCAATGGATCAATGACCAAATAAAAACAAAGATCAAGCAATATATGGAGACAAATGACAACAATAATTCAACACAACACAACTTGCGACGCAGCAAAGGCTGTGCTAAAAGGGAAATATATTGCAATACAGGCCTACCTCAGTAAATAAGAACAATCCCATATGAACAGTCTAAAGTCACAATTAACGAAACTAGAAAAGGAAGAACAAATAAGGCCAGAAGTCAGTAGAAGGAGGGCCATAATAAAGATTAGAGCAGACATAAGTAAAATTGAGAAGAATAGAACAATAGAAAGAATGAATGAAAGCAGGACCTGGTTCTTTGAAAAAATAAACAAAATAGATAAACCCCTAGCCAGACTCATCAAGAAATAAAGAGTGTGTATACACATAAACAGAATCAGAAATGAGAAAGGAAAAATCACTACGGACACCACAGAAATACCAAGAATTATGTGAGAATACTATCAAAAATTATATAGTATTAAACGGTATAATCTAGAAGAAATGAACAACTTTCTAGAAAAATACCACCTTCCAAAGTGGATCAGGAAGAAACAGAAAATCTGAGTACACCAATTACCAGCAAGGAAACTGAATTGGTAATCAAAAAACTATCTAAGAAAAAAAAACTCCTGGAACAGATGGTTTCACTGCTGAATTTTAGCAAACATTTAGTGAAGACCTAATAGCTATCCTCCTTATTTTTTCCAAAAAGTAGAAGAGGAGGGAGTCCTCCCAAACATCACTCTAATACCAAAATCAGAAAAAGACACCACAAAAATAGAAAATTACAGACCAATATCCGTGATGAACATAAATGCAAAAATACCCAACAAAATATTAGCAAAACGAATTCATAAACACATCATAAAGATCATCCATCATGATCATCCAGAATTTATTCTACGTATGCAGGAATTGTACAACATTCGAAAACTCATCAACATCATCCACCACATCAACCAAAAGAAAGACAAAAACCACATGATTATCTCCATAGATGGTGAAAAATCATTCGACAAAATTCAACATCCATTCATGATAAAAACTCTCAACAAAATGGGTATAGAGGGAAAGTACCTAAACATAATAAAGGCCATATATGACAAACCCACAGCCAACCTTATACTCAACAGTGAGAAGCTGAAAGCTTTTCCTTCCAAACCAAGAACAAGACAAGGATGGCCACTCTCTGCACTTTTATTCAACATAGTTCTGGAGGTCCTAGCCATAGCAATCAGACAACACAAAGAAATAAAAGGCATCCAGATTGGTAACGAAGAAGTCAAACGGTCCTGGTTTGCAGAGTCCATGATACTGTGTATAAAAAACCCTGAAAATCCACTCCAAAACTACTAGGTCTAATATCAGAATTCTGCAAAGTTTCAGGATACAAAATTAATACACAGAAATCTGTTTCAATCCTATACTCTAACAATGAACTACCAGAAAGAAATCAGGAAAACAATCCCATTCATAATTGCATCAGAAAAATAAAATACCTACGAATAAACCTAACCAAGGAAGTGAAAGGCCTATACTCTGAAAACTACAAGACACTCATGAGAGAAATTAATGAAGACCAATAAATGGAAAAACATGCCTTGCTCATGGATAGGAAGAATTGATATTGTCAAAATGGCCATCATGCCTAAATCAATCTACAGATTCAGTGCTTCCCTATCAAAATACCAACAGCATTCTTCAATGAACTGAAGCAAATACTTCTAAAGTTCATATGGAACCAGAAAAGACCCTGAATAGCCAAAGCAATTCTTAGAAGACAAAAGCGGAAGGAATTACACTCCCTTACTTCAAGCTCTACTACAAAGCCACAGTAATCAAGACAATTTGGTACTGGCACAAGAACAGACACATTCACCAATGGAACAGACTAGAGAGCCAAGATATAACCCCAAGAATATATGGCCAGTTAATATACGATAAAGGAGCCATGGATATACAATGGGGAAATGACAGCCTCTTCAGCAGCTGCTATTGGCAAAACTGGACAGCTACATGTAAGAGAATGAAACTGGATTATTTTCTAATAACATACACAAAAGTAAACTCAAAATGGATCAAAGTCCTGAGTGTAAGTCATGAAACTATAAAACTCTTAGAAAAAAACACAGGCAAATATCTCTTGGACATGAAATTGAGCAACTTCTTCATGAGCATATTTCTGAGGGCAAGGGAAACAAAAGCAATAATGAAAAAGTAGGACTATATCAAACTAAAAACTTCAGTACAGCAAAGGACACCATCATTTGAACAAAAAGACATCCTACATCATGGGAGAGTATATTGATAAATGACATATCCCATAAAGGTTTGACATCCAAATTATATAAAGACCTCACACAACTCAACAAACAAAAAGGAAATAAGTCAATTAAAAATAGGCAGAGGAGCTGAATAGACACTTCTCCAAAGAAGAAATTCAGATGGCCAACAGGCACATGAAAAGATGCTCCACATCACTAATCATCAGAGAAATGCAAATTAAAACTACAGTGAGATATCACCTCACACCAGTTAGGGTGGCCATCATCTAAAAGACAAACAACAAATGTTGGCAAAGCTGTGGAGAATGGAGAAGCCTCCTACACTGCAGGTGGGAATGTAAAATAGTTCAACCTTTGTGGAAAGCAGTATGGAGGTTCCTCAAAAAACTAAAAATAGAAATACCATTTGACCCAGGAATTCTAATCCATGGAATTTGCCCAAAGAATGCAGGAACCCAGCGTGAAAAAGCCATATGCACCCCTTTGTTTATCGTAGCACTATTTACAATAGCCAAGAAATGGAAACAACTGAAGTGTCCATCAGTACATGAATGGATAAAGAATATGTCATACATATACACAATGGTATATTATTCAGCCAAAAGAAGAAAACAAATCTTACCATTTGCAACAACATGGATGGAGCTAGAGGGTATTATGCTCAGTGAAATAAGCCAGGTGGATAAAGACAAGTATCAAATGATTTCACTAATTGGTGGAATATGAGAACAAAGAAAAAACTGAACGAACATAACAGCAGCAGACTCACAGAACCCAAGAATGGACTAACTGTTACAAAAGTGAATGTGATTGGGGAGGATGGGTGGGAAGGGAGAGATAAGGGGGGAAAAGGGGCATTACAATTAACACATACAAAGGGATGGGGACACGGGGAAGGCAGTATAACACAGAGAAGACACGTAGTGATTCTATAACATCTTACTACACTGGTGCACAATGACTGTAATAGGGTATGTGGTGAGTATTTGGTAATAGCGGGAGTCTAGTAACCATAATGTTGTTCATGTAATTGTACATTAATGATAGCAAAGAAAAGATGTACTGAAGGAAAAAACTGTCAACTGAGAATACTGTGTACAACAAAACTGTACTTCAAAAATGAAGGAGAAACTAAGATTTTCCCATATGAACAAATGCTGAAGGAGTTTATTACCACTAGAACTGCTGTGCAAAAAATGCTAAAGAAAGTCCTTAAAGGTGAAAGTAAATGATGCTAGACATTAACATGAAGCTATGATAAAATATAAAGTTCTGCAGTAAAAATAAATACATGGACAAGTATAATAACCTGTATTAGTAGCTTGTCCATTAAATAAATTTTAATTCTTGTATAGAATTTAAATAAAAACATAAAAAATAACTATATGTCAATGTTAATTAGTATATACTTTATAAAGACGTAACTTGTGACATCTGTAGCATAAAGGTAGAGGTGGAACTATATAGGGATAGAGTTTTTTTATACAGTGGATATTAACGTGTTATAAATCTAAAATGGAATATAACTTCATGATGTTTTGTGCAATTATAATGGTAGCCAGAAAGCAAATATCTATAGAATATACACAAATGGAAATGAGAAAGGAATTGTAGCATGTCTTCGAAAAATAATGAAACACAAAGGAATTTATTAAGAGAGAAAAGGAGGGACAAAAAGATACAAAAAATACAAAAAACCATTAACAAAAGGCAACAGAAAGTCTTTCTTATCAGAAATTTCTTTAAATGTAAATAGATTAACTCTGCAATCCAAAGACATTTGTGGCTGAATGTATTAAAAAAAGAGTATCCAACTATATGCTATATATAGGAAAGATACACAGAAACTAAAAATGAAAGTTAGAAAAAGTATTCAATGAAAATGATAACCAAATGATAGCATAATATGTAAAAAAAGCAGATTTTAAGTCAAAAACTGTTATGAGACAAATAAGGACTTTATTTAAGGATAAAAGAATCAATTCACCAAGAATATATAATACTTATATATTTATGCACCAAACATGAGATATCCTAAATATATGAAACAAACTGAAAAAAATGAAGGGAGAAATAGAAACAGCACAATAAAATTGGAATTGAATATCCCAATTTCAATAATGGATGTAACAAAGACAGAAGATAAATAAGAAAGTAAATGACTGGAATAACACTATAAACCAATTGAAACTAACAGATATATGAAAAATAACAAACCTAACAACAGAATATATATTATTCTCAAGTACACATGGAGCATTTTCCAGGATAGACCA
>JAVSCE010016461.1:0-16130 GCA_032199065.1 Smutsia gigantea | reverse complement strand
GCCAATACCACTTGTTGAAGAGGCTGTCATTTCCCCATTGTATGTCCATGGCTCCTTTATCGTATATTAATTGACCATATATGGTTGGGTTTATATCTGGGCTCTCTAGTCTGTCCCATTGGTCTATGGGTCTGTTCTTGTGCCAGTAACAAATTGTCTTGATTACTGTGGCTTTGTAGTAGAGCTTGAAGTCAGGGAGCATAATCCCACCAGCTTTATTCTTCCTTCTCAGGATTGCTTTGGCTATGTGGGTCTTTTGTGGTTTCACATGAATTTTAGAATGATTTTCTCTAGTTCGTTGAAGAATGCTGTTGGTATTTTGATAGGGATTGCATTGAATCTGTAGATTGCTTTAGGCAGGATGATCATTTTGACAATATTAATTCTTCCTATCCATGAGCACGGGATGTGTTTCCATTTATTGGTATCTTCTTTAATTTCTCTCATGAGTGTCTTGTAGTTTTCAGAGTATAGGTCTTTCACTTCCCTGGTTAGGTTTATTCCTAGGTATTTTATTCTTTGGATGCAATTGTGAATGGAATTGTTTTCCTGATTCTCTTTCTGCTAGTTCATCGTTAGTGCATAGGAATGCAACAAATTTCTGTGTATTAATTTTGTGTCCTGCAACTTTGCTGAATTCAGGTATTAGATCTAGTAGTTTTGGAGTGGATTCTTTAGGGTTTTTTATGTACAATATCATGTCATTTGCAAACAGTGACAGTTTAACTTCTTTACCAATCTGGATGCCTTTTACTTCTTTGTATTGTCTGATTGCCATGGCGAGGACCTCCAGACTATGTTGAAAAAAAGTGGGGAGTGTGGGCATCCTTGTCTTGTTCCCAATCTTAAAGGAAAATCTTTCAGCTTCTCGCTGTTAAGTATGAGGTTAGCTGTGGGTTTGTCATATATGGCCTTTATTATGTTGAGGTACTTGTCCTCTATACCCATTTTGTTGAGAGTTCTTATCATAAATGGATGGTGACTTTTGTCAAATGCTTTTTCAGCATCTATGGAGGTGATCATATGGTTTTTGTCCTTCTTTTTGTTGATGTGGTGGATGATGTTGATGGTTTTTCTAATATTATACCATCCATGCATCCCTGAAATGAATCCTACTTGATCATGATGGATGATCTTTTTGATGTATTTTTTAATTCGTTTGCTAATATTTTGTTGAGGATTTTTGCATCTATGTTCATCAGGGATATTGGTCTGTAATTTTCTTTTTTTGTGTTGTCTTTGCCTGGTTTTCGTATTAAGGTGAGGCTGGCCTCATAGAATGAGTTTGGAAGTATTCCTTCCTCTTCTACTTTTTGGAAAACTTTAACGAGAATGGGTATTAGGTCTTCACTAAATGTTTGATAAAATTCAGCAGTGAAGCCACCTGCTCCAGGAGTTTTGTTCTTGGGTAGTTTTTTGATTACCAATTCAATATCATTGCTAGTAAGTGGTCTGGTCAGATTTTCTGTTTCTTTGTGGGTCAGCCTTGGAAGGTTGTATTTTTCTAGAAAGTTGTCCTTTTCTTCTAGGTTATCCAGTTTGTTAGCATATCATTTTTCATTGTATTCTCTAACAATTCTTTGTATTTCTGTGGTGTCTATAGTGATTTTCCCTTTCTCATTATGTGTGCAGACTCTCTTTTTTTCTTGATAAGTCTGGCTAGGGGCTTATCTATTTTGTTTATTTTCTCGAAGAACCAGCCCCTGCTTTCATTGATCCTATTGTTTTATTCTTCTCAATTTTATTTATTTCTGCTCTAATATTTATTATGTCCCTCCTTCTACTGTCTTTGGCCTCATTTGTTCTTCTTTTTCTAATTTCATTAATTGTGAGTTTAGACTGTTCATATGGGATTGTTCTTCTTGCCTGAGGTAGGCCTGTATTGCAATATATTTCCCTCTTAGCATGGCCTTTGCTGTATCCCACAGATTTTTCAGTGTTGAATTATTGTTGTCATTTGTCTCCATATATTGCTTGATCTCTGTTTTTATATGGTCATTGATACGTTGGTTATTTAGGAGCATGTTGTTAAGCCTCCATGTGTTTGTGGGCTTTTTCATCTTCTTTGCGTAATTTACTTCTAGTTTCATACCTTTGTGGTCTGAAAAGCTAGTTGGTACAATTTTAGTCTTTTTGAATTTACTGAGGCTCTTTTTGTGGCCTAGGATATGATCTATTCTGGAAAATGTTCCATGTGCACTTGAGAAGAATGTGTATCCTGCTGCTTTTCAGTGGAGAGTTCTGTAGGTGTCTGTTAGGTCCATCTGTTCTAATACGTTTTTCAATGCCTCTGTATCCTTACTTATTTTCTGTCTGGTTGAAATGTTCTTTGGAGTGAGTGGAGTGTTGAAGTCTCCTAGAATGAATGCATTGCATTCTATTTCCCCTTTTAATTCTGTTAGTATTTGTTTCACATATGTAGGTGCTCCTGTGTTGGGTGCATAGATATTTACAATGGTTATATCCTCTTGTTGGACTGACCCCTTTATCATTATGTAATGCCCTTCTTTGTCTCTTGTTACCTTCTTTGTTTTGAAGTCTATTTTGTCTGATACAAGTACTGCAACTCCTGCTTTTTTCTCCCTATTAGTTACATGAAATTTCTTTTTCCATCCCTTCACTTTTAGTCTGTGTATGTCTTTGGGTTTAAAGTGAGTCTCTTGTAGGCAGCATATAGATGGGTCTTGTTTTTTTATCCATTCAGTGACTCTACCTCTTTTGATTGGTGCATTCAGTCCATTTACATTTAGGGTGATTATTGATAGGTATGTACTTATTGCCATTGCAGGCTTTAGATTCATGGTTACCAAAGGTTCAAGGGTAACTTCCTTACTATCTAACAGTCTAAGTTAACTCACTTAGTATGCTATTACAAACACAATCTAAAGGGTTCCTTTTTTTTCCCTCCTTTCTTCCTCCTCCATTTTTTATATATTAGGTATCATGTTCTGTACTCTTTGTCTATCCCTTTTTATTACCTCTGGTGACATCTATTTAACCTTAGGAACACTTCCATCTATAGCAGTCCCTCCATAATGCACTGTAGAGGTGGTTTATGGGAGGTAAATTCTCTCAGCTTTTGCTTATCTGGAAATTGTTTAATCCCTCCTTCAAATTTAAATGATAATCTTGCTGGGTAAAGTATTCTTGGTTCCTGGCCTTTCTGCTTCATTGCATTAAATATATCATGCCACTTCCTTCTGGCCTGTAAGGTTCCTGCTGAGAAGTCTGATGATAGCCTGATGGGCTTTCCTTTGTATGTAATCTTATTTCTCTCTCTGGCTCCTTTCAATAGTGCGTCCCTATCCTTGATCTTTGCCATTTTAATTATTATATGTCTTGGTGTTTTCCTCCTTTGGTACCTTGTGTTGAGAGATCTGTGCACTTCCATGGCCTGGGAGACTATCTCCTTCCCCAGATTGGGGAAATTTTCAGCAATTACTTCCTCAAAGACACTTTCTATCCCTTTTTCTCTCTCTTCTTCTTCTGGGACCCCTATAATACGAATATTGTTCCATTTGGATTGTCACACACTTCCCTCAGTATTCTTTCATTCCTAGAGATTCTTTTTTCTTTCTGTGCCTCAGCTTCTTTGTATTCCTCTTCTCTAATTTCTATTTCATTTATCATCTCCTCCACTGCATCTAATCTGCTGTTAATACCCTCCATTGTGTTCCTCAACTATTGGATATCCATCCTAAATTCGTTCCTGAGTTCTTGAATATTTTTGTGTACCTCCATGAGCATGTTTATGATTTTTATTTTGAAATCTTTCAGGAAGATTGATTAGTTCAGTCTCACTCGACCCTTTTTCTGGTGTTGAGAGTTTGCTTTGAAACAGGTTCCTTTGACGTTTCATATTTGTATATAGTGCCCTCTAGTGCCCAGAAGCTCTACTCTCTGGAGCTGCTCAACCCCTGGAATGATGTTGGGGGTCTCAGTGGAGTGGTGCTGCTGCCTGGGGGAAGAAAGAGCTGTTTCCTGTGTCCCGGCTGCTATGCCTGTCTCCACTGCCAGAACCAGTGGGCCAAGCACACAGGTATAAGCCTCTATGCTTTGCGTTTGTAGCTGCTGTAGGTGCGGCTTCCCTCTGGCTGGCCTGACACCAGGGCAGGGTTTAATGGTTTGCTAGCCAGGTGCTGCCCAGGAGGAAGGCACAGCAGGCTGCATATCATGGTGGGGGGCTTTGGAGCTGCGTAGCCAGCCAGGGGGATGGAGAGCCTGAAGATCATGAAAGTTCCCAACCTGCTGGGCAGAGTGCACACGGACAATTTTGTTTACCTGTCCTTTCTCCTGAGCAGTAAGCTCTGTGCAATCCTTGCCCGTTTAGCAGCCCTTTCACTTTTAGGAAGTCTCTCAGACTGCCCACCAGATCAGCCAGATATAGATCCCTGTTTTCCACAAGCAGCTGGAATCTCAGTCTCTCCAGGTATTCCACCTGTCTTAGCTTTCTAACCTCACTAATCATCAGAGCACCATGCAATGTAGATTGGTGCTCCCAGAGCAATCTCCAGGGCTAGGTGTTCAGCAGTCCCAGGCCTCCATTCCCTCCCCACTCTGTTTCTCTTCCTCCCGCTGGTGAGCTGGGGTGGGGGAAGGGCTTGGATCCTGCTAGGTCACGGCTTTGGTATGTTACCCTGTTCCATGAGGTCTATTCTTTCCTTCAGGTGTGTGCCATCTGGCACAGCCTTCTTTCCTGTTGCTCTTTCAGGATTAGTTGTATTAATTATATTTTCATATTATATGTGGTTTTAGGAGGATGTCTCTGTCTCACTTTTCACACTGCCATCTTTAATCCCTCCCTAGTGAATCCTTTTTTAAGGACTGACTCTAAGGTTCAGCATTTCGATCACATTCAGGAGACTATTCGGATCATCATTCTAGCTGTGCCAATTAAATGCCACAAATAATGAATAGGCTAGGCCCTGCAAGATTCACATAATATAATGTACATAATCTAGCTGTCACAGGAGACAATACCTTTCCTTTACTTGTCCTTGCTGGCTTCGGAATGCCTCTGAGGACTGAAGAGAAATGTGGGTTTGGCCAAAAGCTCAGAGACCCTGGGAGAAATCACAAGGCTGCTGAACGCATCACCATGTAGGTTGTCTCCTGGGGCCAATGGTTGTGGTCACTCTGCTGGCCCCTCTCACATCATCAGTCATGGATTGTTTTATCAGAAAGCTTTGCCACTGGACTCTCATGTCATATAACAATGTGTCCTCACTAACCAGATTCAAAGAGCCAGAAAGTTCAAATAACCAGAACTGTTTTGACCACCAAAAAGAAGATGGAGTTGGCGGGGGAGAAGGAGAAATGAAATGAATAAACTAAATTAATCTATAAGACCAAACAACCATAACTAGTTTGATAATGAGCATATATTTGCAATACCTAATATTTGCAACATCTGAAAGTGATTTATGATGTATCAGAGAAACAGTAAAGGCAATTTAGTTCTAGTTTTAATTACATCACATTATCTTCTAACTCTTGGAATTTGACTCGGTTATATGTTAGTCTTCATCTGCAGGTTTTTCTAAATCCTTTAATTTATTTATTAGAACATGGTAATATTATAGAATCTGCAGGGATTTGGTGACCATGACTGTGCAGCTTTTTAACCCAGAAGTTTAAAACATGTAGTATTGCTGGTATAAATTAAGTACTGAGTAAGCTGGTTAATGCTTAAACCAGGAAATTCAATTAAGTAGAATACCTAATTCCCTGACATTTCTGGAATAATCAGTTTACTGGCATGTTGTGGGTTTCTTAAACATATTGACTTGAGCTAAACTGTATTTTTGTTCTGTATTAGTTTCCTATGATTGCTGTTAACAGCACCATAAACTGGGTGATGTAAAACAACAGAAATTTATTCTCTCCCAATGCAGGAGTCTAGAATTCTGAAATGAAGATGTCAGTAGGGCTATGTTCCCTCTGAGGGCTCAAGGGAAGAATCCTTCCACCTCTTCTAGCTTCTGGTGGTTGTCAGTAATCCTCAGTATTCCTTGGCTCATAGACACATCATTCCAATCTCTGACTCTGGTGTCTCATGGGGTTCTCACTATGTGTCTCTGCCTCTGTATCTTCTCTTCTTTTTATAAAGACACCAGTTATATTAGATTAAGGGCACACCCTACTCAAGGATGACAACGTATCTACCTAACTGCTTGCATCTGCAATAACCTATTTCAAATAAGGTCACATTCTGAGGTACTGGGGATTAGGAGTTATGGAGAAAATGGGAGTTTCTGACCAGGATTCCTGCCTGGCCTTAATAATGCCCATTGTGTATATAAGAAGAGCCTATTTGCACATTTATGGGATGTTTACTGGTGACAGGGCCACTGGTCAGTCACAGGAGTACCAGTTCCAAATATGTAATTTGTTGGGCATCTGCCAGTTGCCAGAAACCCACGCACAGAGTTCCTCCCAGTGCTAGGGGTGGGGAAGTAGAGAGGAGACGGCTGCTGGGAGAACAGAGAGTGCCACTAGGGAGAGCAGGGAGTGAGGAGAGACTGAGACCTACTGCCACGAGAATAAGCCCCCTTTAAGCTCCCAACTTCTTGCCCTTGCCTTTATTCGGTCTCACTGAATTCACAGGGAATTTGCCCAGGACAGGGAACTTCCTCCTGCTGGAGCAACAGGACTTCAACATATCTTTTGAGAGACACAATTCAACCCATATTTCCCCAACAGCAAGTACCATAATTTAGTACCAAGGAACACCTATCCATCCGTCAACTGAAGGAAAAAAATCACTTTTCATTTAATAGTCAGCTGATACATGGCAGGAGAATGGGATAGCACTGGGATTGGCCCTGGACTTTCCACAGCAGCGAACACTCTCCACACTCTTGAATTCTTCCCAGTGTAGGTTTAGGCTGGGAAGCAGCATGCACAAAGCCAGGCCTCCCAAAGATGATCTCAGAAGAGGAAGAATCCACAGAGTTCTTGATGGCAGCAGCAAGCTTGAGCAACTTTAGCTTTGGGACCACTACCATGACAAGAATAATGCATGTCAGGGGCTCCCAAAAGTCCAACTCTGCTCTATGGCCCATGCAAACATCCAGCTACTACAGATATTATTTATGGAGAAATCAATGCCAAGTGACAAAATCCATTTCTTCTAGATTAGGCTAGCCATGTTCCTGACTGCAACCAGACCTCCCTTTGCTTCAAGAGGACACCTTTTATCATCTTTGGCTACAGTTGCTAGTAAGTATAACAAAGCTTTCAAACCCAGCCCCTTCAACATTTTCCTTGTCTATAATCAAACTAGCAAAATCTATAAAACATAGGAAGAAAGAAGAAAAGATGAGAATTTAACAATTAGATGGATCTTAAGACATAAACATAAAACTAAGTGAAAAAAACAAGTCTATCATTACTGTGTGCCTCATATAACACCATTGTGTCAGTGTAGAGGAAAAACTTACCTAAAACAGTACTAATATCATTTATGAGTATATATATATAAAGGGAAAAGGAAGAAAGAAAAGCTTATTTGAAATTAAGGCTGACTTTAGAACAATTTGTAACTGATAGCAAAGTTTTAAATCAATGGTACAGGCTTTTTATATAATCATTTTAGATAAGAAGTAATATTGGTTTTATTAAAATGTTCCTTAATTTATTTGGCATCAAATGGGTCCAAGGGAGAGAGTCATATGCAGGAACAAGAATACCAAGTGTTGGATTTGCTTAATAAAAGTGAAAAACATTCTTAGAAAGATGTCTATAACATACAGCATATGCATAAATCAGGCTAATTTCCTGGTCATATGTTTTGGGAACAAAGGCAGAAAACCTCAGTCTCTCATACTGCAGCCTCTAGTCCTGCAATAACTACTCCCATCTGAATCCCCAGCATTTACCTTGCACACCTGTCATCCCAGGAGACAACCTTCCAACTCAAGCCTGCCAGCTTTCCAGATGTCTGTTATTTTCTATTTTGCTGCTAGTTTCCCAAGATCCCCTATCACTATTCAAATTACTGTAATATACAGACTTTGAAGATGGTCTCTGAAAAGAAATATCTCACTCTTAGAGCTGTTACAAAGAACCCAGTTTCACAATCTGTATTGCACTAGATATTTATTTTCAAAACCATTTGATGGACAAACCATCTTCCTAATGTTTTGGTTTCTCATTCAAAAGCCTTTGAAACTGCATGCATGAAAATCCAGTGGTAAAATAATAAAAGCCAACAGTCACCCGCCTTAAAAATGCTATTTTCACAAAGCTAAATTTACCAGATGTCTCCCAATGTTTTCCATGGGGAGCAAAGGCAGAACAACTCTGTCAAGTGAACAGCGATTGCTCTGCTTTTCCCCCACTGTAGCATCCAGTGGAGCTAGAACTCTTAGCAAATTAAGCACTATGAAACAAGAAAGGAGGAAAAGTTGTGACAGCTTCACCAAGAAGTCTTTTAACAACGTACTGCTTATTTCTCCTTTCCCCTGAAGGTGGATTCTGGGTGCTTGAAGCATCGCAGCCTAACAACACATAAAAATTTCGGTATTGGGGCATAATTCAAGATTTTATAGCCCCAGGATCTAATTCAACAAAATGATTTCTACATTAATTTAAGGACTTTCCCCTTTGTTATGGACAGAAGAAGGCTCAAGATCATCAGCCACAAACTATTACCCAATTCCCCTAGGCTTCCAAAACACTGCGGTTGGCACATGGCAAGATAAGAAAGTTTGCAGCCTATGACCTGAGTCAGCTTATTTAAAAAATAGGCTCACAAAAGCTTACCAAAACATTGTCATAAGCAAAGGAGAACCAATATTGCCACATAAAAAGTATAGGAATAATAGAGTATTGATCTCAATTAACTGGAATGGGCTGTTGTAACTATTGTACTTTGTATTCCAAGGAACAAGAAGCAGATGCTTTTCTTCCTTATGTTCCAGTATGGTTGCTAGCTCATGGTCGGACTGAGTTTTGTCGACTGGATTGCTTAATTCTGTTCCAACCCCCTTGTGTGGCTTCCTGGATTAGAGAGACTTGAAAGCAACAAACTCTATTTTCCAGAGTCTTTTACAACTAAAATTGTGGATGAGATTTTGATTCTGCGTAAAAGACGCACCACTCATCCAACATTTGGACTTGGAGCCAAGTTATGTAGGAAGAGAGACCAGGTGTGAGAAATTCATTTTGTGGATGCAGATCATAAGTGAGGTGGCCTGGTTCCAGAGCCAGCAGCCAAGGCTGTGGTTTCCTGACTTAGCAGATAGACTTCCCTAGCACAGCAGAGAGAGAGGCCCCCAAGCCAGTTAGAGGTAGTGGCCCACTCCAAAAACAGTGAAAGGGGAAGTGCCCCAAGACCCAGTTTTGTGGTTTGCTTTGAAAGTCAGACCTGGCAGTCCAGCTCATAGTCTATCTCTTTAACCGTTCCAGTGATAGTGCCACTTAATACCCCTTATTATTCCCTTTCTGCTTAGGCCAAGTATAACTGATTCTGTCTCTGTAACTAATCTCCACTAAATACAGTGTACATTCACTTCCCTGCCTTCATAAATACAGTTTAATAAATGGTCTTAAAATTCTTCAAAATCACTGTTAAGAAAATAAGAGTTTTATTCAAATGAAGTTAAAAAATGACAAATCACCTTGAACTTCCAGGAGTGACTTAACTCCATTTGAACAAAAACCTCCTATCACACCCTCATAACAAGTAAAATATTGTAGGCATAGAGGAATAAGGAAACCAAGTCAAGAGAATACAGAAAGCATAACCTATGATTAAGTCAATAAATATGCCTGTGCGTTGGTAGTGGGTTTACTATTTCCAAAGTTGCTGAAGAGACTCCAGCAACTGTCCAGGAAAAGACAATGTGAGCTTGGAATGGGGTGGTAAGAAGAGTCAGAGAGTAGAGAAAAGATGGTGTCAGAGTTCAGATTCCCCCAGAAGCAAAACTTGAGATAACAGGCTCCACCAAAAAAAAGTGTTAAAAATAATAAACGAACTCTAGCAAAGTTGTAGGAGATAAAATTAACACTCAGAAATAAATTGCACTTCTATACATTGACAATGAAAACTTGAAAAAGAAATTAAGAAAACAATACACATATAAAACAATAAAATCCGCTAAGGATTATTTAAATTGATAAGAAAGTCCACTAAAGTGTTTCCACACAAGGTAAATATACAGAAATTAATAGTTTTCATACCCCAGAGTAGCCTAAGAGAATAGATACTTGAAAAACAAATCACATTTGCAAGAGCAACAAAAACATCAAATACTCATTATTTAATATGCAGAATCCTATGACAAAAATATAAACTTTTACTAAGATATATAAAGACAAACTTAAATATATAAAATAGTGTCATACTCCTGGCTGTCATGACAGATTATAAAGATGCCAATCCTTCCTAAAATGACTTACAGATTTAATGTAATTCCAATCAAAATTCCATTTTTTAATTTTAACATATTTATCCCAAAATCGTGTGTTGTGATGCCATCTTTCACTCTAACCATCTTCATAATTCAAGTAAGAGAACAATACTGAAGGTCTGGCCTATGACGGCATCCATGGGACCAGGGGAGTATCCTGAGCTTCTGAGGAGCACAAGTGTTCCAGAATCAGGAAGTGTGTTCACACCATTCCATCTTGCCCCAAGCAAGGCTACTGCCCTTCAGTGTGTATTTCCTCTTCTGTGAAACACAGAGTCATCTGGTGATTACTTAATCAACTTTTTTCCCCTCTCAGCTAGTTGAAATTTAGTAGTTATGTCTATCTGAGTCTTTGCCTACTTACCTACTGATTGCAGGCCCGGTGGAATATTCTACAAGAGTCCAGATGTTGCACGTGCTGTAGATCATGAGATGCCAACAGCACACAAAGGGAAGATGGCCAATGGCTTGAACCATCTATTGCAGCATCAAGCTGACTATCACACTGCCCTGCAGTTCCTCCAGCCCCATTAGTACACACTGTGGAAGATCTTGTCTAATGCTTGGCTGCTCTGGGAGATTCCTGAGCATTCTGTAAATCTCCATAAAAGACTCACACAGAGACAGGATCAGATTATCATGTGGGTCCCATGCAGACCACTGGTTGCACCAGAGTTCTAACTCTCCCAAGTAATTGGTTCTTGCCCTCCTTTTATTTTCCTAGGACTCCAGTGGGCTACATTCCTTGGAAGAAGGTGCTGGTCCTGGAAATGAAGTTATTCAGAGGTTTCAGGCACCTCCATCTGTGACTCTTAGAATCCAGGACATAGTTCTTAATCTCCCTGGTCAAAGCCAGGTTGTGGACAAGTCTGGCATTCTGGCTAGCAGGAAGCAGGGTTGAGAAAGGAAC
Organism: Smutsia gigantea; assembly: GCA_032199065.1. NCBI lineage: Eukaryota > Metazoa > Chordata > Mammalia > Pholidota > Manidae > Smutsia > Smutsia gigantea. The sequence continues at coordinate 4,805 of JAVSCE010016461.1, read as the reverse complement.
TGGAAGCTGCATATTTTCAAATGGCATTAAGAACTTGGTCACAGGCACACACCTAATCCCAGGGGAATCTGGGAGTAGAGATCTAGTGGCTGGGAACAAGAGGGGAATGGATTCAGGAGGCGACAAGCTGCCTTCCACAGCCCCCTTCTCCATCTGTGCCTGGAGCAGAGCATGAAGGGGCACGGGCTTACACACTGAGAACCAGGGAGGGAGTTTCCACTTCATTACCAGCACATGGTGTACCCTTTTCTAAAAGCACTTTCAGGTTGAAAGCATTGGCCTGTCATAATGTCCTGCTGTGTGGACTCAAGCTAGATGAAGGAGAATGTACTAACAAAATCTCAGGCATTTGGGGAAGGCTCTCTACCCAATACACAAGTCTTTAAAATAAGCACGTCGGTGGTAACTGGCCCATAAAAGCTGTTTTAGAAATTGTCATGGCATTTGATTGCATGTAACGATTTCAAATTTAGCAAAGCCCCTTCTGGGTTTGGCTAAGTAACTTCTCCCTCATGCTCTTCATATTTTACTGATATTCAAATCCCATTGCTAGGGAAAAGGCATGTCAATTTTCCCAATGAAGTCCAGAATGGCCTTCTAAATGTATTTTTCTCTGGCTTTGCGTTCTTCATTTATCTGAGTTTGACGGGGTTAACCCAGGGCCATCTTACAGCCCCCCTTTTAGTGAAAATGAGTCATACTTATTTCTAACTAAGACCCCCTTGGGGGAAAGGGAGAGAACAAAGTAGCTGGTTTACTTAAGTACGGAAGCAACAAATGCAATATTCTTCCTCAGGTTTTATCAGTCCTTTCCCAAGGCCTTAGGATATTCCTCAAAATAATCACAATTGACGAAGATGTACAGCAACAGCAGAAAAGGCGATGTTGTTCAAAAACAGTCTTTTGACTAAAAAAAAGTAATCATCTCATTAGTCACATAGATCAGACTAATCCAAACAGTTGCATTTCATATGAAGATTAGCCTAAATGGAACCTGGAATTAATTCTAACATGGGTGAGCGTTCCAAATGACAAAGCAGCCCTTCCTTAGGTAGCTGAAGTCTCTGAGCTGCTGATTATAAATCTGTATTGGATAACACCTTAAAATGGATAAAGCCTCATGAACAAAGAACCCATTGGGTTCCCATCTGGGAACCCATTGATAGTTGTTAATCCAAAGAGGCTTTTTTGTGGCTGTTTTTCTATAAACCACACAAAACTTCCATTCGCTTTTACTAAAGAATGAGATGAACAGCCGGGAAGATGGCAGCGTGAGCAGGGTGGCAGAAATCACCTCCCAACACTATATCTATCTATGAAAATACAGCAAATACAACTATTCCTAAAAGAGAGACCGGAATACACAGGAAAGCGCACAGCATGCAGCTACACCGGAGAGGACTCGGCACCCCAACAGGCAGGTAAGATACAGAGCCGCGACCCGGCGGGACCCGAGCACTCACCCACCCCAGCGCACCAGCTGGAGGAGAAGATTCAGAGCCGGGAGGGAGTGGAAGTATACCCCGCGAAGTAGCCAGCCCTGGTGATCTGTGGGGGGAGCACTGACACACATAGCGCGGTGTAGCGGAGATTGGAGAGACAGAGGGCACAGGATCTGAGCGGGGAACGCACCAGGGTGCTTGCAGCCGGCTCCCAGGAAGGGGAAAAAAAAAATAGAAAAGCGCGCACTTTCTTCAGCGGTCTTAAAGAGACAGGAGCCCAGTGGAGGAGCCGGATCGCCCTGGCACACTCAGCCCAGAAGGCTGGGAGTCCTGGGGAGTTTCGGACCCCTTAGCTGGCGACTGGGAAAGGGTGGCCACACTTCAACTTCCCAAAGAGATCAACAGCCTCCCATTCGTTCCCACCCCAGCCAGAGCTATAAAGGGCCCTATGGAGCAGCACGGCCACGGCTGCGGAATAGTGCGGCAACAGCGCCACCTACAGCATCCCCACAGATTCTACTCCCGTTAGGTGTTTTTTTTGTTGTTTTGCTTTGTTTTTTGGTTTTTTTTGTTGTGTTTTTTGTTTTTTCTTTTCTTTCTTTTTTCTTTTCTTTTCTTTCTTTTTTCTTTTTTTTCTGTCTTTCTTTTTTTATCTCTTTTTAAAGTCTTAAAGAGCCCAGCTGACATACATGGCAACTACCAGCAACCACTTCTATAAGCCATGAATAGACAGAGGAATATGGTCCAGACTAAAATCAACCAGACAACCCCAGAGAGGGAGCCTGAAGGGATGGAAATGCACAGTCTTCCTGAAAAAGAATTCAGAATAAAAGTCATAACCATGCTGATGGACCTACAGAGAAATGTGCAAGAGCTGAGGGAGGAAGTGAGGGAAGTGAGGAAAGACAATGCAGAAATCAGACAAGCTATCAATGGGCTTAACAGCAGACTGGATGAGATGCAAGAGACTGTTAATGGAACAGAAATCAGAGAACAGGAATACCGAGAAGCTGAGGCAGAGAGAGGTAAAAGGATCTCAAGGAATGAAAGAATATTAAGAGAACTGTGTGACCAATCCAAATGGAACAATATTCGCATTATAGGAGTCCCAGAGGAAGAAGAGAGAGAAAAAGGGATAGAAAGTGTCTTTGAAATAATTGCTGAAAACTTCACCACACGGGGGAAGGAAATGGTCTCGCAGTCCACGGAAGCCCACAGATCTCCCAACACAAGGGACCCAAGGACGACAACACCAAGACACATAATAATTAAAATGGCAAAGATCAAAGATAAAGACAGAGTATTAAAGGCAGCTAGAGAGAGAAAAAAACATCACCTACAAAGGAAAACCCATCAGACTATCATCAGACTTCTCAACAGAAACCTTACAGGCCAGAAGAGAATGGCATGATATATTTAACGTAATAAAACAGAAGGGCCTCGAACCAAGAATATTGTATCCAGCACGATTATCATTTAAATATGACAGAGGGATTAAACAATTTCCAGACAAACGAAAATTGAGAGAGTTGGCCTCTCATAAACTACCACTACAGGACATCTTGAACGGACTGCTCTAGACGGAAGCACCCCTAAGGCTAAAAAGATGTCACCAGAGAAAATAAAATCATAGCAAAGAAAGCAGACCATCCAAATACTAACTAAAGGCAAAGAATAAAACACCTAGTATATAAAAAATGGAGGAGGAAGAAAAAGAAGGAAGAGAAATAAAGAAACATCAGACGGTGCTTAAAATAACTTAACAAGAAAGCTAAGTTAGCTTGCTAGATACTAAAGAACCAAGCCTTGAACCTTTGGTAACCACGAATCTAAAGCCAGAAATGGCAATAAGTACATATCTATGAATAATCACCCTAAATGTAAATGGACTGAATGCACCAATCAAAAGACACAGAGTAACAGAATGGATAAAAAAGCAAGACCCATCTATATGCTGCTTACAAGAGACTCACCTCAAACCCAAACATATACACAGACTAAAAGTAAAGGGATGGAAAAAGATATTTCATGCAAACAACAAAGAGAAAAAAGCAGGTGTTGCAGTATGTATCAGACAAAATAGACTTCAAAACGAAGAAAGTAGCAAGAGATAAAGAAGGACATTACATAAGGATAAAGGGGTCAATCAAACAAGAAGATACAACCATTATAAATATATATGCACCCAACACAGGAGCGCCAGCATATGTGAAACAAATACTAACAGAATTAAAGGAGGAAATAGACAGCAATGCATTCACTTTAGGAGACTTCAACACACCACTCACTCCAAAGGACAGATCAACCAGACAGAAAATAAGTGAAGACACAGAGGCACTGAACAACACACTAGAACAGATGGACCTAACAGACATCTACACAACTCGACACCCAAAAGCAACAGGATACACATTCTTCTCAAGTGCACATGGAACATTTTCCACAATAGACCACATACTAGGCCACAAAAAGGACCTCAGTAAATTCAAAAATATTGAAATCCTACCAACCAACTTCTCAGATCACAAAGGTATAAAACTAGAAATAAATTTTAGAAAGAAAACAAAAAGGCTCACAAATACATGGAGACTTAACAACATTCTCCAAACTAATCAATGGGTTAACGACCAAATCAAAACAGAAATCAAAGAATATATCGAGACTATTGACAACAATAACACAAAGCCACAACTTCTGTGGGATGCAGCAAAGGCAGTTCTAAGAGGAAAGTATATTGCAATCCAGGCCTATTTAAAGAAGGAAGAACATTCCCAAATGAATAGTCTAAAGACATAATTAGTGAAATTGGAAAAAGAAGAACAAATGAGACCCAAAGTCACCAGAAGGAGGGACATAATAAAGATCAGAGAAGAAATAAATAAAATTGAGAAGAATAAAACAATAGAAAAAATGAATAAAACCAGGAGCTGGGTCTTTGAAAAAATAAACAAAATAGATAAACTCCTAGCCAGACTCATTAAGAGAAAAAGAGAATCTACACACATAAACAGAATCAGAAATGAGAAAGGAAAAATAACGATGGACCCCACAGAAATACAAAGAATTATAATAGAATATTATGAGAATCTATATGCTAACAAGCTGGAAAACATAGAATAAATGGACAACTTCTTAGAAAAAAATAACCTCCCAAGACTGACCAAGCAAGAAACAGAAAAACTAAACAGACCAATCACCAGCAACGAAATTGAAGCGGTAATCAAAAAACTACCCAAGAACAAAACCCCCGGACCTAATGGATTCCCCTCTGAATTCTACCAGACATATAGAGAAGAAATAACACCGATTCTCCTTAAAGTTTTCCAGAAAATAGAAGAGGAGGGAATACTTCCAAATTCATTC
>JAVSCE010016460.1:0-22467 GCA_032199065.1 Smutsia gigantea | reverse complement strand
GTCATTTCTCAGTGTCTATAAGGCTATTGCTGTTTTGTTCATTTTGTTTTGTTTTGTTCTTAGATTCCACAAATAAGTGAAATCATATGGTAGTTGTATTTCTTAGCTTGACTTGTTTCACTTAGCTTATACCCTCTATGTCCATCCATGTTGTCACAAATGGCAGGATTTCTTTCTTTTTATGGCTAAGTAATATTCTATTGTGTACATGTACAATCTCTTCTTTATCCACTCATATATTGATGGACATTTAGGTTGCTTCCATATCTTGGCTATTGTAAATAATGTCGCCATACACAGGGGTGCATGTATGTTTTGGAATTAGGGAATTTGTTTTTTTGGGTAAAATTCCTAGAAGTAGAATTACTGGGTAGTATGGAATTTCTATTTTTAGTTTTATGAGGAACTTCCATACTGCCTTCCACAGGGGTTGAACCAATTTACATTCCCAACATCAGGGTGGGAGACTTCCATTTTCTCCATATCCTTGCCAACACTTGTTATTTCTTCTCTTAGGGATAGTGGTCATTCTAACTGGTGTGAGGTGATACCTCACTATGGTTACTCTTGATTTACATTTCCCTGATGAATAGCAATGTGCAGCATCTTTTCATGTGCCCACTGGCCATCTGAATTTCTTCTTTGGAGAAATGTCTGTTCAGGTCCTCTAACGATTTTTTTATTAAGGTATCATTGATATACAATCTTGTGAAGGTTGCACCTGAGCAACATTGTGATTACAACATTCACCCATATTATCAAGTACCCCCCATAAACCCAGTGGCAGTCACTGTCCATCAGCAGAGTAAGATGTTATAGAGTCACTATCTCTCCATGCTATACTGCCTTCCCCAGGACCCCCCACATTATGTGTGCTAATCATAATGCCCCTAAATCCCCTTCTAGCTCCCTCCCCATCCACCCTCCCCAACCCTATCACTTTGGTAACTGCTAGCCCCTTATAGGAGTCTGGATTCTGCTGCTGTTTTGTTCCTTCAGTTTTGCATTGTTGTTATACTCCACAAATGAGTGAAATAATTTGGAACTTGTCTTTGTTACCTGACTTATGTCCCTGAGCATAATACCCTCTAGCTCCATCCATGTTGTTCTAATGGTAGGATTTGTTTTCTTCTTATGGCTGAATAATATTCCATTGTGTGTATGTACCACCTCTTTATCCATTTATCTACTGATGGACAGTTAAGTTGCTTCGATATCATGGCTAATGTATATAGTCCTGTGATAAACATAGGGCTGCATATGTCTTTTGAATCAGGGATTTTGTTTCTTTTTGTAAATTCCTAGTAATGGAATTCTGGGGCAAATGGTATTTCTATTTTAGTTTTTTGAGGAACCTCCACATTGCTTTCCACAATGATTGAACTGATTTACATTCCCACCAACAGTATACAAGAGTTCCGCTTTCTCCAAATCCTCACAAACATTTGTTTTCCTTGTCTTTTGGATGGTGGCCATCCTAACTGGTGTGAGGTGATATCTCACCGTGGTTTTAATTTTTATTTCCCTGCTGATTAGCGCTGTGGAGCATCTTTTCATGTGCCTGTTGACCATCTGAATTTCTTCTTTGGAGAAGTGTCTGTTCATATCCTCTGTGCCTTTTTTAATTTGAGTATTTTGGGTATTGAGGTATGGGAGCTCTTTATATATTTTGGATGTTAACCCCTTGTCACATATGTCATTTACAAATATGTTCTCCCATACTCTAGGATGCGTTTTTGTTCCGTTGATGGTGTCCTTGGCTGTACAGAAGTTTTTTAGCTTGATGTAGTCCCATATGTTCATTTTTGCTTTTGTTTCCGTTGCCCAAGAAGATACGTTCAGGAAAAAGTTGCTCATATTCAAGAGATTTTTGCCTATGTTTTCTTCTATGAGTTTTATGGTTTCATGACATACATTCAGGTCTTTGATCCAATTTGAGTTTACTTTTGTGTATGGAGTTAGACAATAATCCAGTTTCATTCTCGTACATGTAGCTGTCCAATTTTGAAAACACCTATTGTTGAAGAGGCCCTCATTTACAATTGTATATCCATGGCTCCTTTATCATATATTAATTGGCCATATATTTGTGGGCTTATACCTGGACTCTCTCTTCTATTCCATTGAGCTATGGGTCTGTTCTTGTGCCAGTACCAAATTATCTTGAATACTGTAGCTTTGTAGTAGAGTTTGAAGTTTGGGAGCATAGTCCCCCCAGTTTATTCTTCCTTCTCAGGATTGCTTTGGCTATTTGGGGTCTTTTGTGGTTCCATATGAATTTTAGAACTATTTGTTCTAGTTCGTTGAAGAATGCTGTCGGTATTTGATAGGGATTGCTTTGAATCTGTAGATTGCTTTAGGCAGGATGGCCATTTTGACAATATTAATTCTTCCTATGCATGAGGACTGGATGTATTTCCATTTACTGATTGGTTTCTTCTGTAATTTCTCTCATGAGTGTATTGTAGTTTTCAGGGTATAGGCCTTTCACCTCCATTGTTAGGTCTATTCCTAGGTATTTTATTCTTTCTGATGCAGTTTTGAATGGAATTGTTTTCCTGATTTCTCTTTCTGCTACTTCATCAGTATATAGGAATGCAACATATTTCTGCATATTAATTTTGTATCCTGTAACTTTGCTGAATTCAGTTATTCTCATAGTTTTGCGGTGGATTCTTTAGGGTGTTTTATTTATAAAATGTCATCTGCACACAGTTATTGTTTAACTTCCTCCTTGCCAGTCTGCATGCCTTTTATCTCTGTATGTTGTCTGATTGCGATAGCAAGGACGTCCAGTACTATGTTGAATAAAAGTGGGGAGAGTGGGCATCCTTCTCTTGTCCCCAATCTTAGAGGAAAAGCATTCAGGTTTTTGTTGTTAAGTATGATGTTGGCTGTGGGTTTGTCATATATGGCCTTTATTATGTTGAGGTACTTGCACTCTATACCCATTTTGTAGAGTTTTTGTCATGAATGGATGTTGAATTTTGTCAAATGCTTTTTCAGCATCTATGGAGATGATATGTGGTTTTTTTCCTCCTTTTTATTGATGTGGTGGATGATGTTGATGTGTTTTCGATTATTGTATCATCCTTGAATCCCTGGAATGAATCTCACTTGATCATGATGTATGATCTTTTTGATATGTTTCTGAATTCGGTTTGCTAATATTTTGTTTATATTTTTCAATCTGTGCTCGCCAGGGATATTGGTCTTTAATTTTCTTTTTTTTGTGTGTGGTGTCTTTGCTTGGTTTTGGTATTAGAGTGATTCTGCCTCATAGAATGAGTTTGGAAGTAGTCTCTCCTCTTTTATTTTTTGAAAAACTTTGCGGAGGATGGGTATTAGGTCCTCTCTAAATGTTTGATAAAATTCAGTGATGAAGTCATCTTGTATGAGAGTTTTGTTCTTAGGTAGTTTTTTGATTACCAATTCAATTTCACTGCTGGTAATTGGTCTGTTCAGATTTTCTGTTTCTTCCTGGGTCAGCCTTGGAAGGTTGTATTTTTCTATAAAGTTGTCCATTTCTTCTAGGTTATCCCGTTTGTTAGCATATAATCTTTCATAGTATTTTCTCATAATTCTTTGTATTTCTGTGGTGTCCATAGTGATTTTTACTTTCTCATATCTGATTCTGTCTATGTGTGTAGATTCTTTTTTCTTGATAAGTCTGGCTAGTGGTTTATCTATTTTGTTTATTTTCTCAAAAAACCAGCTCTTGGTTTCATAAATTTTTTCTGTTGTTTTATTCTTCTCAATTTTATTTATTTCTTCTCTGATATTTATTATATCCCCCCTTCTGCTGACTTAGGGCCTCATTTGTTCTTCTTTTTCCAGTTTCAATGGTTGTGAATTTAGACTATTCATTTGGGATTCTTCTTCCTTCTTTAAATAGGCCTGGATTGCTATATACATTCCTCTTAGAACTGCCTTTGCTGCATCCCACAGAAGTTGGGGTGTTGTGCTGTTGTTTTCATTTGTCTCCATACATTGCTTGATCTGTTTTTATCTGGTCATTGATCCATTGATTATTTAGGAACATGTTGTTAAGCCTCCATGTGCTTGTGGGCTTTGTTGTTTTCTTTGCACAATTTATTTCTCATTTCATGTCTTTCGGTCTGAGAGGTGGTTTGGTACAATTTCAATCTTCCTGAATTTACTGAAGATCTTTTTGTGTCCTAGTATGTGATCTGCTCTAGAAAATATTCCATGTTCACTTGAGAAGAATTGTATCATGCTGCTATTGGGTAGAGTGTTTTGTAGATGTCTGTTAGGTCCATCTGCTCTAATGTGTTGCTCAGTGCCTCTGTCTCCTTACTTATTTTCTGTGTGGTTGACCTGTCCTTTGGTGTGAGTGGTGTGTTGAAGTATCCTAAAATGAATGATTACATTCTATTTCCCCCTTTAATTCTGTTAGTATTTGTTTCAATATTTGGGAGCTCCTATGTTTGGTGCATAGATATTTATAATGGTTATATCCTCTTGTTGGACTGAACCCTTTATCAATATATAATTTCCTTCTTTGTGTCTTGTTTCTTTCTTTGTTTTAAAGTCTATTTTTTCTGATACAAGTACTGCAACTTTTTTCTCCCTATTATTTGCCTGAGATATCTTTCCATCCCTTCACTTTTAGTCTGTGTATGTCTCTGAGTTTGAAGTGAGTCTCTTGTAGGCAGCATATAGATGGGTCTTGCTTTTTTATCCATTCTGTAACTCTTATGCTTTTGATTGTTGTATTCAGTCTACTTACATTTAGGGTGATTATCAATAGATATGTACTTATTGGTATTGCAGGCCTTAGGTTTGTGGTTACCAAAGGTTCATGGGACACTTCTTTACAATCTAACAGTCTAACTTAACTCACTTATTATGAGTTAAGTTAGATAAAAATCTAAAGGATCATTTTTCCAACCTTTTTCACCCTCCTCCACTCTTTATATATTAGGTGTCATATTCTGTACTCTTTCTGTATCCATTGACATATTTTGTAGGTAGCTGATTTAATTTTGCATTTGCTTAGTAATTAATTGGTCTACTTCCTTTACTGTGCTTTTATTTTATCTGGTGACAGCTGCTTAGACTTAGGAGCACTTCCATCTAGAGTAGTCCCTTTAAAATACACTGTAGAGGTGCTTTGTGGGAGGTAAATTCCCTCAACTTTTTGCTTTTCTGGAAATTAATTCCTGCTTCAAATTTACATGATAATCTTTCGAAGACAGTATTCTTGGTTGGAGTCCCTTCCATTTCATTGAACGAAATATATCATGCCACTACTGCTAAAAAGTCTGATGATAGCCTGATGGGTTTTCCATTGTAGATGATCTTTTATCTCTCTCTGGCTACTTTTACTACTATGTCTTGTTCTTGATCTTTGCCATTTTAATTATTATATGTCTTGGTTTTGACTTCTTTGGGTCCCTTGTGTTGGGAGATCTTTGCATTTCCATGACCTGAGAGACTATTTCCTTCCCCATATTGGGGAAATTTTCAGCAATTATTTTTTCAAAGACACTTTCTGTCCCTTTTTCTCTCTCTTCTTCTTTTGGGACCCCTATAATGTGAATATTGTTCTGTTTGGATTGGTCACACAGTTCTCTTATTATTATTTCATTCCTATAACTCCTTTTTTTCTCTCTGTGCATTAGCTTCTTTGTTTTCCTGTTCTCTCATTTCTATTACATTTACTATCTTCTCTACCTCATATAATCTGCTTGTAAATCCCTCCATTGTATGGTTCCTTTCAGAAACTGTATTTTTCAATGTTTCTATCTCTTCCTTGAAGTCTTCTCTAAGATCTTGAATATTGTTTGCAGCTCCTTGAGCATGTTTATGATTTTTATTTTGAAATCTTTATCAAGACTGTGAGTTCAGTTTCACTTAACCCTCTTTCTTGTGTTTGAGGGGTGGGGTTTGTACAAAATTCTTCTGCCATTTCATATTTCTAATGGGTACTATGGAATAATAACTTTTGCGTGCTATGCCTTCTAGTGCCCAGAAGCTCTACTCTCTAGAGCTTCCCAGCACATCAAGTGATGGCAGTGGTCACAGGCGCATACCACTGCCACCTACTTGGAGTAAAGAAAACTTTTCTGCTTCCCTGATGCAGTGCGTACCTCCACTGTCTCATCCAGTGGGCTGAGTATCCAGGGTTGAGCTTCTCCATTACACCCCTGTAGCTGCCATAGGTGGGGCTGCACTGTTGTTGGCCTGGCATGAAGTCATGGGCAGCAGTTGTGCAGACCAGTGCTTGCCAGATAGAAAGAGAGGCAGGCTGCACATCACAGTGGGGGCCATAGTGGTGTGTTACCAGCCAGGGGATGGAGCATCTGAAACTCCTGAATGTCCCCAACCTGCTGGGCTGAGTGTGCCAGCATCATTTTGTCCACTGTGCTTTCTCCTGAGCAGCAAGCACTGTGTAATCCTTGCCCTTTTAGTAGCCCTCTCACTGTTGGGAAGTCTTTCAAAGTGCCCACCTTTCTTTTGTCCAGAGCATCCAGTTGTGGGTATCCATTCTCCACAAGTGGCTGGAATCTAAGTGTTTCAGGGTATTCTTCCTGTGTTTGCTTTCCAACCCTTCTAATCTCCAGAGCACCATGTAATGTGGGTTTGTGGCCCCAGAGCAGACCTCCAGGAGTGGGTGTTAAGCAGTCCTGGACTTCTACTCCATCCTGGATCAGTTTATCTTCCTCCTGCCTGTGAGCTGGGATGGGAGGAGGGCTTGGGTCATGCCGGATTATGGCTTTGCTACTTTACCCTTTTCTGTGAGACCTTCTCTTTTCCCCAGATGTATGCAGTCTGTTGCAATCTTTGGGTCAGTCTTTCAGTATCAGTTGTATTTGTTGTATTTTCATGTTATATGTGGCTTTGGGAGGAGGTTTCTTCCTCACATTTCACTCCACCATCTTTTTCTGGTTCTCGACTGAGATGAGTTTTTATTAATGTATATAACTGTTGAATCACTATGTTATACATTTGAAACTTATGTAATATATACCATCAATACTTCGGTAAAAATGGTTAAAACAGGCATCCTCATCTTGTTCCTGATCTTAGAGAAAAAGCTTTAACTCTTTTACCATCAAATATCATGTTAGCTGTGGGTTTTTCCTAAATGCCCTTTAACATGTTAAGGAAGTTCCCTTTTAGTCATAGCTTTGTGAGTCTTATCATGAAAGAGTGTTGGTTTTTGCAAAATGCCTTTTCTGAATAGAAATTATCTTGTGAGGGTATTTTTCCATTTTTTCTTTTAACATGGTTTATGTCTTTGTTTTGACTGATTTTTATGTTGATTGACTCTTGCATTCCCAGGATAAATACCACCTGGTCATCGTGTATAACCCTTTTATATGCTGCTCAATTCAGTGTTCTACTTCTTTTTTGTTGTTTTATTTTAGCATTTTGTTCCTCTACTTTATGTCTCCTTTCTTGTGATGTCTTTATCAGTCTCATATCAGGTTTATCCTTGTCGCATAGACTGATATAGGAATTGATCCCTCCTCTTCTGTTTTTTGAAAGTTTCATGTTAATTATTCTTTAAGTGTTTAGCAGAATTCACCAGTGAACGCAATGTAGTACTAGGTTTCTCTTTGTTGCAGTTTTTGATTAGTGATTCAATTTCATTGTTATATATCTGTTTATATTTCCTATATCTCCTTGGGTCAGTTTAGGTGGTTTTTGTATTTCTAGCATTTTGTCAATTTCATTGACTATCAAATTAGCTGGTGCATAATTGTTCATATTATTCCCTTATTCTCTTTTACTGTGTCTGGTTAGTAATAATGTCCCCAATTTCACTTCTGGTTTTAGTAATTTGAAACTTCTTTCTTCTTTCTTTTGTCAGTCTAGCTAAAATTTGTCACTTTTTAAAACTTTTCAAATAACCCACTTTGATTTCATAAATTCTCTCTACTATTTTTCTACTATTTTCTTTCTGCTGTTATCTTTATATTTCTTTCCTTCTGCCAACACAGGTTTAGTTTAGTGTAATTTTATAGTTCCCTAAGTGTAAATTTAGGTTATTGATTTGAAATCATTCTTTTTTTAATATAAGGATTACATCAATGCATTTATTTTTGAACATTCTTTCCTTGCTTTCACTGCATCTAATAAATTTTGTTATGTTCAGTTTTAGTTTACACTCCTCAAAGTATATTCTAATTTCCCATTTCATTTCTTCTTTGTAACATTGCTTATTTAGTAGTGTGTTATTTAATTTCCATATATATCTGAATTTCCCAGTTTCCTTCTATTATTGGTTTCCATATGGATTTCATTGTGATTTGAGAAGATACTTTGTCTGATTTCAATCTTTTAACTTTGATTTATTGAGGCTTTTTTTAGGCCTAACATATGGTACACTAGAGAATGTTCCATATGCCCACTAGAAGAATATGTATTCTAGTGTTTGGTGGTTAGTTTTATATCTTTGTTCAGTCCATTTGGTTTATAGTATTGCTCACATCCTCTATTTTCTTACTGAATTTCTGTCTAGTTGTTCTATCCATTACTGAGAATGGGCTATTGAATTCTCCAAATTTTATAAGTATCTATTTTACATTCAGTACTGTTAGGTTTTGTTTCATATATTTTGGACACTCCTTTCCTAGGTACATATATGTTTATAATTGTTATATCTTATTGAAGAATTGATGCTTTTATCAATATATAATGTCCTTCTTTGTCTCATAACAATTTTTGTCTTACAACCTGTTTTTTCTCATAATATAGCTACCCTAACACTCCTTTGATTACTGTTTGGATAAAATATCTTTGTCCAAACTTAAAAGTTCAAAGTACTTATGTGTTAGACTCTAAAGTGAAGTTCTTATATATAGCACATGGTAAGATCATGATTTTTATCCATTCTGTAAATATATGCCTTCTAATTGGAGAGTTTTATCTACTCACATTTAAAGTAACTATTGATATGCAAGAATTGTGTCATTTTAAATTTTTTCCTAAATAAAAAAATTTTCAATTTTTCTAAACATTCTTTTGTCTTTAATTTTTTTCCAAGCATACTGTCTGTTTTATTCCCATCTAATTTCCTTTTGTGTATGTAGTTGAGTTTATTCTTAGTGTTTACCATCAGAATTAAAATCAGCATCTAACACTTATAACTACCTAGCTTAAAATTAATGTCAACTACTTTAAATAGTTTACAAAATATCTTCTCCTATATACCTCCATTCTCCTCTTTCTATTGTTATTGTCCCAAATGACATTATATATTTTGCTCATTAACATAGATTTGTAATTGTTGTTTATGCATTTATCTTTTTTTATAGTTTCAAGAATTTATTCTGCAATAGAAAAACAGGCTTTAGATTCAGATAAGTAAGCAAATAGTACACATCAACTATTGTTTTGGAAGAGTGCAGAATTCCTTTTTCTCCACATTAGGTGGCAGTAGAATTAAAGAAAAACCATCCAAAGCAGCTGTGGTGAATTTTTCCACAAACTGGGATGAGGATGAAGTCAGAGCAAAATCTGTGTAAAAAGGAAGTCAAATCATAACACTGTGATATGGCACTCACACATCACATGCTCATTTTGGCAAGATGGGTTTGGGGCAGAGTCTTTCTCTCCATGTTGTCTCTTTACAGTGTAAGTAAAGCATTAGAGATCTATTAAATCTAACTCTTTCTTAATATAATTTATTTTGGTATCATTAATCTACAATTACATGTGCAATATTATGGTTATTAAACTACCTCTGCATCAGGTCCCCCCCCACCAACCCCATTACAGACACTGTCCATCAGCATAGTGAAATGCTATAGAATCACTACTTGTCTTCTCTGAGTTGTACAGCCCTCCCTGTGCCCCCCCCAACATTACATCTGCTAATTGTAATGCCCCCTTTTCCCTCTTATCCCTCCCTTCCCACCCATCTTCCCCAGTCCCTTTCCCTGTGGGAACTATTAGTCCATTCTTGGGTTCTGTGAGTCTCCTGCTGTTTTGTTCCTTCAGTATTTTTTCTTTGTTCTTATACTCCACATATGAGTGAAATCATTTGATACTTGACTTTTTCGGCTTGGCTTATTTCACTGAGCATAATACCCTCTAGCTCCAACCATGTTGTTGCAAATGGTAGGATTTGTTTTCTTCTTATGGCTGAATAATATTCCATTGTGTATATGTACCACATCTTCTTTATCCATTCATCTATTGATGGACACTTAGGTTGCTTCCATTTCTTGGCTATTGTAAATAGTGCTTATGCATTTATCTTATATAAGAACAAAAAGAACAGTTATAAACTGAAAATGAAATACTAATGGCTTTTATATTTACCTTTGTAGCTACTTTTACTGTTTTTCTTTATTTCATCACTTGGATTTCAGTTACTCTATGTTATCATTTCATTCCAACCTGAAAGACTCCTTTTAAAGTTTTTGTAGGGCAGATCTACTTGTGATAAATCCCTCCTAACCTCCAAGTGTTGGTTTATCTAGAAATGTGTTAATTTTTCCACCAGTTTTTAATTAGAGGGCATTTTTTTACCAGATATATATATATTATTGAAATATAGTTGATGTACAGTATTACATTGTTTTCAAGTATACAACATAGTGATTTAAAAATTATATACATTATTAAGCCAGGTGGAGAAAGACAAGTGCCAAATGATTTCCCTCATTTGTGGAGTATAACAATGAAGCAAAACTGAAGGAACAAAATAGCAGCAGATTCAGAGACTCCAAGAAGGAACTAGTGGTTACATAAGGGGATGGGTGTGGGAGGGTGGGTGGGGAGGGTGGGAGAAGGGGATGGTGGGGTATTAGGTTTAGTACACATGGTGTGGGGAATCACGGGGAAAACAGTGTAGCACAGAGAAGGGCAACAGTGAATCTGTCATCTTACTACACTGATGGACAGTGACTGAATTGGGGTATGAGTGGGGACTTGATAATATGGGTAAGTGTAGTAACCACATTGTTTTTTCATGTGAAACCTTCATAAGAGTGTGTATCAATAATACCTTAATAAAAAAAGAATAAGAATAAAAATAAATAAATAAATAAATAAATAAAAATTATATACATTATTAAATCCTCACCCCAACTAGTGTGGTTCCTATCTGTCTGTCAACACAGAAAGATGTTACAGAAATATTGACTATATTCTCTATGCTGTATTTTCATCCCCATTAATAATTTATATTATTATTGACATTTTGTGCCTTTTTCCACTTCACCTTTTTGTTCACCCACCTGAAAGCCTCACCCATGGTAACTACTAGTCCCTTCCCAGTGTCTATTAGTCTACTTCTTTTTTTATTATTTTATTTTTATTGGTTTTACATCCCATATATAAATGAAATCATATTATATTTCCTTTCTCCACTAGGTTTATTTCATTTAGAATAATATGCTCTAAATCCATCCATGTTGTTGCAAATGGCCGGATTTCTTTCTTTTTATGGCTGAATAATATTCCATTGTGTAAATATGACACTTCTATTTATTTGTAGTGTTTATGTGTGTTTTTATTTCTATTTTAAATTTAGGAATTAAGCAGATAAATTCATTCTTCAATATATGTCCCCAGAATATGCGATCAGAATTCTATTGTTTTTTGTTTTATGATATTTGTTTTCATTTATTTATTTTATTAACTTTTTTGATTGAAGTAGAATTGATATACAATCTTAAATTTGTTTCAAGTATACAACACAGTGGTTCAGCAGTTACCCACATTGTTACATCCTCACACCTACTACTGCTGTTACTATCTGTCAACATAGAAAGATATTACAGAATCGTTGGCTGTATTCTCCATGCTGTACTACCATCCCTGTGACAAACTTATATTATGATTGAAAATTTTTGTGCCCCTTTATCCCCCTCAGCATGCCCACCCACCCACACCAACTCCTCCCATGTGGTAACCACCAGTCACTTCTCAGTGTCTATGTGTCTATTGCTGTTTTATTCATTTTCTTTTGTTTTGTTCTTAGATTCCACAAATAAGTGATATCATACGGTGTTTGTCTTTCTCTGCCTGGCTTATTTCACTTAGCATAATGCCCTCTAGATCCATCCATGTTGTCACAAATGACAGAATTTCCTTCTTTTTATGGCTGAATAATAATCCATTGTGTATATATACCACACATTCTTTTTCCATTCATCTATTGATGGAATCTTTGGTTGTTTCCATATCTTGGCTATTATAAACAATATGGCCAAAAACATAGGGATGCATATATCTTTTAGAATCAGGGAATTTGTTTTGTTTGGGTAAATTACTAGAAGTGGGATTTCTGGGGCATACGATATTTCTATTTTTAGATTTTTGAGAAACCTGCATATTACTTTCTGCAATAACTGCACCAATTTATATTCCTACCAACAGTGTAGGAGGGTTTCCTTTTCTCCACATCCTCATCATTTCCTATTTCTTGCCTTTTGGATAGTGCCCATTCTGACTGCTGTGAGGTGATATCTCATTGTGTTCTTTATTTGCATTTCCCTGATGATTAGTGATGAGGAGCATCTTTTCATAACCCTGTTGTTCATCTGTCTTCTTGGGAAAAAATGTCTACTCAGGTCCTCTGCCAACTTTGAAATCAGATTCTTTTTTTTTTTTTTGGTGTTAAGTAGTCTATGTTCTTTATATATTTTGTATTTAACCCCTTATCAGATAAATAATTTACAAATATATTCCCCCATACTGTAGGAGGCCTTTTTGTTGTGTTGATGGTGTCCTTTGCTGTACAGAAGGTTTTTAGTTTGATGTAGTCCCACTTGTTCATTTTTAACTTTTTTTCCCTCGCCCAGGGACATGTATCAAGAAAAAGATTGCTTGCGATTATCTTTAAAAGATTTTTGCTTATGTTTTCTTCTTCTTCTGAGAGTTTTATGGTTTCATGTCTTATATTTAGGTCTTTGATCCACTTTGAGTTTACTTCTCTGTATAGCATTTACTTGCTTTAGTTCATTGAAAAATGCCATGGGTCTTTTGATAGGAATTGCGTCAAATCTGTAAATTGCTTTGGGCAAGAATGACTATTTTGACAGTAGAAATGCTTCCTATCCCAGAGCATGGGAAAGCTTTCCATTTATTTGTGTTTTCTTCAGTTTCTTTCATCAATATCTTATAGTTTTCAGAGGACATATCTTTCACCTCCTTGGTTAGTTTTATTCCTAGCTATTTTTTTCTTCTTGATGGTATTATAAATGGAATTATTATTCTGATTTCTATATCTGCTAGTTCATTGTTATATAGGAATGCCACAGATTTCCGTATATTGATTTTTAAACTGACTTTGATAAAACCAGTTAGTACTTCTAATAGTTTTTTGTGGAGTCTTTATGGTTCTCTCTATATATAGGATCATGTCATCTGTAGGTAGTGGCAATTTTACTGCTTCCTGACCAATTTCAAATAATTTTATTTCTCTCTTTTGTCTGATGGTGATGGCTAGGACTTCCAGTACTTTCTTGAATAAAAGTGGTGATGGGCATGCTTTTCTTGTTCCTGAACTCAGAAGTAAAGCTCTCAGATTTTTGTCATTGTGTATGTTCTCAGCTGTGGGTTTTCCCTACATGGCCTTTAATATGTTGAGGTATGTTCCCTCTCTACCCACTTTGCTGAGAGTTTTTATAATGAATGCATGTTGAATTTTTTCAAATGCTTTTCAGCATCTCGAGATGATCATATTTTTCATCCATTCTTTTGTTAATGTAATGCATCACATTGATTGATTTAGGAATATTGTACCATACTTGCATCCTGGAATAAATCCCACTTGGTCATGATGGATGATACTTTTGACGTATTTTTAAATTTGGTTTACTGATGTTTTGTTGGGATTTTTGCATACATGTTCATCAGGGATATTGGTCTGTAATTTTCTTTTTTTGTAGTGCCTTTGGTTTTGGTATTAGAGTGATCCTGGCCTCATAGAATGGAAATATTCCATCCTCTTTTGTGTTCTGGAAAATTTTAAGAAGAATGGGTGTTGTCTGTTCTTTAAATTTATGGTAGAATTCAGCTGTGAAGCTATCTGGCTCAGGAGTTTTGTTTCTTTGGAGTTTTTTTCATTACCAATGCAATTTATTTATTGGTAATCATTTTGTTCAGATATTCTCTTTCTTCCTGGGTCAATCTTGGAAGCAGGTACATTTCTAGGAATTTGTCCATTTCTTCTGGATTGCCCAGTTTATTCACATGTAATTTTTCATTGAATTATCTTCTAATTCTTTGAGTTTTTCTGGTGTCAGTTGTAATTACTCCTTATTCATTTCCAATTCTATTTGTGCCCTTTCTTTTTCTTGATAAATCTGGTTAGGGGTTTGTCTCTTTTTCTTCTTGAAAAAGCAGCTCTTGATTTCATTGATATTTTTCTACTATTTTGTACTATTTTATATATTTCTTCTATGATATTTATTATTTCCCTGCTCCTACTAATTATGTCTTTCATTTGTTACTTTTGTAGTGCCTTTAGTTGCCATTTTATATTATTTAATATATAATTCTTTATTGATAACTTATTCCTTTCAGCACTTTCAATATGTCATTCCACTTCTTTCTGGCTTCCACCATGTCTGAGAATTTGAGTGATTATTGCTGCATTCCATATTCTCTTTGTACTTAGCCTTCAATAATTTGACTGTAATATGTTTTATGTGCATCTCTTTGATTGTATCCTACTTGGAGTTCATTGAGCTATTTAGACTTGTAGAACAGTGTAGTTTATCAAATTTGGTAACTGTTTATTCAAATATTCTCTTTACCCTTTTATCTCTCTTCTTTTCTTCTGGGACTCCAAATATGTAGTTGTTGGTATGCTTGTTAGTGTCAAGTACAAATCTCTAGGCTCTGCCAATTTTTATTCATTGTTATTTCTGCTCTACAGACTATATGACCTCAACTGACCTATCATCATGTTTCTTGATTACTTTTTATGCCTGCTCAAATATGTTATGGAACCCCTCTACTGATATGATTTTTTAATTACAATTATGGTACTGTCAGTTACGTAATATTTGTTTGTTTCCTTTTTATAATTTCTATTTTTATTGATATTTTCTATATAATGAGATCATGTTTTGTTTCATTTTTTTATTAAAGCATCATTGATATGCTATCTAATGAAGGTTTCACGTGAACAACCCTGTGGTTTCAACATTCACCCATATTATCAAGCCCTAACCCCCCTATTACAGTCACTATCAGTGTACTAAGATGCTATAGAGTTTTCTTGTCTTCTCCATGCTGTGCTGCCTTCCCCGTGACCTAACTATACTGTAATTGGGAATTATAGTGCCCCTTAATACCATTTTCCTTACCCATCACCCCTTCCCACCCGTCCTCTCTGGTAACTACTAGTCCTTTCTTGGACTCTGAGTCTACTGCTATTTTTTCCTTTAGTTTTGCTTTTTATCATATCCCACAAATGAGGGAAGTCATTTGGTACTTGTCTTTCTCCCCCTGGATTATTTCACTGAGCATAATACTCTGCAGCTCCATCCATGTTATTGCAAATAGTAGGATATCTTTTATTTTTATGGCTGAATAATATTCCACAGCATATATGTACCACATCTTCTTTATCCGTTCATCTATTTTATCTATTGATGGACATGTACATTGCTTCCATGTCTTGGCTACTGTATGTAGTGCAGCAATAAACAGAGGGGTGCATATGTCTTTTCAAATAAGGGATCTTGTTTTCTTTCGGTAAATTCCAGGAGTGAAATTGTTAGGTCAAATGGTATTTCTATTTTTAATTTTTTGAGGAATCTCCATATTGCTTTCCACAATGGTTGAAACAATTTACATTCCTATCAACAGTGTAAGTGAGCTTCCCTTTCTCCACATCCTTGCCAGCATTTGTTGTTCCTTGTCTTTTGGATGTTGGCCATCCTAACTGGTACGAGGTGATATCTCATTGTGTTTTTTTTAAATATAATTTATTTTATTATCATTAATTTACAATTACATGTGCAATATTACGATTTTTAAACTACCCCTTCATCAGGTCCCCCCCACCAACCCCATTACAGTCACTGTCCATCAGCGTAGTGAGATGCTATAGAATCACTACTTGTCTTCTCTGAGTTGTACTGCCCTCCCCGTGCCCCCCCAACATTACATCTGCTAATCGTAATGCCCCATTTTCCTCTTATCCCTCCCTTCCTGCCCATTTTCCCCAGTCCCTTTCCCTTTGGTAACTATTAGTCCCTTCTTGGGTTCTGTGAGTCTGCTGCTGTTTTGTTCCTTCAGTATTTTTTCTTTGTTCTTATACTCCACATATGAGTGAAATCATTTGATACTTGTCTTTTTCGGCTTGGCGTTGTGGTTTTAATTTGAATTACCCTGGTAATTAGCAATTTGGAGCATCTTTTCATGTGCTGTTGGCCATCCAAATTTCTTCTTTGGAAAAGTGTTCCAATCATCCATCCATTTTTTAATTGGGTTATTCATTTTTTGGGTATTGGGGCATATGTGTTCTTTATGTATGTGGGATATTCACCGCTTATCAGATAACTCATTTACAAACATATTCTCATATACCATAGGATGCCTTTTTGTTCTGCTGATGGTGTCCTTTGCTGTACAGAGGTTTATAGTTTGATGTAGACCTACTTGTTCATTTTTTATTTTATTTCTCTTGCCCAAGGAGATATGTTCAGGAAAAAGTTGTTCATGTTTATATTTAAAATATTTTTGCCTGTTTTATGGTTTCATGACTTACATTCAGGTCTTTTATCAATTTGGAACTTACTTTTGTGTATGGAGTTAGACAATAATCCAGTTTCACTCTCTTACATGTAGCTGTTCAGTTTTGCCAACACCAGTTGCTGAAGGGGCTATAATTTCCCCATTGTATATTCATGACTCCTTTATTGTTTATTAATTGACCATATATGTGTGGGTTTATATCTGGACTCTCTATTCTGATCCATTGATTTATGGGTCTGTTCTTGGGCTAGGACCAAATTGTTTTGATTACTGTGGCTTTGTAATAGAGCTTGAAGTTAGGAAGCATACTCCCCCCACTTTGTTCTTCCTTCTCAGGATTCCTTTGGCTATTTGGGGTCTTTTGTGGTTTCATATGAATTTTAGAACTATTTTTCTAGTTCATTGAAGATTGCTGTTGGTATTTTGATAGAGATTGCATTGAACCTGTAGATTGCTTTAGGCAGGATGGCCATTTTGACAATATTAGTTTTTTTTATCCATGAGCATGGGGTGTGTTTACATTTATTGGTGTCTTCTTTAATTTGTCTCATGAGTGCCTTGTAGTTTTCAGAGTACAGTCTTTCACCTCCCTGGTTAGGTTTTTCGGTAGGTATTTTATTCTTTTTCATACAATTGTAAATGGAGTTGTTTTCCTGAATTTTCCTTCTGCTAGTTTGTTGCTTTTACACAGGAATGCAACAGATTTCTTTATATTAATTTTGTATCCTGCCACTTTGCTGAATTCAGTTATTAGTTCTAGTAGATTTTTGGTGGATTCTTTAGGGATTTCTATTTATAAAATCATGTCATCTGCAAATAGTGAGAGTTTAACCTCTTCCTGACAAATTTGGATGCCTTTTATCACTTTGTTTTGTCTGATTGCTGTGGCTAGTACCTCCAGTAGTATGTTGAATAAAAGTGGTGAGAGTGGGCATCCTTGTCTTGTTCCCAATGTTAGAGGAAAAGGTTTCAGCTCTTCACTGTTAAGTATGATATTGGTGGTGGATTTTTCATATACATCCTTTACTAGGTTGAGGTACATACCCTCTGTACCAATTTTGTTGAGAATTTCATCATGAATGGATGTTGAATTTTGTCAAATGCTTTTTCATTGTCTATTGAGCTGATCATGTGATTTTTGTCCTTCTTATTGTTGATGTGGTGTATGATATTGATTCTTGAATATTGTATCATCCTTCCATTCCTGGAGCTAATCCCCTTTGCTCATGATGAATGATCTTTTTGATGTATTTTTGAATTCAGTTTTCCAATATTTTGTTAAGGATTTTTGCATGTATGTTTGTCAGGGATATTGGACTATAATTACCTTTTTTATGGTGTCTTTGCCTGGTTTTGGTATTAGACTGATGCTGGTCTCATAGAATGAGTTAGGATGTATTCCCTCCTCTTCTACTTTTCGGAATACTTTAAGGAGGATGGGTATTTGCTCTTCTTTAAATGTTTGATAACATTGAGCCATGAAACCATGTGGGCTTGGACTTTTGTTATTAATTTTTTGATTACCTATTCGATTTCATTGCTGGTAATTGTTCTGTTCACATTTTCTGTTTCTTTCTGGGTCAGTCTTGGAAGCTTGTATTTTTCTAGAAATTTGTCCATTTCTTCTAGGTTGTCCAATTTATTGGCATATAATTTTCCATAGTATCTCTAATAATTTTTTGTATTTCTCCAGTGTCTGTTGTGATTATTTCCTTTTCATTTCTGATTCTGTTTATGTCTGTACACTCTTTTTCTTGATAAGTCTGGCTAGCGGTTTATCTATTTTGTTTATTTTCTCAAAGAACCAACATTCTTCTCAATTTTATTTATTTTCTTCTGATCTTTATTATGTCTCTCCTTCTACTGACTTTGGGCCACATTTTTCTTCTTTTTCTAGTTTCATTTGTTGTGAGTTTAGGCTGTTCATTTGAGATTGTTTTACTTGAGGTAAACCTGTATTGCTATATACTTTCCTCTTAGAACTGACTTTTGCTGCATCCCATAGGCTATGGGCTGTTGAGTTGTTTTCATTTGTCTCCATTTACTGCTTTATCAGTGTTTTGTTTGGTCATTGACTTGTTGATTATTTAGGAGCTTGTTGTTAAGTCTCCATGTGTTGGCTTTTTTGTTTTATTTGCATAATTTATTTCTAATTTCATACCTCTGTGTTCCGAGAAGCTGGTTGGTACAATTTCAATGATTTTAAATTTATTGAGGTTCTTTTTATACCCTAGTATGTTTTTTTTTTACTTATAAATTTTATATTTATTATAACAAAAATTATGACATGTTCATTTGTGCATTCTGCTTTAATAGAACTCTTGGTATGTAAATCGTCTGATGGAACTCTGTACGGTCATGCTGACGGTGGCAGCAGAGAGAAACATCATTAAAAAGTGTCTGCAAAAGTCAAGGGGCTGGGTGGGGAAGAAAAAGGGTTCAGAGGCCCCATGGGTGCAGGTTTGTTTCCAGAGGCCTAAGATCCACCTTATACAAACAGAAATGCTCTTAGCTGCTTGGCCTCATCGTGAAATGAACTGAAGGTGGGTTAGGAGGTGGGCATGGGCGGGAAGGCTCACACACGGGGAGGAAGAGAAGTCAGTGGTTCTGGCTGTGCCCTTGTGCCGAAACTACAAATCACCTGAAGCGTCACTATACAACACTGAGCTATTTACAATAGAAATTTCTCAATCAACTGTTCTCTCAGAGAAAATTAGTGAATCCCAGTGACGTACGTCACCTGACAAGAGTAAAGCAACTCCTAGGAGTTAGTCTCCATATTCTACAAATGTCTATCATTTTCAAGACAAAAAAAACAAAACAAAATAAAAAACACCTTTTCCCCCAAAGAAATACAGAATTACAATATTATTAAATCATTGAGCTCTGGCAACCTGCCCTGCCTTCCAAACAAAACAACAAAAAATCTATTTTAAAAAATATTACACTAACTGTTTCTCTGTAATATATTAAACCTTTTGTTCTTTGTTTTTATACATCTGATATGTTAGGAGAAGAAGTTAACAAATTTAAATCATATTGGTAAAGCACCACTAGAAGAAAAGTGGTAATTATTTTAAAAATGACCAACAAAAGGAGCATCTACAAACTGACTGTTTATTTCATGTATTTTAATATTTTAATGATTGACATTGTAGTGATAATTACTACACCTATAACATTACATACTTACCTTTTCTTTTTAAAGGTTGGAATCAATAAGTTCTAGTCTCAAAATGTTTGATGATTACAATAAAGTATTGCCTATATGCAATATATTGTACATAAGATCTCTAGGGCTTATTTAGTATGTGTTGCAATTTTTTACCCTTAAACAACACTTGTGTTATTCCCCACTTTCTGAGAACCACCACTTTATTTTCTGGGTTTAAGTTTGTTTTCTTAGATTCCACATATAAGTGATGTCATACAGTACTTGTCTTTGATTTATCTTATTTGGCCTAATATGCTTAAGGTCCATCTGTGTTGTCACAAATAGCACGATATTTTTTTCTCATAGCTGAATAATATTCCATTGTGTGTGTAAGTATACATACATACACACACACACACACACACACACACACACACACACACACACGCATTTTCTTTACCCATTCATTCATTGGTGGGCATTAGATTGTTTCCACATCTCAACTATTGTGAATAATACTGCAATAAACACAAGACTGCATGTACATCTTCAATGTCATGATTTCATTCCCTATGGGTATACACGCAAAAGTGGAATTCTTGGATCATATGGTAGGTCTATTTTTAATTTCTTGAGGAATCTCCATATTGTTTTCCATAATGATTGAACCAATTTACATTCCCACCAGTATGTACAAGAATTATCTTTTTCCCACACCCTCACCAGCACTTATTATCTCTTGTGCTCCAAATGATAGCCATTTTAATAAGTGTGAGGGAATATCTCATTGTGGTTTGATTTTTACTTCTAACTCATTCCAACCCTAAATGAATGAAATGATTCTGTCTTTACTCTCATTCTGTGTATCTACCTAATGTCAATAACTACACTGCAAAACCCTGTGATCATTAGTGTATAGAATAAACACTTGTCTGTCTCTTCAGAGGACAATGATTAACTATTGAAGCTGGAAAATAACTATTTTCACCTACCATGGGTCTCAGGAAAATCAGGCAACTCAGCTACTAACAAAATCAGTTATAAGTTGGAAGAAGCAGATGAGTAATATCATTTTATTTAGATTTTTATCTCTTGCATGGACTTTCCTACTTGACAGGTATTAATCCAAATAATTTGACATTAGCCTTACAAAAACAAAGTAGGAAAAAAAATACCACTACCAATACTGGAGTGTTTCTTCTGCTTTTATTCATGGAAGCCAAATATTGAAAAATGTGAGTTCATGAATTGAAATTTTTTGAGTTTTGATCTAGTCTTCAAACAATGAGATTTTATTTAATTTACTATAATAATGATAATGATCAACATTTATATAGTTCTTACTATGGACCAGGCACTGTTATAAGAACTTTATACATATTAACTAATTTAATCCCTATGATGTTAGTACTCTTATTATCCCCTTTTTATAGATGAAAGACCAAAGCACAGAAAACTTAAGGGACTTCTTTAAGATCAAAGAGCAAGAAAGTGGTAGACCTGAGTAATGGATTCCGCCAGGCTTCTTCTGCAGTCATAGTTTGCCAATTCTCCATTTAGCTCCCCAATTTAATACTAGCCATTTCTTAAACTGGCCATTGATATAGCTTTAATTAGATGTAATACTAATCTTTGTTGTTTTTTTCTTATTACTGTATAAAGATTTTTATATGTAACAAAAGGAGCAGCAATAAGTTAGTAAATTGATTAGGAAATTTGAATTTTTTAAGGCAAGAAACTAAAGTATTTATTACAGTCAATTTGTACCCTACATAAAAATAAAATTATTTTCTTCTTTTTAAAATATGTAGTAGATGTCTTTTATCTTCCCATGGAGGCCAGCATGGTGTAGCAGAAAGAACATGAAATTAAAAGACTGGGCTGAATTCGTAACTGTGTTAATTATTAACTGTTTAACCTTGAGCAAGTTAGATTACCTGAGCCTTGGATGTCACATCTATAATATTAAGAAAATAGCATGGATCCAGAAAACTAGCTACTTTGCATCACATGAGCCTCAGTTGTCTCTCTCTCCCTGACACATGGTCATTACCTCACATTCATAGCATCCTTGGAGTAATCAAGGGGCATGGCCATGGCAGACCACTGCTCAATTAGGTTGTGCATGCTGGAATAGAAGAAGAGTAAAGAAATTGTGGATGCCACTGAAAAGTTGACAGGAGAGCTGAATAGGACTTACTTGGAGGATACACACTCAAATTTCTTTGTCTGAAAGTACTCTGAATTGACTCCTTATTTCTTCATGACACCGACCTTCAAGATTCATGTATGGGATGCAACTGAAGAACCAGGGGAAGATGGCAAAACAGAAGGATAGTGAGTCCACATTTTCCCATGGACACACTGAGTCAAAAACTACATATAATGCAACTCACCCTAACAACCTGAAGTCTAGGAGAATAGACCTTCCACAGTAAAAAAAAATAAAGAAGCCACAACAAAAAGAGTAGGAGGGGCAGAAGTATGATTGGAAACCAAACTCCCAGTGCAGTGACCATAGGTCGGAGGGATACCACAGGCAAGGAGGTCACCCCTGAGGAACAAGGGGATAAAGCCCTGAGGACTTGCAGTGGGAAGATGAGCACCCACAGAGTCTG
>JAVSCE010016459.1:0-28149 GCA_032199065.1 Smutsia gigantea | reverse complement strand
AATGTTACAATGAAAATTCATTTTGGATGAATGACTTAAATTTGGACCCAGAATCATGGTACCATTAGTATTTTGCATTTGTTTAGAATTTTACGGTCTTAAAAGCCTATTTGTTCCGTTAAGAGTTTCACATGAGCTCTGTGAGGCAGGCAGGGCAACTAGAGGTGGTAAATGCCTGGAGGGCAGCACTAGTTTTCTCTTATTGCAATTTAATGTGAACACACAACACAGGCTGCTAACCATTTAACTCTCTTTCTAGTTTGCTGGCCTAGACCTGAACTCCTCAGATAATCAGAGTGGAGGAACTACAGCCAGCAGTAAGTAAAACATTTTATGAATTTACTGAATATTAGAGCTTTAATACCTTAATGTTCCATGCCTTATTTAAAATTTAAGAATTTACCCTCCGATCTTTACTGTGTAAAGAATTAGTAGTCAGCTTTATGTAGAAATACGTAGTACTTAAAAGGATTGTAGTCTTTTGTTAATAATAGGGACTGGTTTTTCTTGCATAAAAACAATCATTAGAAGGAATCTTATGCAACACACAAATTATCTTTAGAAGAGTTTGATTATATCCATTACTAATCCTGAACCCAGCTTAGAGGTGGTGGGGATGTGTTTCTCCCTATTGGAGTGAATTTGCTAGAACTAAACTCAAAGGGAACATTGACATTCATCAGCTACTGCTATTCCTTGCCCATGAACCTAAGACTTACCAATAGAACAAGGCTATACTGAATCTTGGGGTGGTGGTTAGGATTTTAAATGATGAATTGTTACATCATAACTTTTGAAAAGAGGTCAAATATATTTTTTTAAGTTTATTTCATTTTAAGAGGGGTGTTTTGGAGACACGTTAGAAATTAGTATTAACAGCATAGGGATCTTGGTTTATTATTTGGTAATAGACTTGTTTCAGGTCTTTTCTTACCTATTAACCAAAAAAATAATTAGTTCAGGCTGTAGGGTCTGAAAGCACTGTGTGTTACATAGTAAATGGTGTGTCCTCGTTTTTAGGCAAGAAGGGCCTCTTTGGGCACAAAGTTATTTGGTATTTGTTTTAAATTTCACTTTATTTGCCATGCTGAGAACCTTTTAGGAATTGATCATCCTAATAGAGATCTTTAATATTTAATTTAACCCAGAAGTGAAAAAGCAAGTTAAATTGTAGATTTATTAGTAATAAAGCAAGTCAATCTTACTTGATGTGTATGCATTATTTGCTTATGTCTATGCTGTATTCTTGCCTGCATGCAGAACAGTTGACTTTCTTTAAACTCAGCAAGCCCAAGTTAAAACTCCCAATTCCTTGAAATCTTCCCCTTTGCAGCTTTTCTGTATATGTATAGTCTATGTTTTAGAACTTAGAAGGATAGAAACAAAAAACACCCTTAGTGGCTAATTGCATGATTTATTACACAGTAGTTGTTCAGGTTGTTAAAGTAGTAATAACTTAATGTAATTTTTGTTTTATGACAGTCCTCTGAAATTATAGCAGGCCTTTTAAAAAATTGCGTTAACCACACGGGGCAAGTTAAATTATTTGTGAATTTCAACTGCTAGGTTCCAAGTCATTTTTGTTTACCAAATGTGTTCTCTCCCCTTTTAAACGTCTTAAAAGAAGCAGTAACCGTTTAAAGTAAAAGATTTATTTTTTTTCCCATCTCACAGACTGGAAGGCTACAGATTTTTAAATTTTCTAGGACCAATTTTTAATAGCACAAATTTTGGTAAAAAAGCTTTAACTTGAAGTTTTGGTGTTTAATTTTACACTATTTCTTTCAGAAGGGCGCTATATTCCTCCTCACTTAAGGAACAGAGAAGCTGCTAAAGGTAAATAAATCCTTTAAGCAACTTTGTACACCTAAATTCTTGCAGTGTTTAGAAGTTGGAGCCTAGGGAAAATGAGGCACATTTGGAAGTATGTAAGCATGTGCTCTCCTCTGCTTCTGTTGTAACTGGCTCACATATTAGGGCTTACTCTGAAAAACTGATCTAACGTCACTGGGACATTCTGCCTTTTCTATGTGTAATTCTGATGAGGCCAAGGGCATGGTTTTGTATAATTTCACTAGCCTTGTGCTTGATCTGTGTAATTCACAGCATGATTTCAATTTGAAAAAGATGGGTGGGCACCCTACTATGTAAAGCAAATGCAGGGTGATAACCCAGTTATTTCTGTCTTGCAGAGGTGCCAAAAACAAAGATGGGTTTACTGCAGAATAATTAACAAGTAAACTTGGGAGTGATTCTCTGATTACATCTTCTTGCCTTAACTGCTTCATTTGAAAGGTTTTGTCAGAAATGTATCACAATACTTTGTCTTTTCCCATTGTTTACAACATAGTGGTAGAAAACTCATATCTCATTATGGGGACAACTGTCTAGACACTATATATTTGATAAAATAGGTAATCTGAGATTTGGAGGAAAAGGGAAGGTCAGGAAAACTAAAAGTCAAGAAGGAGGGAAGATACTGGTAATGTCACTGAAGCTAGCTAAATCCTCTACTTCTCTTTAAACCTGTCCAGGCTAGTTTATACCTTTTATCCCCTCTTACTGAATGTTTATAGCTGTACTGTACCCTAGGAACCGGTCCACACTGGGAGTGTAGGGCTGAAGATTTTCTTTTTTCTAGGTAGGTATTCCTGATTCTCATCTGACAGTGTGTATCTCATGTGAACAGAGCACTGTTCTTAAACTCTTTATTATTGAAACTAAAAAATAACTGTGTTAAACCAAGTAATGATACTCTTAATGTTTCAAATGAATATCATCTCTAGGAAACAATTGAGACAAATGGAACTATTCCCTAGTAAACTCATTCACGTCTATAAAATGAATGGAAATTAAATTGTGGTTGATGTGTACTAATACCATAATCATGTTACAGGCAAAGCTGTTGACCTTTTAGAGCTGGTTTTCATTCAAACTGTCAGATTGCTTGGTTTGGTATACAGTTTTTTCTTGTGCAAAGAAAGGTACAAAAAAATTGTGTGTGCCAATGTAAACCAGCTCCTGCTGGTCCTCCTCGAGTGCTGAGAGGAATATTTCCATTGTGCATCCAGTCCACAGAGATAAGATAGAGTGGAGGGCTTCAAATTCAGAAACATAGGAATCATGTTAGTGTATTCCCTATTTTTAACTAATACAATAAAATGGGTTTGTGCTTCTTTGTTGAAGGATTCTATGATAAAGACAGTTCAGGGTGGAGTTCTAGTAAAGATAAGGATGCATACAGCAGTTTTGGATCTCGTAATGATTCAAGAGGGAAGTCTAGTTTCTTCAGTGATCGTGGGAGTGGACCAAGGGGAAGGTAAGTGATTTCTTCTCACCTTACATACATAAAATATTAGCAATTTAGGAATTGGTCTTTGGTTAACTCCTTATGCTTGTACACTGACCATTAAGCATATTTTCCCCTTAATAGACTACTTATTTGGATGTTATGTATTATGTCTGTTTAATTGCATTTTCTTAGCTGTGAGAGGTCTTTACTAAATTGAACTTGTTAAATAGAAATTAGGTGGGGGTAAGGATTTAACACTTGGGCATAATGCAATCAGTTATTTTTATATTTCTCTAGTTTTACATATTCTGTTTCAAAAGAGTAAGTTTATCTAGTGAAGGGCCTCATTTGGTTGAGATTTTTGTGGATATTCTATATGACAATTTTTCAACGCCTTATATTTTTGATTACACAAGTGTGGTGAACTGACCTCACGCGCCTAATAGCTGTGGTTAGTCCTGTGTGTCCTGATATTTCGCAAACATGCCTAAAACTAAAAACATCTTATTTCAGGTAAGGATTATTTTATATCTTTTACCCAAAGTCTGTCACACAGGTGAAGTGTCCTTTAAATGACATCCTAGTACAAACTGGGACAATTGAATGGTGTGTTTTTTTTTCTCTCTCTCTTTTCCTTACAGTAAATATATTTGGGTGAGAACTTCAAAAGTTTAAGTTAGGTGATTTCAAATACATGAGTTGATTCTTACTTCAGCATGTATGAGGCCTGTGCTGTGCAGGCTATATAATTTTATAGAAATAAAGGAGGGTACTGATTTTAGAAAATAAAGTTACGTAAATGTTATATAGAGGGCTTTATTTGTCAAATAAGAATAAGCCAGAATTGGACTGTTAACATTCTTGAGGTTAGCCATAATGAATAATTCATTTTCTTTCTAGGTACAGTTCTAAAATAGTGGTAGGAATCTGATAATGGTTAAATGGTATGATTCTGATAAACTGCTTGTGCTGTTCAGGTTTGACGATCGTGGACGAGTTGATTATGATGGCATTGGCAGCCGTGGTGACAGAAGTGGCTTTGGCAAATTTGAACGTGGTGGAAATAGTCGCTGGTGTGACAAATCAGATGAAGATGATTGGTCAAAACCACTCCCACCAAGTGAACGCTTGGAGCAGTAAGTATTTGAAATGTGTATGTCTATTGCAACAAAGTCTTGTTAGATAGTATGCTAGCAAACTTACCAATCTTTGTTTTCAGGGAACTCTTTTCTGGAGGCAACACTGGGATTAATTTTGAGAAATATGATGACATTCCAGTTGAGGCAACAGGTAACAACTGTCCTCCACACATTGAAAGTGTAAGTATTTTTGCTTGACCATTTAAGACATAGAAGCATAAATGTTTTCACAGCACATCAAAATGAGATGGGCTTCCTAAAGGCATATATAAACCATGCCTGCTTTATTTTAACAAATCTTTAAAGTTACTTTAGAAACCCACCTCATTGGTTTGTGGAAAAGGAGAGATTTCAATGTCACCATCAATAATTTGAAATAAAAAATGGGTCAAACATAGGAAGAACCCAGAACTTGTCCAGTGTAGATTAAGATTAGGGGTTTGGTTTTTTTCAGAATGTAGCATAATTTTTTACTTAAAGCAACTGTACACTAAAGTACAAACCAGCTATTTGTTTTCCGTTATCATTATTAAATAAAATGGCTCCAAATACTATTTCTAGCTATTTTAACAGTGAATTTCTTGACAGTTCAGTGATGTTGAGATGGGAGAAATTATTATGGGAAACATTGAGCTTACTCGTTACACTCGCCCGACTCCAGTGCAGAAGCATGCTATTCCTATTATCAAAGAGAAAAGAGACTTGATGGCTTGTGCCCAAACAGGTAAGCTCACTTGATAAAAGTAAAAAAATTATCAAGTATACCTTAACTGGGCTTGCTCTTACAAAACTAGTACCAAGAAAAAAATGCACAGAGATCTGAGTTTCATGGGGATGCTTGAGCCCTGTATGTAGCCTGACTGATAAACTTTGATATAGGTAAGGAGTAAGCTGGTGGTATCTTTTGTCTTAGACTTTGGAACCTTTCATTAGGGCATTTTGGGGAAGCCTATAAAAAGTCATCAGCCTGATGCTCTTCAACAGGGGTAGATCATTGTGATTGTAAAGATGGGAAAGTTAGCACCTTAACACTGTATCTGGAATAAGAAAGATAGGAGAATAGCCTATGATCCATGGGAATGTGGCTGAGAAAAAGGTGCCTCAGTATTTAAAGGACCACCTCCTATCCTGGGAAACAAAGAAGTTAACAACGTCTGAATTGAGTACATGCTTTACTATATCTGTGTTTGACCAGTTTGAAAGTGGGTGGTGAAATTCCCCCCATTAAAAATACATAGCACTTGAGTCATTTGGTATCTCCCTATGGAAGAGTGAGAATGTCATCCTTTGTATATTATCAATATATACAGTATCTACAAGGAAGTGTTAGAAATTGAAATTGATGCCACTTTTGAGGCAAAATTCCTGCTCTTTTTACAAACACAAATGGAAAGTAGTGACTACTACATTGTTATTGATCAGAGTTTGGTATACTTTTTCTGTAAAGGAACAAAACAGACTTGGTTTTATGGGCTACATGGTCCCTTGCAACTAGTTAGCACCGCCACTGTAGTGGGAAAGCAGCTGTAGCTGATCTGTAAATTATTGGACATGGCTGTAGTCCATGAAAGCTTTATTTACAGAGATAAATAGGCTGTGCCTTACTTTACTCTAACTCCTGTTCAGATGGACCAAAGAGTTCACTTCTTAGTATTTTTAACTTAGCTGTTAATTTTCAGAACATTCATTTAGGCATAAAGTAAAATTACTTAACTAATAACAGGGCAGTTAAAACACACTCACCTGCCAATATTTATTAAAAAATAATATAATAAAAGCATGTTTTTCTGTAATACTCTTTCTCAAACAGGATCTGGAAAAACTGCAGCATTTCTCTTGCCCATCTTGAGTCAGATTTATTCAGATGGTCCAGGCGAGGCTTTGAGGGCCATGAAGGTAAGTATTTCTTTATAAAATGGAAAATTACTCTAGAACTTTGTAGGTAGCTGTTGGGAGAGCTTTCTAGATGATACTAAGACTTAATTCCAACCTATCTAATAGCAGTTTTCAAGTGTTAATCCATAAATTATAGAAGGGGGGAATTATGTTGTAATAAACCTTTAAAAAAGGATGCTAAGAGTTTAATTTACAAGTTATTTCTTAGGAAAATGGACGGTATGGGCGCCGCAAACAATACCCAATCTCCTTGGTATTAGCACCAACTAGAGAATTGGCAGTACAGATCTATGAGGAAGCCAGGAAAGTAAGTATGCATTTCAGTGATTATTGGCTTTCCCATTGATTCTAAAGAAATGTTTAATGACCATGTCAACATGTTGGTCTTGAAGCTGATAAAATTTCTTTGCTTATAGTTTTCATACCGATCCAGAGTTCGTCCTTGTGTGGTTTATGGTGGTGCTGATATTGGTCAGCAGATCCGAGACTTGGAACGTGGATGCCACTTACTAGTAGCAACTCCGGGACGTCTAGTGGATATGATGGAAAGAGGAAAGATTGGATTAGACTTCTGCAAGTATGTTAATTTTTAAATGTATGGAATGTAACATTTTTTTAATTACTGGCCACAGTTCTGTGGTACTTGACTAGCATTGTCTAAATTACAGGATTGAGAAGTGATTTGTTTTAGTCTTGTAACTTCTGAAACGTTTGCTTACTGTAATTTTAATGTTGAAAAATCAGTGACATTTTAGTCACTGTAGAGGCTGAAAATGACCAGACTCTGTGGAACAGAGTAGAGTCAAGTAGTAAGGGCAGTTTGGTTGTGTGATCTTGGATGATTTACCTAGAGGCAAAAATCCCATGCTGTTTCATGTACATGTGTCAGAGCATGTGGTGTGTGTTTACCTGGGTGAATATGTAATTGTAGTTAATGGATGTCACTATACTTACATATCTTTTCTTAAATTCTAAACTGAATCTTTTTTATGATAGATACTTGGTGTTGGATGAAGCTGATCGGATGTTGGATATGGGGTTTGAACCTCAGATCCGCAGAATAGTTGAACAAGATACTATGCCCCCAAAAGGAGTCCGCCACACTATGATGTTCAGTGCTACTTTCCCTAAGGAAATACAGGTATTCTTTTTTTCCTTATGGGTATTCTTAATACTGCAAATTTGACTTACTCAGGAACTTATCTCAGTGGATGAATGATTTTTTTTTTTCTTTCAGATGCTTGCTCGTGATTTCTTGGATGAATATATCTTTCTGGCTGTAGGAAGAGTTGGTTCTACCTCTGAGAACATCACACAGAAAGTAGTTTGGGTGGAAGAGTCAGACAAACGGTCATTTCTGCTTGACCTTCTAAATGCAACAGGTAAAAATATGAATAATTTTGGTGTCACTCTGGTGGCTTAGGTAATGAGAATCTATTTAGATCACCTTTATTGCTTTTCTTCCCCATTCAAAACATTCTGTTAAAATCTATTTTAATTGCCTCTATTTGCATGCTTACAGAGTGCAGAGAACTAAACCACTACTAGTGACCAAAACTTTATTTTTCAAATTTAGGCAAGGATTCACTGACTTTAGTGTTTGTGGAGACCAAAAAGGGTGCAGATTCTCTGGAAGATTTCTTATACCATGAAGGATATGCTTGTACCAGTATCCATGGAGACAGATCTCAGAGAGATCGAGAGGAGGCCCTTCACCAGTTCCGCTCAGGAAAAAGCCCAATTCTAGTGGCTACAGCAGTATGTATAATACAATCTCATTGTCAATTCATGTTCAGCTATTGGCTTTAAGTGGGCACTATATAACAATAGTTATTTTCCAGGTAGCAGCAAGAGGACTCGACATTTCAAATGTGAAACATGTTATCAATTTTGACTTGCCAAGTGATATTGAAGAGTATGTACATCGCATTGGCCGTACAGGACGTGTAGGAAACCTTGGTAAGTGTTTGGTTCTGGATGGTCTGGGTGTCTGTTTTTTAGTGTCATGTAATGCAGCAAAGAACTTCTTAGGATCTTTAAGAACTATTTTCAAGGAGTGCAGCAAAAATGTAATTCAGCAATAGAAGTGACAGAAAAGTCAGGTTTTGTTCAAAGAATTTTGAGTTGGTTAAATAGCGAATTGTAATTTTTTTTAGTATTTTACCTAATGTTCTACATAGGAAAGTAAGAATACTCTGCTACTTAATGGAAAACCTTAATTTGCATGCTTTTTGGGACTGTTTTAGGCCTTGCCACCTCATTCTTTAATGAGAGGAACGTAAATATTACAAAGGATTTGTTGGATCTTCTTGTTGAAGCTAAACAAGAAGTGCCATCTTGGTTAGAAAACATGGCTTACGAACACCACTACAAGGGTAGCAGTCGTGGACGATCTAAGAGGTGAGGTACAAGTGATTGATGATGAAGGGGATGGGTACTGTGTCCAAGGGGAATTTCTAAGTATTTAACAAGCTTAATTTTCTAGGCTGCCCAGATCCTCTGGGTAAGAAATAATTATTACTATGAGAAAGGGCAACACTAAGTTAGTGTAGCCTTTCATGGCTAAGGCCCTTAAAAATCACTATTAGGGGAAATAGGGCTTGTTGGGGAATTGTTGGAATTGAACAATCAAAAGTTGTTTTTTGGTCATTGGGAATTGGTAATGAGTAGAATTTCATCTTGGTGTAAACCAACACATTGTGTCCTCATAGTAGTAGATTCAGTGGAGGATTTGGTGCCAGAGACTATCGACAAAGCAGCGGGGCCAGCAGTTCCAGCTTCAGCAGCAGCCGAGCCAGCAGCGGCCGCAGTGGTGGAGGTGGCCATGGTGGCAGCAGGGGCTTCGGTGGAGGTAATGCTGAGTTTTCACTGTGTGGCTTTGGGAAGGGTTTTATCCTTTTAGCCATCTTTTTAAGTTTAAGAGGGGAAGTTCAGCCCTGTAGATTGCTTTTCTTAATTTTACATCACAGTACTTAAAGAAACGGAAAGATTGTATTTAACAGCGGTGACCTAATTTCTTCTTTTTTAAATCTCTCATTAGGTGGCTATGGTGGCTTTTACAACAGTGATGGATATGGAGGAAATTACAACTCCCAGGGGGTTGACTGGTGGGGTAACTGAACCTGCCTTGCAGTAGGTCACCCTGCCAAACAAGCTAATATGGAAACCACATGTAACTTAGCCAGACTATACCTTGTGTAGCTTCAAGAACTCGCAGTACATTACCAGCTGTGATTCTCCACTGAAATTTTTTTTTTAAGGGAGCTCAAGGTCACATGAAGGATGAAAGGAACAATCAGCAGCCCTGTTCAGAAGAAGGTGGTTTGAAGACTTCATTGCTGTAGTTTGGATTAACTCCCCTCCCGCCAACCCCCATCCCAAACTGCATTTATAATTTTGTGACTGAGGATCATTTGTTTGTTAATGTACTGTGCCTTTAACTTTAGACAACTTTTTATTTTGATGTCCTGTTGGCTCAGTAATGCTCAAGATACCAATTGTTTTGATAAAATACATTTACTGAACTTGGGCTAAAATCAAACCTTGGCACACAGGTGTGATACAACTTAACAGGAATCATCGATTCATCCATAAATATTATAAGGAAAAAACTTATGCGGTAGCCTGCATTAGGGCTTTTTGATACTTGCAGATTGGGGGAAAACAAACAACAAATGTCTTGAAGCATATTAATGGGGAATTAGTTTCTAATGTGGCAAACTGTATTAAGTTAAAGTTCTGATTTGCTCACTCTATCCTGGATAGGTATTTAGAACCTGATAGTCTTTAAACAAGCCATTCCAGTCATGATGAAGTGATGTATGGATACATGCATACATTCAAAGCACTGTTTTCAAAGTTAATGCAAGTAAATACAGCAATTCCTCTTTCAATGTTTAGGCAGATCATGATGAGCTAGCCAAATGTGGGCATACTATTACAGGGAAAGTTTAAAGGTCTGATAACTTGAAATAGGTTTTTAGGAGAATTCATCTACTTAGACTTTTTAAATGCCTGCCATAAATAAAATTTAAATGGTAGAATGGCTGACCATAGCAATGACCAGCCCTCATTAGGGCCCTGGATGATTTTTGGTCTAATAACGCATGCTAGTGTTGATGTTTTTTGGTCAAGAGGGTATGAACAGGAAGAATTAATGCAGCAGGCTTTATTTTAAATGCCGATTCACATTACTCTGTTCAAGCTGCGTTGAGATGTTAAACTGGCTTACTATAGACTTTACAAAAATGGCTCCAGAAGAGTAACAAACTGAAATCTTTGAGATCACACAGGTTGGAAATATGTACATAACTGCACAAGGTGTTAATTCTGCTATACAGTGCAGTTTTAGTCAGTTTTAGTTGCATAGGTTTCCATTGTATTTATAGTCTGTTTATGCTAAATCTGGCCAAAGATGAGCATTGTCCACCACTAAAATGCCTCTGCCACTTGGAATTCTGTGCTGATTTTGTGGCCAGAATGCAGTGATGAAAACGCTCAATCTTTATACAGTGGCATAGGAAGACGGCAAAAATTTCCTAAAGTGCAATAGATTTTCAAGTGTATTGTGCCTTGTTCTAAAACTTTTATTAAGTAGGTGCACTTGACAGTATTGAGGTCATTTGTTATGGTGCTATTTCAATTAGTCTAGGTTTAGGCCCTTGTACATTTTGCCCATAACTTTTTACAAAGTACTTCTTTTATTGCACATTCAGAGAATTTTATATATATGTCTTGTGTGCGTGTCCTTAAACTTCCAATCTTATTTTGTCTCTTGGAGATGGTTGAACGCAGCTTGTCTAGGAAGGGGATGGGACTAGATTCTAAAATTTATTTGGGACCATGGGAATAATAGTTAGTAAGAAAACTATTTGCACACGACAGATTTCTAGATACTTTTTGCTGCTAGTTTTATGTAATATTTATTGAACATTTTGACAAATATTTATTTTTGTAAGCCTAAAAGTGATTCTTTGAAAGTTTAAAGAAACTTGACCAAAAGACAGTACAAAAACACTGGCACTTGAATGTTGAATGTCACCGTATGCGTGAAATTATATATTTCGGGGTAGTGTGAGCTTTTAATGTTAAGTCATATTAAACTCTTAAGTCAAATTAAGCAGACCCGGCATTGGCAGTGTAGCCGTAACTTTCTGATGTTAGTAAAAACAAAATTGGCGACTTGAAATTAAATCATGCCAAGGTTTTGATACACTTGTCTTAAGATTGAAGTTAATGAAACACTTCAAAACACTGATACGAAGTGTCCAGATTCTCAGATGTTTGTTGCGTGAGTTTTGTTTAGTTGTGTGTATTTTTTTTTTCAGTGAATGTCTGGCACATTGCAATCCTCAAACATGTGGTTATCTTTGTTGTATTGGCATAATCAGTGACTTGTACATTCAGCAATAGCATTTGAGCAAGTTTTATCAGCAAGCAATATTTTCAGTTAAATAAGGTTTCAAAAATCACGTAAGAGTGGATTAAACTTGCTGAATGTAAACATTGAACCTCAAGTCACTGTAGCTTTAGTAATTGCTTATTGTATTAGTTTAGATGCTAGCACTGCATGTGCTGTGCATATTCTGATTTTATTAAAATAAAAAGTTGAACTGCACAGTCTCCTTTGTTGTCAATTGTGGTTTATTGCTAGAGGTGAAAATAAAGTGCTCTTGCCTGAAGTTTGTAAGATGTAATTTTTTTGGTTGCCATCCCCTGCTAATTTTGAGGTGCCTCTTGGAGACAATTACTCTGGTACCATAAGTATTTGTAATGAAAGATGAAGATGGTGTTACTTTGGAACACAGAACAGGATTTTTTGTAATAAGTGGGCATCTGAAAGGGCCTTGATGTAAAGCATGTATTACCAACTGGTTTATACTTTAAACAGCTTAATAGGTGTGGGAATTTATTCTTTGAAGTATTTCACATGAAGGATGGTTGAACAGTGGAAGAATGAACTAAAACCAAATGTGTTAGTAATCCAAGTGATGGGTAAGTACCTAGAGATCAAGAATGTATTTGAGGTCAGGTTGTAAGGGATGGCATGGGTACCCCCTCCCCAAAGTGTCCATCAGTAGATGAAGGGATAAAGATGTACACAATGAAATAATTCAGCCATAAGAAAAACCTTCCATTTGCAACAACATGGATGGAGCTAGAGGGTATTATGCTCAGTGAAATAAGCAAGGTGGAGAAAGCCAAGTATCATTTGTGGAGTATAACAAAGCAAAACTGAAGGAACAAAACAGACTTCAAGAAGAGACTATAGCAGTTAACCAAAGGGAAGGGGACTAAGGGGCATTATGATGAGTGCACAATGTAGGTGGTCATGGGGAGAACAGTATGGCACAGAGAAGTAGTGTAGCATCTTAACGCTGATGGACAGTGACTGCAATGGGGTGTGAGGGGGACTTGACAATATGGGGTGAATGCAGTAATCACAATGTTTCTCATGAAACCTTCACAAGATTGTATATCAATACCTTAATAAAAAAAATAAATGGCTGAAAGTGGTTCAAATAGTGAAATAGGATCCTAAGTTTCGTTCAGGATGCCTTTTATGTAAATTCTGAGAAGAGTGACCCTTTAAGATTTATCTGCTGTGGGGGAACTGCCTAAATTGTCAATTGTTTGGAATGATTTCTAGTCCAGCAAGGTTAAAATGATAGCCCCAAGTTATTTGCAAACTATATGTAGTATAAACTACAGCACCCTAAAATGGTGTTCTACCCCTGTTAAAGTGTTCCTGGGTCTTCCCATTTCTTGGCTGAATTTCAACACCAGTTAATTTTTTTTTCCAAAAGTGACTTATGGGGAACATGTTTGAAAATGTCCACTGTCTATGCTTGATACAAATGTTTTGTTTCCCTTGCTCCTATGCTCTCTTAAGTGACAGGGTAGAGTGGTTAACAGGCTCCATCTTTGAAGCTCAGTAACTAAGCTGTGTGGGTGTTGACAGTGGTCTCTACTTCCCTCCCTAGTAATGCAGAGGTTTCCGGCACTGCAGTTGGAAGACTGAAATTTTAAAGATTTTTTTTCCCACATTTTTCTCTTCTGTTGTCATTGAACATGATTGTGGGTATGTTTAAACCTGCTTAGCTTCACATCTTGTCCTCATATGTCAGCTTGTGATCTATATTTTAGTATTTTTAGTCTGTTTCTAATGTAGATTCTTCTCTCCATGAGGAAAGACTTCCATTTCTTTACTCATTTTTAGCAGTTAGAGTTTTGCCCACCTACACCTGACTGGGTTTTCTAGGATAATTCTGAAATAAGAGTTATTTTGACACAGCACTGTGCTTCATTATATTGTGGAAGCATATTTTGTGACATGGAAACATGCTCGTTATGAAAATATAAAACAGATCAACACATTTAAAATGAGATGTCTCAAAACAACTGTTAAAACAGATTTACCA
This sequence comes from Smutsia gigantea, assembly GCA_032199065.1. Classification (NCBI taxonomy): domain Eukaryota; kingdom Metazoa; phylum Chordata; class Mammalia; order Pholidota; family Manidae; genus Smutsia; species Smutsia gigantea. Next base: position 14,401 of record JAVSCE010016459.1, on the reverse strand, counting down.
TGTGACTCAGCAATTTTGCTCCTTGAAGAATTTTACCCAGGAGAAATAAGTCTATAATTTATGTTTGCATGTGAAAATAACATTCATAATAACTAAAAAAGTGGAAACAACCCCAATGTCAATCAACTGGTGGATGGATAAACAATGTATATACACAGAATGGAATATTTTGCTGTCTATTGTCTGGACACCCAACCACATCCCTAATTTCCTTTCCCCTCAAAGGGTTATGGGGTGGGACTGTCAGTACTGTGACATGTCTATATTCTAAGATACTCTGGATGTTTGTCCAATTTTCTGATTGTTCAGATAAAGTATGGTTTGTAATCTGGGGTTGTTCCAGTTTTCTTTGTTATACAGAATATGTCATTTTTTAAGATACAGAGTGAAAAATGCCTCTTCAATCTTTGGAAATTTTCATTCTTTTTCCATTCTTACTCTAGGTTGCTCTACATATCTGAATTTTCAACAACCCATCTCATTTACCTGACACAAGTTGAGTGGTATGCAGAACGGTCTCTGAACCCCCACTCTTGACCCAGTCATTGGATAGGATCTAGGGTTCTCGTAGACTGTAGTGTAAAGGCTGATCTACGGCTCATTCAAAAGCTGATTTGGGGTCTGCTTATTGGGGAGTGAAGCGATGAATTCAGGACAGTCCTTGCCCTCTTGGAACCTAGTGTTTCTTTTGTGGTTTTCCACCTGGATGTTGCAACAGAAGACCTGAGACCTGATTCTAGAGCAACTCTAATAGAATCCATCTCTTGGGTTCACTCAGGACTCTATTTTGCTTTTGCTTTTGTTTTTATTCCTAACTCTCCAGGCAATTGTGCAGCAAGCTCTGGAGTTCACTGTTCTCTACCCCTTATCATCTGTTCCAAAACTTCCAATTGCCATTTTCATGTTTCAGGTATTTCATGGCAGAAGCGTCTCCATATTCCAAATTATAACTACAACCAAATTAATGACATCTATGAAGAGGCCCCTATGATGTGGTACTAGTTTGCAGTAGGAGCTTTTAACTTATGTCCCACACCTTATACTGAGCTGAAAACGATGATCCTTGTCCAGGTGCATCCTACACTCTCCGCTTTTGCCTTAGTTTTTGTTCACCCTGTTGCAACTAGAATTGGAGCTAAATCAACAAACTAATTTTATATATTGCAGTCAGAATATTAAGCTGCCATTTACAATTACTAGTGATGTGAAGGAAATGATTAATAGGTGGAGGAAAAAATAGGTTATAACGAGTGTGCAGAGTGATCTCAACTGCTTTGAAATACATAGAAGACTAGAAATCTAAAACCGTTGACAGTTAACTCTGGTTGAAGTTAAAGATTTTCTGCTACAGACTTCACTGAATAACTTTTATAATTTGAATGTATTTTCTAATAAAATAGGTTTTTTGATTTTTTTAGTTTGAAATAATTACAGATTCACAGGGAGTTGCAAAATTAATACAGTACAGAGAGGTCCTGTGTACCCTTACCCAGTTTCCCCCATATTCGTGTGTGTGTAGTTCTATTACACAGCTTTATCACATGCTGATTTGTGTAACCACCCCCACAGAACTGTCCCATTGTTACCAAGATCTCCCTAGTGCTACCTCTTTATATTCACACCTGCCCCCCTTTCTTGCTTCCCCTGTCACTAATCCCAGGCAACCACTCCTCTTTTCTATTTCTAAAATGTCATTTCAAAATTGTTAACATAAGTGGAGTTGTGCAGTATGTGACCTTTTGCAGCAGGCTGTTTGCCCCTCAGCCTGATGTCCTGGAGAGCTGTCCAAGTTGTTGCAAAGTTTGTTCCTTTTTATTGCTGAATGATATGGATGTTGTGTGGTTTATCCATTCAGCAATTGAAGGACATCTGGCTTATGTCCAGTTTTTCACTGTTACAAATTAAAGCTGCTATGAACATTGGTGCATGGGTTTTTGTGTGGACGTTAAGTTTCATTTTTGTGGCATAAATGGCCAGGAGTGCAATTGCTGGATCATGTGGTGCATGTGTTTAAGAACCTGCCAAACCATTTTCCAGAGTGGTGGTACCATTTTCCATTCCCACCAGCAACGCACAAGAGATCCAGTTTCTCTGCATCCTCCTCAGCATTTGTTGTCATATTTCATTTTAGTTGTTCTGACTAGTGTGAAGTGATAGCTTATGGTTGGTCTTACTTTGCATTTTCCTAATGGCTAGTGATGTTGAACATTTTTTCAAGTGCTTATTTGCCATTTATATTCTCTTTGGTAAAACATATATCTGTGTCCTTTGCTGCTTTTAAAACTGTTCTTTACTGCCGAGTTTTGAGACTTGTTTATATATTCTAGGTACAAGTCTTTTGCCAGATATGAGTTCTCAAATATTTTCTCTCAGTCTGTAGCTTATCTTTTCATCTTCTTAGAGGGGTCTTTTGCAGAGCAAACACTTCTTTTAAAAAATTCTTAAAATTTTGATGCAGTCCAATTTGTCAATATTTCCCTTTTGTGGATTGTGCTTTTGGTGCCATGTCTGAGAACTCTTCACCTGGCCCAAGGTCCTAACGGTTTCCTATTTTTTCTAATAATTTTACATTTAAATCTGTGATCCATTTTGAGTCAATTTTTAAGCTATGAGGTTGAGGTTGAGGCTCACTTTTTAATCTTTGGGTATCCAATTGTTCTAGCACCCTCTGTTGAAAACTATCCTTCCTCCACTGAATTGCTTTTGCAACTGTGTCAAAACTCAGTTGACCATCCTTGTTTGGGTCTATTTTGGGGTTCTCTTCTGTTTCATCTGTGTGTGTATCCCTCCCCCAACACAGACTGTTTCAATTATTTCTAGCTCTATAGTGAGTCCTTCCACTTTCTTTTTCCAAATTGTTTTAGCTATTCTAGTTCCTTTGCCTTTCCCTATAAGTTTTAGAATAAGCTTTTTTTTTCTTTGAACCAACCAAAAAATCTTACTGGGGTTTTGGTGATAATTGTGCTGAACCTATAGATCAGTTTGGGGGAGAATTAACATCTTTTTTTTCTTTTTCTTTTTTTAATTAAGGCATTATTAGTATACACTCTTATGAAGGTTTCACATGAAAAAGCAATATGGTTACTACATTTAACCATATTATCAAGTCCCCACCCATACCCCAATGCAATCACTGGCCTTCAGTGTAGTAAGATGCCACAGATTCACTGTTTGCCTTCTCTGTGCTACACTGTTTTCCCCGTGACCATCCACACCATGTGTACTAAACATAATACCTCTCAATTCCCTTCTCTCTCCTTCCCCACCCGCCCTCCCACACCCCTCCCCTTTGGTAACCACCAGTTCCTTCTTGGAGTCTCTAACTCTGCTGCTAATTTGTTCCTTCAGTTTTGCTTCATTGTTATACTCCACAGATGAGGGAAATCATTTGGCACTTGTCTTTCTCCACCTGGCTTATTTCACTGAGCATAATATCCTCCAGCTCCATCCATGTTGTTGCAAATGGTAGGATTTGTTTCTTTCTTATGGCTGAATAGTATTCCATTGTGTATATGTACCACATCTTCTTTATCCATTCATCTACTGATGGGCACTTAGGTTGCTTCCATATCTTGGCTATTGTAAAAAGTGCTGCAATAAACATAGGGGTGCATATGTCTTTTTGAATCTGAGAAGTTGTATTCTTTGGGTAAATTCCAAGGAGTGGGATTCCTGGGTCAAATGGTATTTGTATTTTTAGTTTTTTGAGGAACCTCCATATTGTTTTCCACAATGGTTGAACTAGCTTACATTCCCACCAGCAGTGTAGGAGGGTTCCCCTTTCTCTGCATCCTCTCCAGCATTTGTTGTTCTTAGTCTTTTGGATGGTGGCCATCCTTACTGGTGTGAGGTGATATCTCATTGCGGTTTTAATTTGCATTTCCCTGATGATTAGTGATGTGGAGCATCTTTTTATGTGTCTGTTGGCCATCTGAATTTCTTCTTTGGAGAACTGTCTCTTCATATCCTCTGTCCATTTTTTAATTGGGTTATTTGCTTTTTGGGTGTTGAGGCATGTAAGTTCTTTATATATTTTGGATGTTAACCCCTTGTCAGATATGTCATTTACAAATATATTCTTCCATACTGTAGGATGCCTTTTTGTTCTGTTGATGGTGTCCTTTGCCGTACAGAAACTTTTTAGTTTGATGTAGTCCCATGAGTTCATTTTTGCTTTTGTTTCCCTTGCTTGAGGAGATGCATTCAGGAAGAAGTTGCTCATGCTTATATTCAGGAGATTTTTGCCTATGTTGTCTTCTAAGAGCTTATGGTTTCATGAATTACATTCAGGTCTTTGATCCATTTTGAGTTTACTTTTGTGTATGGGGTTAAACAATAATCCAGTTTCATTCTCTTGCATGTAGCTATCCAGTTTTGCCAACACCAGCTGTTGAAGAGGCTGTCATTTCCCCATTGTATGTCCATGGTTCCTTTATCGTATATTGACCATACACGGTTGGGTTTATATCAGGGCTCTCTAGTCTGTTCCATTGGTCTATGGGTCTGTTCTTGTGCCACTACCAAATTGTCTTGATTACTATGGCTTTGTAGTAGAGCTTGAAGTTGGGGAGCATAATCCCCCCAGCTTTATTCTTCCGTCTCAGGATTGCTTTGGTTATTTGGGGTCCTTTGTGGTTCCATATGAATTTTAGAATCATTTTCTCTAGTTCGTTGAAGAATGCTGTTGGTATTTTGATAGGGATTGCATTGAATCTGTAGATTGCTTTAGGCAGGATGGCCATTTTGACAATATTAATTCTTCCTATCCATGAGCACTGGATGTGTTTCCATTTATTGGTATCTTCTTTAATTTCTCTCATGAGTGTCTTGTAGTGTTCAGAGTATAGGTCTTTCACTTCCTTGGTTAGGTTTATTCCTAGGTATTTTATTCTTTTTGATGCAACTGTGAATAGAATTGTTTTCCTGATTTCTCTCTCTGCTAGTTCATTGTTTGTTTGTTTTTTAAGGAGTGGCCAATATGTGTATTTATTAGGAAAAATACAGCAAAGGCCCCACTGCTCAGTCAAGATACCTAAAATGAGAAAAATGAAAAGCATGTGACTTATGCTGTATGTCAGTTGGCAGATTATCCACTAAAATATCTATTGACTAATGTCTTCAGTACTGCTGTTATAGGGGCACTCAAAGCTTGTGTCTGCATGTTGGGAAGATGTTCTTTAAAGCAACATTGGTCCAAACATACAATAGTCAACACATTTAGCCATCTTCCTTTGAAGGGGTGTACCAGCCATTTTTCTCATGTATCTGTACAATGGAATTGTAGGATTGTTGGACTCTTGCTAGATTATATTGATTCTTATTTGCTCCAAACTGCACTCTGGCCTTGCCTTCAACTAAGGTGGCATTGATTTGCATGATGACAGATTCTATTGAATAGGCACTACTCCAGCCCTGTTTCATGAGAAGTTCCATACATAATGCTCCACCACACAACACGTACCCTCCTGAGAGAACAGGTAACACCACTTGAACAAATGGAGGATGAAATGGAAAGTTATCCTGCTTATCCCCCAAACTCTGTGAGTCCCAATACTAATACATGGCAATTCAGTTTAAGGTCCTCTTCACAAGGTCAGTTAGCTCAGGTCAATCAACAGTCTTCCCAGGCCTCTTACGTAAATACTTCAACCCTTCCAAAGGCCCTTCTTTCTGGTATCAGGAGCCGTGGTCCAGAAACACAAATACAGAATTTCAGCCATTTACCTCCCAGATCATCCCCTCCCTGAAGTTCTACCTTAAATGAGAAGTTAAGCAAAATATATTTTATGCCTTCTTTTTCTTTTAAGATCTAAAGATCACTGTGCAAAGGACTATCAGGATCAACCTTCTGCAGTTTAACATGCCAGTCGTATAAGCTGTCATTTATGAGTTCCACTGAATAAATCCCTGTTTTATAACTTTGTGATCTGTATATGTCCCTGAGCTCTTTCATAAGTCTATCTGAAGCTTGCACAGACCCAGACACTGCACCATTTAGATGGTCTTGCCTTTGAGTCTTCCTAATTTTCTTTAATATTGCCAAATTCTCTTTTTCAATTCCTTCATCCTCTGACTAGTTCATTGTTAGTGTATAGGAATGCCACAGATTTCTGTGTGTTAATTTTGTATCCCGCAACTTTGCTGAATTCAGATATAAGATCTAGTAGTTTTAGAGTGGATTCTTTAGGGTTTTTATGTACAATATTATGTCATCTGCAAACAGGGACAGTTTGACTTCTTCCTTGCCAATCTGGATGCCTTTTATTTCTTTGTGTTGTCTGATTGCCATTGCTAGGACCTCCAGTACTATGTTGAATAGAAGTGGGGAGAGTGGGCATCCTTGTCTTGTTCCCGATCTTAAAGGAAAAGCTTTCAGCTTCTCGCTGTTAAGTATAATGTTGGCTGTGGGTATGTCATATATGGCCTTTATTATGTTGAGGCACTTGCCCTCTATACCCATTTTGTTGAGAATTTTTATCATGAATGGATGTTGAATTTTGTCAAATGTTTTTTCAGCATCTATGGAGTTGATCATGGGTTTTTGTCCTTCTTTTTGTTGATGTGGTGGATGATGTTGATGGATTTTCGAATGTTGTACCATCCTTGCATCCCTGGAATAAATCCTACTTGATCATGATGGATGATCCTTTTGATGTATTTTTGAGTTCGGTTTGCATCTATGTTCATCAGGGACATCGGTCTGTAATTTTCTTTTTTTGTGGTGTCTTTACCTGCTTTTGGTATTAGAGTGATGCTGGCCTCATAGAATGAGTTTGGAAGTATTCCCTCTTCTTCTACTCCTTAGAAAACTTTAAGGAGGATGGGTATTAGGTCTTCACTAAATGTTGGATAAAATTCAGCGGTGAAGCCATCTGGTCCAGGCGTTTTGTTCTTAGGTAGGTTTTTGATTACCAGTTCAATTTTGTTGCTGGTATTTGGTCTGTTCAGTTTTTCTGTTTCTTTCTGGGTCAGTCTTGGAAGGTTGTATTTTTCTAGAAAGTTGTCCATTTCTTCTAGGTTATCCAGTTTGTTAGCATATAATTTTTCATAGTATTCTCTCATAATTCTTTGTATTCTGTGGTGTCCATAGTGATTTTTCCTTTCTCATTTCTGATTATGTTTATTTGAGTAGACTCTCTTTTTTTCTTGATAAGTCTGGCTAAGGGTTTATCTATTTTGTTTATTTTCTCAAAGAACCAGCTCTTGCTTTTATTGATTCTTTCTGTTTTATTCTTCTGGATTTTATTTATTTCTGCTCTAATCTTTATTATGTCCCTCCTTGTATTGACTTTGGACCTCATTTGTTCTTCTTTTTCTAGTTTCTAGGCTGTGTATCCCAGAGGAGGTCCTTGGAGCTGTGTAGCCAGCCAGGGAGCTGAAGCACCTGAAGTTTGTAAAAGCTTCCAACCTGCTGGGCAGAGTGCACCCAGACAATTTTGTCTACCTGTCCTGTCTCCTGAGCAGTAAGCTCTGTGCAGTCCTTGCCCCTTTAGCAGCCAGCTTGCTAAGGGCTTCCTTGTTAGGAAGTCTCTCAGACTGCCTGCCTTTCTTTTGTCCCAGAGCAGCTGGATATGGATCCCTGCTTTCCACAAGCAGCTGGAATCTCAGTCTCTCCAGGAATTCTGCCTGACATAGCTTTCCAAACCCTACTCACAAGAGTACCATGCAAGCACCATGAAATGTAGGTTTGTGCTCCCAGAGCAGATCTCCGGAGTTAGGTGTTCAGCAGTCCTAGGCCTCCTCAACCTTCCCGCTCCATTTCTCTTCCTCCTGCTGGTGAGCTGGGGTGGGGGAAGGGCTTGGGTCTCACCGGGCCACAGCTTTGGTACGTTACCCTGTTCCATGAGGTCTGCTCTTTTCTCCAGGTGTATGCAGTCTGGCGCAGTCCCCTTTCCTGTTGCTCTTTCAGGAATAGTTGTATTAATTATATTTTTGTATTATATGTGGTTTTAGGAGGAAGCCTCTGTCTCACCTCTCACGCCGCCATCTTTAATCCAATTGAGAATTAACATCTTTACTATGTTGAATCTAAAACACATTTTTAAGTTTTGAACTTAGAATTTCTAGCCAATAGAGAAGATAATCTTTTATTTACCACTTGGAACACTCCTATATATTCTTCCTAGGATCATGCTCCTTTTTTGGAGCATGTCGATGAAGCCAGTGTCTCCATGAAATGCCACATTTTGTGAAGGAAGTTCATGCAGGAATATATTATGGAGTCCACCTGCTAGTCATGGCAGCCTAGGTATTTAGAACCAACCCTCTTGCTGAAGTCAACCATAAAAAGACATGTGAATGTCATGTGGGCATTCTGGTTCTGAGCCAGTAAGCACCTTCTGGAAGGGTTCTTGGTAGGGACAAAGAGGTTTCTCAAGTAAGTCAACAACTGTCTGTGCATAAAATGCAATATTCAGCTAATCCCAAACTCGCAAGAACCCTTACATATTTTCCATTTCATCTCAAAAGTTATCACTTTGAGAGTACTTTGGAGTCTTAACTTGAATAATAATTTTGAGCATGCACTGAAGTCAATTACCATAATGTCGCAGGATTTTAATAACACTTAATATTTTAATGTCAGTTTTCGCCAAGGAATTGTGTCCTTGGATCGTACTGTGGAGACTTTCTGTAGAAGTTCTTTAGCTGGCAGACACTTAGGCAGGGCCTTTTTTACACATGGCCTAGAAGCTGCCATGGGCAATTCACAATCCTGTGTATTCTGTGGATGTCTAAGAAATCTACAGCATTAGCAGTAGAGATGATCCTTGAGAACATGGGGTTAGGGACACCAACCCCCTGTGGAGTCAAAAATTTGTGTGTAACTTTTGACCCCCACTAAAACTTATCTACTAATAGCCTACTGTTGAGTGGAATCCTTACCAATAACAAGATAGGTCAATGAACACATTTGTATATATATTATATACTGTATTCTTATAATAGAGTAAGCTAGAGAAAAAATGTTAAAATCATTAGGAAGAGAAAATACAGTTACAGTTCTATACTATCACTGTAAGTACATTGTCTGCTTACAAGGTGAATCGTCTGTTAGTAACTGCATCATTTTTGTCTCATACAATACAAAACACTGAAGATGCTGTATGTACTAACACTAGACACCAAAAATGAAAACATGTGAAAAATTCATATTTCTTTACAGGCATAATGATTCGTGCATTGACAATGAAAAAACAGCAATATGATTGCTTTTATAGTAGCCTAGCTCATACGCTAATGAATCAATTGTTATAAAATTTTTATGACTACAGTATTACAGCCATATTTATGATACAATATTGGACATACCTTTTTCTTTTTTCTTTTTTGATGTTTGTAGGCTATGTGGTTTGTCTGAAAAATTTCCAAATCGTTGCAAATCTCCAAAAATTTTTCCAATCTACTGGAAAAAAGAATCCATGTATAAGTGGACCTGTGCAGTTCAATCCCACGTTGTTCAAAAGTCAACTGTATTCCTTGTAAGAGGATTCCTTGTAAGAGGGTAAATTTATTTCGGACATCAGTGTCACAAATAGTCTTTGCTTCTAAGAAATGTTTTTTCTCTTATGAATACTGAAAAAACTACATGTTTTCACTTCAGCCCACTCCTAGGAATGTGGTTGATAGCGTTTAAACTAGACCCTTGGCTGAACCATCACCTAACTCATTTTCTCTTTTCCAGCCTTTTTCATTTTCTTGCACAGATACCTGAAAGTTGCTGCCCAACTTTGGAGTGAGGCAAGGTATAAATATATAAAATGAAACTGCTATTTTTTTTAGTGTGTTGTTTTGGTTTCTTTTTTTTTTCTCTTTTCCAAAAATTGCACCAAAGTAAAGCAGAGCTCTAGTTGATGAGGGCATGTTGTTCAGGCGTTAGCAGTACTGTCCTCGCTAGATGCTCATTGGACAATAGCGCAACCCCAAGAAAAGGATGGTTTTGTTTTGGTTTCTTAACAAACTGGAAGGAATATCTTGAGATGACAAGAATAAAAAGAAAAAAGGGAGGGGGAGCAATTCCTATCTGAAATTTGGCAACACAGCAACCCAGGTAATTCTGTTCATTTCCTTCTTGGTGTTGAGTGGAGTACAACTCTTAGGCTTTATCTAATTTTACAGGGAAGTTGGGTTTATCTTCCTGTCTTGAGGCTTTCCAGAAGCTCATCAATGCTTGATGGCTCCTATGATTGTATTCTCTACTAGTGGGGATCAAACAACTAAGGAGATTTGTTTTGAATGGTAGTGTCAATAGGGTGGACACAGATACAGGTTTACTATGTTTTAATGATCAATCAGTCAAAGTAAAGATGTTTTTAAAGGTGGTTAGTATCAGAAGATAAGGATGTATTTTGGCAATAGCTGTGTTTAGAGCCCTGAGTAGAGAGAGGAACTAGTACCACCCCTGACCATATTCATGCTTTTTCTCCTCTTAGATGTTTTCCATTACCTCCTAGTGGAGAAAGTAGGAGAGCCCTGTGTAAGGCCCGATGTTATTCTTTCTTATCTTACTAAGCCTTTCTGCAGCGCTTGACACTGAGCACTTCCTGGCTGACCCTTTTGTCCCAGGGTTTCCACGAACTCACACTCACCTGCTTCTCCTTCTCTGGTCTCGCTTGCTGAGTTCCCTTCCTCCTTCCTAATTCCTTAAAATCTGAGGGCTCCATGCTTCAGCCACTAACCAGCCTCTCAATCTCGAGCCTCAGGAAGTGTTTTCATGGCTTTGACTATCATCTCTTTATATTATTTCATTTTTTTATGTAGATAATACCTTCACTTATTTCAAGAATCACAAGATATATGAAGTTATACAGTGAAATCTCATTCTCACTTCTCCTTTTCCCAACCAGTAGCCACATATTAGTCACTTGTATATCCTTCCAGAGGGTCCTTAAGCACTATACGCATATAGGAATATATTTTCTTCTCATTTTGCACAAAAGGTAGCACACTATAAAATTGTTCTGTACCTTTTTTCTACTAAGCAATATATACTGGAGGTTTTTGCATGTCAATACATAGAAAGTGTCCATTCTTTATAGTTGCATAATCAGAATATCGTATTGCGTGACGATGCAACTATCCTATTGACTAACGTGTAGGTCATGTTCCATCATTTGCTATTACCAACAATACTGCCATGAATGATTAACTTTGTGCATAACTATTGGAATTTTGGTACCTATGATTAAGCTCCACCCAGGAGCTGTCAGTTTGCACTTCCACCAGCAAAGCACAAGAGTGCTGCTTGCCCCACAGCTTTGTCTATGAGCATATTGTCAAACTTGTATTTTGGCCAATGTAGTTGAGATTCCATTTATTCCTGTATAGTTTTAATTTATAGTTCTCTTTTGAGTGAGCTTAAACACCTTCCCATGTGTTTAAGGACTATTTGTATTTCTTTTCTGTGAATTATCTATTCACAAATCACTTTTGCCTATTTTTCTTTTGTTATTGTTTATTATTGTCTATTTGTACAAGCTCTATGTATGAGAGAGATTAGCTCTTTGTTATACAAGTCGCCAAATCTCATATTTTTACATTTTGTCATTTGTGTTTTTACTTTGCTTATGGTGTTTTTTTTTTTTTTTTACTATACAGCTTTTAAAAGTGTGTAGTTCCTTTCCTCATGCTTTTCTTTTAGGGCTTCTGAATATTAAGCCATAGGTTTTTTTTTTTCCCTAGTCCAACATGTTATAAAAGAATCCTTCTGTGTTCTCTTCTTTTATAGTTTGAGTTCTACTTTTAGGGTTATATTTTTCACATTAGTTTTTATTCATTTGGAGTTTATCTTGGTGTATGATAATGGTGTCCAGATCCAACATTTTTTTCCATTTGACCCAATACCATCTATTGAAACATCTATGTTTTCTACACTATGTAACCAGGGTAAGGCTAATGTGGTGTGGCAAAGAGGCTCTGATATACAGGACTTTAAACAAGATAGAAATGATTTGTCTTACCTGTTCAGAATCCATGTTCTTGGGTCAGTGGGTGGCTCTGTCGCCCTCAGTCTTTCAGTATTGAGGGTTCTCCCATTTTATTTCTCAACTTTTAGGGCAGTAGTTCTCCAAATGTGGTCCCTAGGCCAGCAGCCTAAGTGCTACCTGGGAAATTGTTAGAAATAGGAATTCTTGGGTCTCGCCCCAAAACTGCTCTGGAGATGGGGTTCAGCGATCTGTGTTTTAACAAGCCCTCCAAGGGTTGCTGATGCCTGTTCACATTTGAGAACCACTGACTTAGGGCATTGTCTTCACCTGTGTGGTTCAAATAAACCGGTGTTGCAGACAGCAGAAAAAAATAAGAGTTCGGAGGAGACACACCAGCTGTTTCCATGCATCAGGATGGAAGCTGTATACTTCACTCATGCCGTTTTGGCAAAATCTTGGTCAAGTGGCCATGCACATCTAACTGCAAGGGAGGCTGGGGAGAGTGTATTTGGGAGGATAACTAACCTTCTGCAATGTGACCAAAAATCATCAGATACAAAACTCCAATTATATAAATAAGACTTCCTTCTGGAATTCCTATTGTGTTAACACTAGCCTTTTGAGTCATGGGTTAGAACCACACAGTTTTAATTCCGGAGGCTTTGGAATATCTTGAATATCTAGTCCTCCCTTCAGTGCTCTTTTATTCATGTTTTTCTCACTTGCTTATAAATTAACATCATTCCAAGAAAACCTAAAAGATTTTGAGAACTAGACAAATTGATTGTAAATGTTTAAAAAAAATTAACTTAGGGTAACTGACACTTATGATGAAACAATTCATTGTCTTTTTAAATTTTTAGTAATGTTTTTAATGTATTCTTTATATAGCTCTTGTGTATTTCATATGAAGTTTATTCCTAGGTGTTTTTTTTTTAATAACCCAGTAGTTCTCCCTCCTTGAAATCTCCCAAATCTGTCCTCTTCCTGTTCATTCTTTTTCTATTTATTTTATTTTTTATTTTTATTTTTTTATATATATAATTTATTTTGGTATGATTAATCTACAATTACACATGCAATATATTTTTTAATAAGTTTATTTTGATATCATTAATCTACAATTAAATGAGCAATATTATGATGATTACACTACCCCGTTCATCAGGTCCCCCCCACCAACCCCATTACAGTCACTGTCCATCAGCGTAGTGAGATGCTATAGAATCACTACTTGTCTTCTCTGAGTTGTACAGCCCTCCCCGTGCCCCCTAACATTACATCTGCTAATCGTAATGCCCCTTTTTCCCCCTTGTCCCTCCCTTCCCACCCATCCTCCCCAGTCCCTTTCCCTTTGGTAACTATTAGTCCGTTCTTGGGTTCTGTGAGTCTCCTGCTGTTTTGTTCCTTCAGTTTTTTTTTTCTTAGTTCTTATACTCCACATATGAGTGAAATCATTTGGTACTTGTCTTTTCGGCTTGGCTTATTTCACTGAGCATAATACCCTCTAGCTCCATCCATGTTGTTGCAAATGGTAGGATTTGTTTTCTTCTTATGGCTGAATAATATTCCATTGTGTATATGTACCACCTCCTCTTTATCCATTCATCTACTGATGGACACTTAGGTTGCTTCCATTTCTTGGCTATTGTAAATAGTGCTCTGATAAACATAGGGGTGTATATGTCTTTTTCAAGCTGTGCTGCTGCAGTCTTGGGGTAAATTCCTAGGAGTGGAATTCCTGGGTCAAATGGTATTTCTATTTTGAGTTTTTTGAGGAACCTCCATACTGCTTTCCACAATGGTTGAACTAATTTGCATTCCCACCAGCAGTGTAGAGGGTTCCCTTTTCTCCACATCCTCGCCAACATTTGTTGTTGTTTGTGTTTTGATGTTGGCCATCCTCACTGGTGTGAGGTGATATCTCATTGTGGTTTTAATCTGCATTTCTCTGATGATTAGCGATGTGGAGCATCTTTTCATGTGCCTGTTGGCCATCTGAATTTCTTTTTTAGAGAAGTGTCTGCTCATGTCCTCTGCCCATTTCTTAATTGGATTATTTGCTTTTGTTTGTTAAGGTGCGTTAGTTCTTTATATATTTTGGATGTCAACCCTTTATCAGATACGTTTTTTATGAATATAGTCTCCCATACTGTAGGATGTCTTTTTGTTCAACTGATGGTGTCCTTTGGTGTACAGAAGCTTTTCAGCTTGATATAGTCCCACTTGTTCATTTTTGCTTTTGTTTCCCTTGCCCGGGGAGATATGTTCATGAAGAAGTTGCTCATGTTTATGTCCAAGAGATTTTTGCCTATTTTTTTTTTTAAGATTTTTATGGTTTCCTGACTTACATTCAGGTCTTTGATCCACCTTGAGTTTACCTTTGTGTATGGGGCTAGACAGTAGTCCAGTTTCATTCTCTTACATGTAGCTGTCCAGTTTTTCTAACACCAGCTGCTGAAGAGGCTGTCATCTCC
>JAVSCE010016457.1:0-15880 GCA_032199065.1 Smutsia gigantea | reverse complement strand
GGGAGCATAATCCCCCAGCTTTATTCTTCCTTCCCAGGATTGCTTTGGCTATTTGGGGTGTTTCGTGGTTCCATATGAATTTTAGAATGACATTCTTTAGTTTGTTGAAGAATGCTATTGGTATTTTGATAGGAATTGCATTGAATCTGTAGATTGCTTTAGGCAGGATGGCCATTTTGACAATATTAATTCTTCCTATCCATGAGCACAGGATGTGTTTCCATTTATTGGTTTCTTCTTTAGTTTGTCTCATGAGTGTCTTGTAGTTTTCAGAGTATAAGTCTTTCACTTCCTTGGTTAGGTTTATTCCTAGGTATTTTATTCTTTTTGATGCAACTGTGAATGGAATTGTTTTCCTGATTTCTCTCTCCTAGTTCATTGTTAGTGTATAGGAATGGCACAGAGTTCTACGTATTAATTTTGTATCCCGCAACTTTGCTGAATTCAGATATTAGATCTAGTAGTTTTGGAGTAGATTCTTTAGGGTTTTTTATGTACAATGACATGTCATCTGAAAACAGGGACAGTTTAACTTCTTCCTTGCCAATCTGGATGCCTTTTATTTCTTTGTGTTGTCTGATTGCCGTGGCTAGGACCTCCAGTACTGTGTTGAACAGAAGTGGAAGAGTGGGCATCCTTGTCTTGTTCCCGATCTTAAAGGAAAAGCTTTCAGCTTCTCGCTGTTAAGTGTAATGTTGGCTGTGGGTTTGTCATATATGGCCTTTATTATGTTGAGGTACTTGCCCTCTATACCCATTTTGTTGAGAGTTTTATCATGAATGGATGTTGAATTTTGTCAAATGCTTTTTCAGCATCTAAGGAGATGATCATGTGGTTTTTGTCCTTCTTTTTGTCTATGTGGTGGATGATGTTGATGGATTTTCAAATGTTGTACCATCCTTGCATCCCTGGAATAAATCCCACTTAATCATGATGGATGATACTTTTGATGTATTTTTGAATTCAGTTTGTTAATATTTTGTTCAGTATTTTTGCATCTATGTTCATCAGGGATATTGGTCTGTAGTTTTCTTTTTTTCTGGTGTTTTTGCCCGGTCTTGGTATTAGAGTGATGCTGGCCTCATAGAATGAGTTTGGAAGTATTCCCTCTTCTTCTACTTTTTGGAAAACTTTAAGGAGAAAGGGTATTAGGTCTTTACTAAATGTTTGATAAAATTCATCATTGAAGCCATCTGGTCCAAGCGTTTTGTTCTTAGGTAGGTTTTTGATTACCAGTTCAATTTCGTTGCGGATAATTCGTCTGTTCAAATTTTCATGTACTTTCTGGGTCAGCCTTGGAAGGTTGTATTTTTCTAGAAAGTTGTCCATTTCCTCTAGATTATCCAGTTTGTTAGCACGTAATTTTTCATAGTATTCTCTAATAGTTCTTTGTATTTCTGTGCTGTGTGTAGTGATTTTTCCTTTCTCATTTCTGATTCTGTTTATGTGAGTAGACTCTTTTTTTCTTGATAAGTCTGACTAGGGGTTTGTCTATTTTGTTTATTTTCTCGAAGAACCAGCTCTTGCTTTCATTGATCCTTTCTGTTGTTTTATTCTTCTCAATTTTATTTATTTCTGCTCTAATCTTCATTATTTCCCTCCTTCTACTGTCTTTGGGCCTCAATTGTTATTCCTTTTCTAGTTTCATTAATTGTGAGTTTAGACTGCTCATATCGGATTGTTTTTCTTTCCTGGGCTAGGCCAGTATTGCAATATACTTTCATCTTAACTCGGCCTTCGCTGCATCCCACAGATTTTGTGTTTTTGAATTATTGTTGTCATTTGTCTCCATATATTGCTTGATCTCTGTTTTTATTTGGTCATTGATCCATTGGTTATTTAAGAGCATGTTGTGAAGCCTCCATGTGTTTGTGGGATTTTTCATTTTCTTTGCGTAATTCATTTCTAGTTTCATACCTTTGTGGTCTGAGAAGCTGGTTGGTACAATTTCAGTCTTTTTGATTTTACCAAGGTTCTTTTTGTGGCCTAGTATATGATTTATTCTTGAAAATGTTCCATGTGCACTTGAGAAGAATATGTATTCTGCTACTTTTTGGTGTAGAGTTCTGTTGATGTCTGTTAGGTCCATCTGTTCTAATGTGTTGTTCAGTGCCTCTGTCTCCTTACTTATTTTCTGTCTCGTTTATCTGTCCTTCAGAGTGAGTGGAGTGTTGAAGTCTCCTAGAATGAATGCATTGCATTCTATTTCCCCTTTTAATTCTGTTAGTATTTGTTTCACATATGTAGGTGCTCCTTTGTTGGGTGCATAGGTATTTATAATGGTTATATCTTCTTGTTGGATTGACCCTTTTATCATTATGTAATGTCCTTCTTTGTCTTGAAGTCTATTTCATGTGATATAAGTACTGCAACTCCTGCTTTTTTCTCCCTATTACTTGCATGAAATATCTTTTTCCATCCCTTCACTTTTGGTCTGTGTATGTCTTTGGGTTTAAAGTGAGTCTCTTGTAGGCAGCATATAGATGGGTCTTGTTTTTTTTTCCATTCAGTGACTGTATGTCTTTTGATTGGTGCATTCAGACCATTTACATTTAGGGTGATTATGGATAGGCATGTACTTATTGGCATTGCAGTCTTTAGATTCGTGGTTACCAAATGTTCCAGGTTAACTTCCTTACTATCTAAGAGTCTAACTTAACTCACTTAATATGCTATTACCAACACCATGTAAAGGTTCTTTTTTTTTTTCTCCTCCTTTTTCTTCCTCCTCCATTCTTTATATATTAGGTATATTCTGTACTGGTTGTCTATTCCTTGACTGACTTTGGGGATAGTTAATTTAATTTTGCATTTGCTTAGTAATTATCTGTTCTACTTTCTTTACTGTGGTTTTATTACCTCTGGTGACAGCTGTCAACCCATAGGAACACTTCCATCTATAGCAGTCCTTCCAAAATACACTGTAGAGATGGTTTTTGGGAGGTTAATTCTCTCAGCTTTTGCTTATCTGGGAATTGTTTAATCCCACCTTCAAATTTAAATGATAATCTTACCGGGTAAAGTAATATTGGTTCAAGGCCCTTCTGCTTCATTGCATTAAATACATCATGCCACTCCCTTCTGGCCTGTAAGGTTTCTGTTGAGAAGTCTGATGATAGCCTGATGGGCTTTCCTTTGTATGTGATCTTATTTCTCTCTCTGGCTGCTTTTAATAGTCCGTCCTTATCCTTGAAATTTGCCATTTTAATTACTCTATGTCTTGGTGTTTTCTTCCTTGGGTCCCTTGTGTTGGGAAATCTGTGTGCCCCCATGGCCTGGGAGACTATCTCCTTCCCCAGGTGGGGGAAGTTTCAGCAATCACCTCCTCAGAGACACTTTCTATCCCTTTTTCTGTCTCTCCTTCTTCTGATACCGCTATAATGCAAATATTTTTCCGTTTGGATTTTTCACACAGTTCTCTCAATATTCTTTCATTCTTAGAGATCCTTTTTTCTCTCTGTGCCTCAGCTTCTTTTTATTCCTCTTCTCTAGTTTCTATTTCATTTATCATTTCCTCCACCATATCCAATCTGTTTTTAATATCCTCCATTGTGCTCTTCAACGGTTGGCTCTCCTACCGGAATTCATTCCTGAGTTCTTGGATATCTCTCCATACCTCCATGAGCATGTTAATGATTTTTATTTTGAACTCCCTTTCCAGGAGAGTCATGAGGTCAGTATTGTTTAAATCTTTCTCAGGAGTTGTATTAATAATTTTACTCTGAAACAGGTTCCTCTGGCATTTCATATTTGCATATGGTGCCCTCTAGTGCCCAGAAGCTCTACTCTCTGGTTCTGCTCACCCCCTAAAGCAATGTCAGGGGTCACAGGGGAGTGGTATTGGTGCCTGGAGGGAGGAAAGATCTCTTTCCTGCTTCCCGGCTCCTATGCCTGTCTCCACTGCCTGAACCAGTGGGCCGAGCACACAGGTATAAGCCTCTGTGCTTTACGTTTGTAGTTGCTGTAGACAGATATTCCCTCTGGCTGGCCTAACACCAGTGTAGGGTTTGCCGCTTTGCGAGCCAGGTCGGGCTGGCCAGGAGAAAGGCGCAGTAGGCTGCTTATCACGGAAGGGGTTCTTGGAGCTGTGTAGGCAGCCAGGGAGCTGGAGCACCTGAAGATCATGAAAGCTCCCAACCTGCTCGGCAGAATGCACCCAGACAATTTTGTCTAACTGTCCTTTCTCCTGAGCAGTAAGCTCTGTGTAATCCTTGCCCCTTTAGCAGCCCTCTTGCTGAGGGCTTCCTTGTTAGGAAGTCTCTCAGACTGCCCACTTTTCTTTTGTCCCAGAGCAGCTGGATATGGATCCCTGGTTTCCAGAAACAGCTGGAATCTCAGTCTCTCCAGGAATTCTGCCTGTCGTAGCTTTCCAACCCCTAATTAGGAGAGAATCATGCAAGCACCATGAAATGTAGGTTTGTGCCCCCAGAGCAGATCTCCGGAGTTAGGTGTTTAGCAGTCCCAGGTCTCCACTCCCTCCCTGTTCCTTTTCTCTTCCTCCTGCTGGTGAGCTGGTGTGGGAGAAGGGGTTGGATCCTGCCAGGCCACTGCTTTAGTACGTTACCCTGTTCCATGAGGTCTGCTCTTGTCTCCAGATGTATGCAGTTTGTTGCCATCCTCTTTCCTGTTGCTCTTTCAAGAGTAGTTGTATTAGTTATGTTTTCATATTATATGCAGTTTTAGGAGGAAGCCTCTGTCTCACCTCTCACCGGCCATCTTTAATCCTTCTCTCTTCACATAAGTATTTTTCTTAGAGAAATTCAGCAAAGTTTGGAAATTGTTCTTGTTTTTAGGTGACTAAAAAGCCATATCTTTTCAAGTCAATACTATGCCTACTACTTAAGATCTTGGAATAATGTGATTAATAGAATTTCCAGAAGCACTTTAAGCTTTCAGAGGATTTTACTTCTTCCTCTATTTTTCACTGTTATTCATGAGTAATATTATATTGGGGGTCGGTCATGCATTCATGCATCGTTTACTGAAGCAATCTACCGTTGCCGTGAAATACATACTGAGCTGGTGATTTCTACTTTCAAATGTTGTTATAGCTCCTGACCTCCATTTTTTCAGACTTTATAGTGATCTTTAATGATAGTTGAAAATCCAATGACTTCATGACACCGTATGTTTAGAAATCCTAACCCTGCGCTTCTGCTCTTGTTAAAAGGGATAGTCAGCCACAAATAAAATCTAAAGTGACAGCTAATTACCTTGCAAATGGCAAATCACTGTGGATGTGAAATTGTATGTGTAATATAAGATTCTTATTACGTTGCTTAGTGTTACGTATAGGGCTGTTCTGTTCACTAGACTATGCTGGAGAGTAGGTTCTAGTGCCAGTAAGAGGCTGAGTTTGATTATAGAGAAAATAAGTATATGCACTTTGCACTTAATGAATTTTTTTATATTGTAGGATGTATAAATATAGTGACTTTTAAAATCGTCTTCCCTGTATGATTATTAGCAAGGCTGCTCTGTTAATAGAGAATATTAGTCTAGTATTTAGGTAAGAGCATATGATCTGGACCTTGAGAGCTTGGGTTTGTTTTCTGGCTTTGCATTTCCAAAGTGTAATCTTGACAAATATTTTTAATCTCTGTAACTGAGTTCCTCAATGAGCCTGATATGAGTGTAATAGTATCTAGTTTATATCTCAAATGGTTGCTATCAGGATCAAATGAGTTAACACATGTAAAGCAATTAGAACAGCACCAAGCACTTAGTAAAGTTAGCTGCTATTAGCAAATACTGTCATACTTCAGATCTAAATTATTAATGATTTGGGTGCTTGAGGGATACCATAGTTCTTTTTGCCTCCTTTAGATTCCTTAAGAGGGCTTAAATCTATCTTGAAGTTACTGGAGCTCAAGCTTCAGTCCCTACCAATTTTTTTTTCTTTTTTACTTCTGTAGGATTGTTTTGGATCCTTAGTACATTAATCTCTAGCTTTTTTATTTTCTAATATATGCACTTTCTTGTGAAAGTCTTCCCTGAACCCTCAGATTGGGTTGTATTCCTGTTCTGTTACTGATTGTTTTGACTCATGAGTAGGGTTTGTTTGTTAAATTTTCCAAGTGATGGTGCTTTATTTGGGGTTTGGGTCTTGTTAGTTTATAAATGAGTTTTATGGTATTCAGAACACAAGGTCTATATGATATCCAATTTTTGGAATTCATTGTCAGTTTTTTATAAACCTTTTGTGTGCTCAAAAGAGCATTGTAGTCTCTGATTGTTGGGGATATATTCCACATGCTCATTAGCCCAAATTTATTAGCTCTGGAGTTCAGATCCTCCATATCCTTCCTAATTTTTATGTTCTTGACATATCAACTAAAGAGAAAGACATGCACACACACGCACACACACACAAAGAGAGAGAATGAGAAGTAAAAAAACCCTCACTTCTCTTTGGATTTGTAGCAATTTTTGCTTTATATATTTTGAAGTTATGTTTTTAGCGGATATGATCTCCTGGTAAATGGGCATTTTTGCTATTATGTAGTAAGTATCCTTATCTGTAGAAATGCTTTTTGCCTTGAAGGCTATTTTATCTGTTAGTAACAGACACCATGCCACCTCAGTTGTATTTGCCTATTATCATGAACTTCAGAAAGAAGGAAATGATTCTAGAAGGACTAAGAAATGTTGACTAGAGAATAAACATTAAGTGAAGAAAACATTAATGATTAAATTCTATAATTCTAATGTCAAATATTGAGAGTTAAGTAAAGCAACATATAATTTATGTCGTAAGCAGATTAGCACGATAGCGGGCTTTGTTCGACAGATGATTAGGTTTAAGTATTCTAAGATCCTTTTATTCAACAGTAAGATGAAGATACATTTTTTTTTACAAGCTATATTTTTATTTGGAATGAAGTTGATATACACTATTATGTTGGCTTCAGATGTATGTAGGATGAAGATATTAACTTTAAACTTTTAAACATTTATAGGACAAAAATGAAATCTCTCAGAGAACAAGCAAATCCACAAGCACACCCAACGAAGCAAGAGAAGAAAAAACTGTGTAACATTAAGGCAAAAAAACATAAAATAAGATGGCAGGAAAAAAATCTGAAGTATAAGATCAGTTTATATTCACTTACAATTAGTGATAAATTGAACCCTTCGTTAAGAACAGATTATCAGAGAAGACCAAAAAAATAAAGACACCAACTACGTGTTTACAAGAGACACACATTAAACATAAGGACACAGGTTGAAAGCCAGAGAATGCCGAGAGAGAACAGCCCTTAACAATTTGTATTTAATTTTGTACTCATTTACTTGAAGAGGAGCTCCAAATTACATATGCTTCAGGCATAACCAGCTGCTCTAAAACTCAGTGGCTTAAAGCCACTTATGTTGCTTGTGGATTTGTAACAGGTAGTGCTTGCTGGGCTGGAGGTTCTTCCAGGATGTTTCACTCTAAGTGCTTGGCAAGCTGAGGGTGGCTGTCAGTCCCTTTCCACATGGACCATACTACGGGAAGCTTGGACCCCTCACAGCCTGGTGATCAGCATCCATGAACAAGCACTGAGCAGGCATTGTGGGCAGACAGGAAGTAGAAGCTGCCAGTTTCTGAAGGCTGGGGCCTGGAAGGTAGTACAGTATTCACTTCCACTGAATTCTGTAGCCAAGGGGCAAGAGAGCTTGGAGTCAAGAGATGGACACATAGTTCGCCTCTCATTGAAGAGCTGTCAAGAAATTGTGGGACCTATTTAAAAACCACCCCATCACTGCTCTTAATAAAAATAATAAGCAAGGGAGCTAGTGTGGACTACTCTGTTGAGGTGCAGCAATCTGGCAGAAGGTGTGGTCTCTGGGTTGCTTAACATGGGGAAGAGGCCACTTTGACCTCATGATGACAGTATATTCATGCGTTTTTTTAAAAGTGGAATTTTCAACTGAGGCACCAAAAAAAAAATCAAATATCAAAGGGAGTTCTGAGAAATTAATTGAAACTCAGAATTTTGCCGATAACAGAAAACTGCGTAACTTTTTAATTTCTTCATAAAAATTTCTTTCATGAAAAAGTTCAGAAGAGTGAAGTCTGAGAGTTCTGACTGGGAGAAAGGTGGAAGCTTTGTGAGTATCCCACAGCAAAAAAGTTCCTGAATGATTTCTGAGCTAAGGTGGCCTGAGGAAGCAGGATGGAGGGATGTGTCTGGGCTACCTGCATCACCTCCCACAGATGGTCAGAGGGGAGTGAGCCCCAGGGGCTGGCCAGGAGGCCCACGAGAGGGATGTTAGCCTGTGCCGTTTGAAAGGGATCTTACCTGAGAGGACAGCCTGGCAGGGCGAAGGGAGTCCAGTAGTCATGTGCTGTGCAGAAGAGGCACAAGGTGAGGGGGATCTGGATTAGCCAGCTGAAAAGGAAGCACAGCCTGTGTCTTGGGGATTAAAACTGATGCGGATTAAAGTGAGACCTCTGTGCAGCCTGCATCAGTGTCCATGAGAACCATGCAGCTGGGATGTAGAGAACAAAGTCGTCTCATTGCAGTGTAATCAAGTAAGAACCTTTCTAACTCCTTTACCTCACCTCCATCCTGACTACCACCTTGCTTTGCCCATAGTGGGGATGGGAAACCAGCTGGCCAGCTGAGGGAGGAAGAGAGCTATATGTAGATGGGCAAAGACCAAAGGAGGGCAATAACCATTCTCCAGCTGTAAGCCACTGGCCTGCAGCAGGCCCCAGTTGGGGTAAAAGTAGAGTTTATGTTAAAGTAAGGTAAGAGCTTTGGTTATTATGTAGGGGTTACCGGTAAATATATCTTTCAGACATACACATAAATATAATAGTAGAATGAACCCCCATATACCCAGAATTGGCAGTTATCAAGAATGTGCCATACTTGTTTCATGCACCTCTGCATATTACAGAATGCAGCTATAAAATATATGGATAGTTTCTTACATAACCACAATGCTATTATCTTACTTAAAATTAATAGTACTTATGTAACATCATTCAATAATGAGTCCATATTCAAATTTCCTTGTCTCAAAAATGTCTTTTTAGAGTTGGATTCTTCTTATTAGGACATAAATAATTTGTAGATATTCCATGTGACAGTCTCTTAAAGTCTCCTTTCCCCTTATACCATTAATTTGTTGAAGGAACTTGGGGCAGGTTGTCCCATAGAATGTCCATGTTTGGATTTGATTCTTTTTGAAATATAGAATGTGTTTATCTCCCCTAGTAAAGTGGGAGTTAGCTCTGAAGCCTCTGTTGGTTCAAGTTCCGTTCTTTGGGCAAGAATGCTGCACAGGGGGTGCTATAAACTTTATGTCATATCATGTCATGTGTGGTTCTCTCAGTTGGGTGACACTGAGAGTCAGCAGTGGGTTCTACTTCCTCCACTCACAAGCTTCCCATAACTAACCCCTCTCCAGTTTTACTGAGATACAAGTGATATATTACAGTGTGCATTAGTTTAAGGTATATAACATAATGATTTGATATATGTATTTTTGCAAAACGATTACCACAGTAAGTTTAGGTAACATCTATCACCTCACATAGTTACAAGTATTTTTTTCTTATGATGAGAACTTTTAAGATTTACTCTTAGCAACTTTCAAATATACTATACAATATTGCTAACTATAGTGCCCATGCTGTACATTGCATCCCATGACTTATTTGTATTATAACTGGGCATTTATACCTTTTGTCCATCATCACCACTCCCTTCCTCCCACCTCTGGCAACTATCAATCTGTTTTCTCTCCCTCTGTGAGTTTGATTTTTAAATATTCCATAGATAAATGAGATCATATATTTGTCTTTTTCTGTATGGAGTATTTCACTTAGGATAAGGTCCATTTATATTGTCAGAATGGTATATTTCCTTTTTTGATGGCTGAATAGTATTTCTTTGCATATATTTAATTTTTTGAGGAGCCTCATACTGTTTGCCTTAGGGGTACCAGTGGGCATCCCACCAGCAGGTCACAATTGATATTTTCCACATTCTCATCAACACTTATCTTTTTGATTATAGCCATTCTAAAAGGTAAGAGGGAGGTGGTATTTCAGTGTGATTTTGATTTGCATTTCCCTGATGATTAATGATGTCAAGCAGCTTTTCATGTACCTCTAGGCCATTTGTATGTCTTTGAGAAATGTCTACTCAGTTCTTCTCCCTATTTTTAAATCAGATTGCTTATGTTTTAGAATTGAGTTGTATGAGTTTTTAAAATTTATTTTGGATACTAATTCCTTACCATATATATGATTTGCAAATATTTTCTCCCATTCTGCAGACTGCCTTTTCATTTTTTTGATGGTTTCCTTTGCTGTGCAGAAACTTTGTAGCTTGATATAGTCCCACTTGCTTATTTTTGCTTTTGTTGCCTTTAGTTTTGGTGTCCAATCCAAAAAAATCATTGCCAAGACCAACGTCAAGAAACATACCTCTACGTTTTCTTCTAGAAGTTTTATGGGTTCATGTCTTACATTCAGGTCTTTAATCCATTTGAGTTTTTATCCAGTTGTTTCATTCACAGATGATTAGTTCCTTAATTACTGAATGAAATAAATTAAGAAAGGAGTTGCAAACAGGTGCTTTTCTGTCATTTTTGCCACATTAGCTAGAATTCTTTTTTTTATTGAAGAATAGTTGATGCACAATATTATATTGGTTTAACAGTTAGGCTATTTAGTTACCTTTAAAAGGCCTTTACCCAGGATAAACAGTATAAATATTTAATTCTTCTCCTTTAAATGTTAATTTCAGAGTAAGGAGTTGATGCCCTAGTTATTTTCAGTGGTGACCAAAGAGATTGACTGATTGATTGATATAGTATCCTTAGGATTTATACATTTAATTTGTTCAAATAATTGCAGTCATTACCCTTTTAGATACACAAAATTTTAGTCTTGGCCAGTGGGCACCTTTTTATATTCTTCTTGTGTCCCATTGATGTGACCCCATTAAGTTTTTATAGTTTCCTTGCTGGTACAAGATACTTGGGTTCCTTTTGCATATTTCCCTCCGCAGACATCAGTTATTTCTCTAAGGAGCCCTGGTTCCTTCTAGTGGGTAATGTTGCTTAGAGACAAAAATCTGGACACTAAGGATGCTCTTGTTACTGAGTTGTTACTTCTAAGCTTTTTAATGGACAGTCAGAGAAGTGCATAGTATCACTTCATGACTTTCCTTCTTTGTAAAACTGACATTTCCAATTTAAGTTTAACCTTTTAGAAACTACATTTCTTTGGTTTTATTGTCATTTCCTTTTTACTTATGTAATTACTTATTATTTGCTCTATCCTACAATATGTATAATTTCAAAATATGTATTATACAACATGTTAAATATTTCAAAATATATCCTACAATAAAAAAATTTAAACATAATAATACTGATATTACCACTGACAATAAGACTGCTGAATGAACTACAAGCTTTCTTTGTAGCCATATTTCTCCTTAGAATTTATTCTACTAAGGGCAGACAGTCAAAAACTATGTTTTAAAACTACTAGAAATAATTATTTTGTCTGTGTGATTATATCATCACTCTATATACAGTTGCTTCATTTCGTTTGTTTGCCTATATATAGTAATATTCGCAAAGCAATACATAATTCATCTGTGTATTCAAGGGGCATAATTCAAGGGCTAGTAAAGATGGTTGTGTATGGGGGAGGAAAGGAAGAGATGGATGGAAGCAAGAGTACTTTGAAGATGCCTTGTTATACTGGTTTAAGCTTAGATTCATGTAAATGTGTTATATATTCCAAAAATAAAAATTACATGAAAATTCTCTATACCTGGAGACCTGGGGATGCCAAACAGTCTGTTGGGTATATGAGTCTGGAATGTAGGGGGCAAGTTTGGCTGGAGAGGTGAACTTGGAAGACTGTATTTAAGGCAGCAAGGTCAATGGCATCACAGTGAGAGCGAGTGTATTTAGAGAAGAGGTCTGGGCCTGAGAACTGGAATATTCTCATGCAGAGGTCAGGAAGGAGACAAGGATCCAGCAAAAGAGGCTGTAGGGTGTCTGGTGAGTGAGGAGGAAAACCAGGTGGATGTGGCAGCAGGAAGCCACGTGAGGAAGTGACCAGAGAAGAGAAAAGGGACCCTCTGCCCTTTCAGTTGCTTTTTGTATCACTATCCTTCCAGTGTATCCCAAACCACAGGTGGATATTAAAAGTACTATAGTAGGTAGCTGAAGTTAGGGAAGTGGGAGTTACTTAGATTGAGAGGATATGGTCTGATGATGGGAAAGCAAGTCCAAGTTAGAACACAAATTCAAGTGAGCCAATTCTCATAAAACTTTTAGTCTAATTACCTTTTTAGAACCTTCACCCTCACAGCTGATTTTGATAAACTTAAATGGAACTCTGGATTTAAAATAGGATCAAGTTAAAATTTAAAGTTGAAGGAAGAAGAATAAACAAAGCATTTTCTTTCATGAATTGTAAAAGAATACAAAGAGAAAATAATATAGATCCCTTTTTTTTAAGCCAATTGATAAGTCTAACTTTTATGATTGAACAAACATGGTAAGGGACAATTACCATGGTAGAAAGTGAGGGCAGAATGGGTGATACCATTTCAAAGTATTCTGTACCATAGACACATTGATCAAATGTGAAATAATAAAGAAGCAAGTCTGAGGGAGTCACTGCATTATTAGAAAGAGACTGCCCATATTTCAATTCATGACACCAGACCTCCTGAGGCAGAGTCAGGAGGTTAAAGATACATAGTTGATGCACACCGTGAATTCTATTAAAAGCTTCCTTTTCACTGTGAATTTTCTTCAAAGGTAAGTTTTAGGTATAAATGACTACATAGAAGGAGGTGAAATACATGTGTGTTGGGCTGCTTTCCTCAAGTAATGCATTGCAACTGAAAGAAAATGGAGAATGAAAGGAAAGGAAGAAAACAGCTTAGGACAAGTACAGAGACAATGAGAGATACTTGTATATTCTTGTTTTGAAAAACACTTGGGTACTAAACATATCTAGAAGTTCCCTGTTTTGATAATGGATCGAGGATATAGTGATATAATTCTAATTACAAGGTTGTAATTAAGCTCTGGGAATTTATATATGCAGTGCATGTGTTAGGTATCTTAATTTTAGGGCTCAGTTTCAGAGTCTTTGGTATTTTGCTTTTCAAAAACAGTATCAGACCTGACCATAATAGAACATATTCAGTGCAGAAACTACAGGAAACAGAAAAGCACAAAGAAATAGAATAACGGCCACTTTTCTACCTATGGTGACTGCTGTTCTTCCTGTACTTTCCTGTGCATATACTCACTTGTATATATAAAATTTATTTAAAATATACTATATTTCATAATGTGATGTTCTTCATTATTTTAAATATGTAATAAGTAAAATGACACATTGTATTTGATTTGGGGAGTTAATATGTATTAAAATGACTGGATCACAAATGAGATTTTTGTGTTATCTGTTGCTGCATAAATAACCCCAAAACTTAGTGGGTAAAATTAATTTATGATGATCTCTCACAGCTCTGGGGATCTGAGGTTTGAAGGGCTTAGCCGGGCCCTTTTTGCCTGAGGTCCACCATAGAATTGCAGCCATCTGGAGCGTGGCTGAGGATGAAATAACCTGATGCTTAACCACTCACATGTCTGCTGTCTGGGTTGTGTGGGCATGTCTGGACATGACGTGTGGACAACTGGAAGCTGTCCAGGTCCTCTTTCCATGCAGCCTCTCCATGTGACTAGCTTGGGTTTCCTCAAAGCCTGGTGGTCTCAAGGGAGTCAGACATTCTGGTCAGTCATGGTTGGCTTCTGCTGGGGTGAGCATTGCTAGGGAAAGTTGCTAAAAATAGTAGTAAAAGTATTTCAAATAAAAATAATTTAAATAAATTCAAATATTTCAAATAAAATATTTCAGTAAAAATAATTTTTAAAAGTCCTACTTTTTGATACATTCTTGTGAAAGCTGTGATTTTGTTAATATGAACTGAGTGCATGAATAACAATGCACAGTTATCGAGTGGTTACTTATACCTAAGTTAGGCAATGTGCTAAGAGTTACATACATTATTTCATTTACACCTCATGACTACCCTTTGAGGTAGATAATTTCACATTTTCCTGAGAAAACAGGTTTGGAGACACTAAACCATGTGCCAAGCTAACACAGATGGAAAGAACTGAGCCTGGATATAGTGTAGGCAGTGTGACCTCAAAACAAGTGTTTAGAGGTAACATAGTCTCTTCTTTAAAACAAAAGTATTGATCAATGATTTAGAATAAGACTAGGCTCAATGCAGAGAGGATGCAAAGATAGAAAAAGCATTCTTCTTGTGAAGGAGACCAAAGGGTGGTGGAGGGTGGATGTAGTATGAGTCAAGAAATAATATTACAAGTGATTTACAAGAGAGAGTGCACAACTCATCTCTGTCGTGCCACTGCAGAGGCTGGGGACCAGGAAGAGGGTAGATTGGGAGGTGTGGCCCTTCGTTTTGGCTTGAGATGTGTTTGAGGGACTGGTAGGACATCTGTGTGGAGATGATTAGTGGTCAGTTGAAAGCATCCTAAGCTTAGCACATAGGGCTGGGGCTGATGTGACGAGGTTATTGCCCATTGTGGTGAAAGTGCTTTGCTGGAAACTGGTGCAGCTAGATGGAGTGGGCTAGGGCTATGTGTAGGTCTGCAGGATGCATAGAGCTGTCAATAGGGGGAAGTTGTTCTGTGGTCATTATAGGTTTGGGAAATGATAAATTAAATAAAGTTAAGCCTGTGCTTAGACTTTGGTGCTTGTTGTATGCTTCAAGTATTTTGGATATTTGAGACAGTTATATGTAGTATTCATACAAATTTACTTTCTAAATATAATTGACAACAGAATCTTTGGTCAAAATGCAGGCATGACATTGCACAGAACACTGGGGAATATTGGTTAGAGCTTATGTGAAAATTTAAGAGTTGGAATTGGGAGTCTTGTATAGGGATGGGGAAAAGCTGAGATTGCTCAGAGGGCAAGTTTAAATTTGACCCTGAAGGGAAGCATAGGTTTGAGGTAGCAGCCTGAAAAGGAAGCAAGGTGAGGATGGGGAATTGTTTGTAGGGAAGAAGACTGCATTTGGGGGACAGGGAGAACTGGAGAGAGGGAAAAAGGGAGAAGAGAAAAGAAGAGGAAGAGAAGAGGTTGAGAGACTAAATAGGAGTAAAGTATTTACTTGAAAAAATAGGGTCAGAAGCATAGATGGTGGATTATTCTTAAGAGAGAAATATAGGTGTTCCATTTTTGGAGACCGTCTGTGGAGATGGAAGAAGACAGAGACCTTTAAGTGATGAGAAGTAAAATCCCTTAGGCGTTTGAAATATAAAAATGTAAAGGTGGGCAGTTAATATTAATGGGAATTCTGATGCAGTCATGAAAGCAAAGAAGAAAAAACTTTAATTTTGAGGATATTAAGATTTCACTTCATTTTCCAGTAATTGTTCATGCATTAGTGTGGAGGGTATAGTTGGGAGGTAAAAACTGATCCAAAGAGGATTTACCTAGGAAAAAAACTTACTCAAGATGCAGTTCTATTTTCATGTCTTGGTTTGGGTCATGTTTACTGCTGTGTGCCCAGGACTTAGATAATGCCTGGCACAAGTAGAGACTCATAAGTAATCTTGAATGTCGTCGAGTGATGAATGAATATTAGGCACAGCCACAGCACATCAATAGGGTCCGCATGCCATACATGGGTTTCCTTTAAACTCTTTCAAACTTATGCACACGAAGGAAAAGACTAAGCTTTTGAAACAACTTGGCACTAAATTCTGTAGCGGGAGGGAGCCGTGTTAGGATCCCTGTGGGCTGAAGATAACACTACAGAAGTGGTATAGGCAGTGGAGGGGCGCTTTGCAGAAAGAT
>JAVSCE010016456.1:0-17531 GCA_032199065.1 Smutsia gigantea | reverse complement strand
AACTTTAAGAAGAATCAGTGTTATTTCTTCTCTATATGTCTGGTAGAATTCAGAGGTGAATCCATCAGGCCCGGGGCTTTTGTTCTTGGGTAGTTTTTTGATTATCAATTCGATTTCGTCGCTGGTGATTGGTCTGTTTAGCTTTTCTGTTTCTTGCTTGGTCAGTCTTGGAAGGTTGTATTTTTCTAAGAAGTTGTCCATTTCTTCTATGTTTTCCAGCTTGTTAGCATATAGATTCTCATAATATTCTCTTATGATTCTTTGTATTTCTGTGGGGTTCGTCGTGATTTTTCCTTTCTCATTTCTGATTGTGTTTATGTGCGTAGATTCTCTTTTTCTCTTAATGAGTCTGGCTAGGGGTTTATCTATTTTGTTTATTTTTTCAAAGAACCAGCTCTTGGTTTTATTGATTTTTTCTATTGTTTATTCTTCTCAATTTTATTTATTTCTTCTCTAATCTTTATTATGTCCCTCCTTCTGGTGACTTTGGGCCTCATTTGTTCTTCTTTTCCAATTTCAGTAATTGTGTCTTTAGACTATTCATTTGGGAATGTTCTTCCTTCTTTAAATAGGCCTGGATTGCAATATACTTTCCTCTTAGAACTGCGTTTGCTGCATCCCACAGAAGTTGTGGCTTTGTGTTGTTGTTGTCATTAGTCTCCATATATTCTTTAATTTCTGTTTTGATTTGGTCGTTAACCCATTGATTAATTAGGAGAGTGTTGTTAAGTCTCCATGTATTTGTGAGCCTTTTGATTTCTTTCTAAAATTTATTTCTAGTTTTATACCTTGGTGATCTGAGAAGTTGGTTGGTAGGATTTCAATATTTTTGAAACTACTGAGGTTCTTTCTGTGGCCTAGTATGTGGTCTATTCTGGAAAATGTTCCATGTGCACTTGAGAAGAATGTGTATCCTGTTGCTTTTGGGTGTAGAGTTCTGTAGATGTCTGTTAGGTCCATCTGTTCTAGTGTGTTGTTCAGTGCCTCTGAGTCTTTACTTATTTTCTGTCTGGTTGATCTGTCCTCTGGAGTGAGTGGTGTGTTGAAGTCTCCTAAGATGAATGCATTGCTGTCTATTTCTTCCTTTAATTCTGCTAGTATTTGTCTCACATATGCTGGCGCTCCTGTGTTGGGTGCATATATATTTATAATGGTTATATCTTCTTGTTGGACTGACCCCTTTATCATTATGTAATGTCCTTCTTTATCTCTTGCTACTTTCTTCCATTTGTAGTCTATTTTGTCTGATACAAGTACTGCAACACCTGCTTTTTTCTCTTTGTTGTTTGCATGAAATATCTTTTCCCATCCCTTCACTTTTAGTCTGTGTATATCTTTGGATTTGAGGTGAGTTTCTTGTAGGCAGCATATAGATGGGTCTTGCTTTTTTATCCATTCTGTTACTCTGTGTCTTTTGATTGGTGCATTCAGTCCATTTACATTTAGGGTGATTATTGATAGATATATACTTATTGCCATTGCTGGCTTTAGATTCGTGGTTACCAAGGGTTCAAGGGTTGCTTCTTTACTATCCAACAATCTAACTTAACTTTCTTGTTAAGTTATTGTAAACACTGTCTGATGTTTCTTTATTTCTCTCCCTTCTTATTTCTCCTCCTCCATTCTTTCAATAATAGGTGTTTTATTCTTTGCCTTTAGTTAGTATTTGGATGGTCTGCTTTCTTTGCTATGATTTTATTTTCCCTGGTGACATCTTTTTAGCCTTAGGTGTGCTTCCATCTAGAGTAGTCCATTTAAGATATCCTGTAGTGGTGGTTTATGAGAGGCAAACTCTCTCAACTTTCGTTTGTCTGGAAATTGTTTAATCCCTCCATCATATTTAAATGATAATCGTGCTGGATACAATATTCTTGGTTCGAGGCCCTTCTGTTTCATAACGTTAAATATATCATGCCATTCTCTTCTGGCTTGTAAGGTTTCTGTTGAGAAGTCTGATGATAGTCTGATGGGTTTTCCTTTGTAGGTGATCTTTTTTCTCTCTCTAGCTGCCTTTAATACCCTGTCTTTATCTTTGATCTTTGCCATCTTAATTATTATGTGTCTTGGTGTTGTCTTCCTTGGGTCCCTTGTGTTGGGAGATCTATGAGCTTCGGTGGACTGCGAGACTACTTCCTTCCCCAGCGAGGGAAAGTTTTCAGCAATTATTTCTTCAAAGACACTTTCTATCCCTTTTTCTCTCTCTTCTTCCTCTGGTACTCCTATAATGCGAATATTGTTCCGTTTGGATTGGTCACACAGTTCTCTTAATATTCTTTCATTCCTAGAAATCCTTTTATCTCTCTCTGCCTCAGCTGCTCTGTACTCCTGTTCTCTGTTTTCTATTCCATTAACAGTCTCTTGCATCTCATCCATTCTGCTGTTAAGCCCGTCGATCGCTTGTCTGATTTCTGCATTGTCTTTCCTCAGTTCCCTCACTTCCTCCCTCAGCTCTTGCACATTTCTCTGTAGGTCCATCAGCATGGTTATGACTTTTATTCTGAATTCATTTTCAGGAAGACTGTGCATTTCCATCCCTTCAGACTCCCTCTCTGGGGTTGTCTGGTTGATTTTGGTCTGAACCATATTCCTCTGTCTTTTCATGGCTATAGAATTGGTCACTGGTAGTTGCCACGTATGTCAGCTGGGCTCTTTAAGACTTTAAAAAGAGAAAAAAAAGAAGAAAGAAAGAAAAAAAGAAAGAAAAGAAAAAACAAAAACAAAACAAAACAAAAAACAAAAAAAACGCCCACCGGACGTAGATTCTGTGGGAATGCTGTAGGTGGCGCTATTGCCCCACTATTCTGCAGCCATGGCTGCGCCGCTCCACAGGGCCCTTTATCACTCTGGCAGGGGTGGGAACGAATAGGAGGCTGTTGATCTCAGTGAGAAGTGTAAGTATGGCTACGCTTCCTCAGTCACCAGCTAAGGCGTCTGAAACTCCCCAGGACTCCCAGCCTGCTGGGCTGAGTGTGCTGGGGCGATCTGGCTCCTCCGCTGGGCTCCTGTCTCTTTAAGACTGCTGAAGAAAGTGTGCGCTTTTTTTTTTCCTTCCCGGGAGCCGGCCACAAGCACCCTGGCGCGTTCCCCGCTCAGATCCTGCCCCTCTGTCTCTCCAATCTCCGCTGCACTGCGCAATGTGGGTCAGCACTCCCCGCGCAGATCACCGGGGCTGGCTACTTCGCGGGGTGTACTTCCACTGCCTCCCGGCTCTGAATCCTCTCCTCCTGCCGGTGCGCTGGGGTGGGGGAGGGCTCGGGTCCCGCCGGGTGGCGGCTCCGTATCTTCCCCGCCTCTTGGGGTGCCAAGTCCTCTCGGGTGTAGCTGCACGCTGTGCGCTTTCCTGTGTATTCTCGTCTCTCTTTTAGGAATAGATGTATTTGCTGTGTTTTCATAGATGAATATAGTGTTGGGAGGAGATATCTGCCGCCCTGCTCACACCGCCATCTTCCCGGAAGTTCTGAATTTTTTTTTTAGAGCTAGAAATAGGGCCTCCAAAAGCAAGTAGTCCAAATCCCTTTATTTACAAGTGGACAAAATGGAGCTTAGAGTGCAGAAGGGTTTGGTCAGCTGAGTGAGTTCCGCTGAATGAAAACACTGTTTTCCCTTCCTAAGGGCTTCCTGGGGTGGTACGGGTGTGCATGTAGCACACAGATTTTGTGGCTAAGGAATCCTAGGCCACCATTCTTTTGAACTCCCATAAACAAATTGAATTACTTTCAGCAAAGCTTCTGAGGTGAAGTGGGGGCGGGCTTTAGAGCCAGCCCTTTTAGCAATGTGACTTTAGTCAGTTAACCTCTCAGGGCTTCATTTATCTGTGTGCAAAATAGGGAGAACAAAGCCGCTGTCTCTCTGGCTGTCTGGAGGATTAAGGAAGATAACTTTTGCAAAGGCCATAGCCCAGGGCCTGACATGCCCTCGAGATCACTGCCCTCTCCTCACCTCATGTCCTCCTACCTGGACATGTGTGAGGGAACTAAAATAGACAAAACCACGAAGAAGCTTTTCCTCCTACGGAAGCCTGGCTCCCCAGTACAGAAGATATTTGGCCAAGGAAATTCAAGACCCCAAGAAGAGCCTACCATAAATATTTTTGGTAAAATAGTGTGTTCCATATGAAGGGCTGAGGAATTTTAGGTGCCAGGCTAACTAGTCAGGGTAAATGTTCTCTATGTTTGCTCTAAAGGAGTCCTGAACAAGGTGTTCCTCTAGAAACAGATACAATAGGCCTAGTCTTGGGGGACAAGATTTTTCAGAGACTCAATAAATCCTCACTTGAGACCAAACACGTGAACTTTTATAAGTTTCCTTACAGGTATCTTAGATGTCAGATTTTCCAGCCTTCTAAGGAGCCCTGGAGTCCTATCTGCACCATTGTGGACACTGTTAGGGACAGAAGTTGCCAATTTTATGACAACAATTAGAGTTTTTTTAAAAGCATTAAAAAAAATGTAAGCTACAATCTACTTCTCACTACCTCCAACTTTTGTTCCTATTTCTACACATCTTGGGTCACAAGGACATGTCTGTCCCTTTTCTGTGGGTTGCTGAAGGAAGAAAGCCACTGCTTTTCTAACATTAGTACATAAAGGGTTTGTACAAGAATATTAAAACATACGCCATTTCATGCTCAAAAATTAAACGTGAATCTTGGTTTATGGTGACCATGATAAGTGGGCAATAACATATGTAGTATATAGTTTCCTGTGGTTGAGCTTAACTCAACAGAGTTACTAATTCCCAAATGTCACTGGCCAGGGTGGAAGATTTGGGTTGAGAATTGGTAAATTTGTATTAGAGCTTTGCCCTGGCTAGATGATCTCAAGCAAGTATCTGAGCCCATGTCCCTCATCTGTGGAAAATAGAGATTACAATGGAGCTGTAGAGTCTGTGGTAAAGAAGTCTGGAAATCTGAATTCACATATAGAGGAGGGGATTGGGGTGTTGAGAGGTAGAGGTCATTAACTTTAGCTTCTGTGTGTGAATGAACTGCTTGAGCTAGGTAAGTGTCACTGAGCACATTTATGGCCACTGAACCCTTTCTTCAAATGAAATCTTTATTGGGTCTTCAATATTTAAAAATTAATAAAATGGAAGTGTGACAGCCCTCAGGTCATTTCTAACTCTGTGATGACAAGTTTGACAACCTCTGATTTTATGGCCTTGGTCAGCTTTAAAAATTTTTTATTCCAAACCATAGACATATTGTTAGCTAAAAGCATTTGATAAACTATAAACTGGACTCTAAATGTAAGGACTGTTATGAATCATTCTGAAAAGCAGATTTTTTGAAAACCCTGAGTATGTAGTTATCTCATCCCTACAAAAAGTCAGTGACTCTGCAATAAAAACTCTGTCCCTTGGAACCACCCATTACATATTTTCTCTCTGTGGTTAACTTGTGTCCACACTCATGTAATGGCCACTTTCATTTCAGAACCCTTGTAAAAGGCCCAGGAGGCTTGCTTAATGGTCCAAATACCTTCACTGAACTGAAGGGAAGATTTTTATTTCAATCATATGCACTATGTGTATCAGTTAGCTTCTGCTGTGTAACAAACCAGTCCAAAACTTAGTGGCCTAAAATAGTCAATTATTAGCTCACAAACCTCTTGGTCAGTAATTTTGGCTGGGTTCAGCTGGGTCATCTTTCCAAAGAACTTGTCAGGTCCACTCATGCAGCTACAATCAATTGACAGGTTGGCTTGGAGCTGATTGCTGCTGTTTTCAGCTAGGTCATGTGTCTCCATAATCTTGCAGGCTAGCTCGGCCTTTTCCCATGCAGTGGAATTGCAAACAGTGAGAAAGGGTACAAGCAGAAGCCGTAAGACTTCTTGAAGCCTAGACACACAAGTTACAAAATATTACTTCCACTGTATTCTTATATTGGTCAAAGTCACAAGGCCAGCCTAGATTCAGAGGGTGAATGAGTAGACTCTACCTTTTTATGGGAGGAATAGCAATATCACACTGCAAAGATATAGGTCTGCAGGTGAGATTATTGTGGCCTGCTTTGCAAACATGCTCCTGCCCTAACCAATGCTAGTTTTTGCTTTAAAATATTACATTTTGTTTTCTTACTCCCTGATATTTAAGCAAGGTATAGCACATGAAAAATTTAGTTTGATAACCAATATGATATGTACAAGGTATAGGGAAAGCAAAAATAAATCTGAGGCCTTCATTCATCCATTAAAGTCTAACCTCCTGCCTGCAGTTTCCATCTATCTGGCCTGTGTACTCATGTCTCACTCATCTGAGGCTTCTGTTAGGATTCCAGTTTATCACATGTCACTAGGAAATGACCCATACAAGCTTGTCTGCTGGAGGACTCACAATCTGTGCCATGACACAGCGAGGCCAGCGAAGTCTTCAGAAACGTCCTGTGCTTGCTGCTTGCTGACAACAATTACATGGCCCAGAAATGAAGTTTGCCACAGAATCAGTTATTATAAAAACATGAAAAATGAAATAATGCATGTACTACTATGGATTCTTTGTAAAATCACAGAAAGCTCTAATTTATTAACCTATCAACTAGTTCCCCTAAATCCCCTAAGAAATATGTGATACAGGTATATGCATGTATTGTGCTTCCCATCAGTAGGATTATGTGTATATTGCTTTATATATTCAGCCAGAAAGCAGCTCCTGCACAGGCTAGCCTAGCGGACACTAATAATATGTAACACATACTACTAAGTACTGGGCGCTTCTAAAGCTTATACATGTTGACTCACTTAAGCTCACAATAAACCTGTGAATCAGGTACTATTATATCCCCATTTACACATTAAGCTCACAGAGGTTAAGTGACTTGCCAAAGCCTGATTTGTAGGTGACATAGCTGGGATATGAACCCCAGTTCTACTCTCTCTCAAGGGACATGTGCTTTATACATATGGTTCCTGACCTTAATACAGATGTCCCTGGCTCCATATATGAACCATGAGGTTTTTATAATTATGTATGCCCATCAGACTCTGATTCAATGGGCCTATGGTAGATATTCATAGAGTAGTAGAAGATATATATCTACAGAATAAAAAAATGTAATAAAATTTTTTGAATACACTAAAAATAAAAATATAATAGGTGAGTTATAGGAAAGGTGTTTGGGGCATTCAGAAGGGGGAAGATATTTCTGGCTAGAGAGGTGGAGATCTAGAGAGGCTTTACAGAAAAAGAAAAATTTGATTTGAAATTGGGGAGTTGAGATGATATATGAATATACTGCGTGATGACCTATGGTTAGTGAACAAACTATAATGCCTCCATCTATATCTACACAGCAGTGTTGACTACTGGACTCTGCTCTGCGTTGGCCACAACAAACTGTTGGGAGCAGGTATCTCTTGAAACTTCTTAACTACAAAACATTTGAAAGTCAACTCAATAATCATTGATAATAAATTCTAGGAGATAATATGATACACATATATGTGAAAACCACCTGTAAACTGTAAAATTGGAAATAAAAATTAGTTGTCTGCGTAATGATAGATTATGAGTTCAGTATCATCTACAGCTTGTAAGGTATAACCATATAGTAAATAGATTATCAATAAAATTTCCACTGAATATTTTAAAAGGTACTCATTTAATCAGAGTTAAGAGATAAATATTGTGAAGAAAGTGGCGCTTGTCTAACTTAGAACGAGCATGGGAAAAAAATGAATTGCTGATTATCAGGATGAAGGGCTCCTTCGGAGGCGGGGATGACTTGAGTCGTGGGAGCCCATGTACTTGGTGGCCAGGAGAAAGGTCAGCTGCAGACAGCTATGGCTGCAGAAGGCATGCCTCTACTGGAGAGGGCACCCAGATCACAGAGGAAGCCTTCGCTTTTAGGTTGTTCTAAAAAGATAAAAATGGTACTATAGTGTAGACTGAGCTGTGAGAAGCAAGAAAGAATCAGATTGAGCACTCTGTAAATAACTAAGAATTATTAGTAACTATGGCATTTGAGATTATAATGTTTGGACCACAACAACTGAATTCCCTAAAAGCCAAACTTGGCTTTCTTACCATTTTAAGATTAGAGAACAGTAGATTTGGAAGGGGCTTTAGAGAGCTCTTACTCCAAACTCCTTTCTTCTAATTTTAGAGCAAATAGTTTCTCTGTTGCCGAGGAAGCAAGTTGCCCAAGGTAGGGTAGAAAGTTGTTCTAAATAAAGAGAGATACAACATGTTCTTTTGGTGTTTTTTTAAAAAAGAAACACAAGTATTTTCTTGGGATTTCTATTTGTCAAGCCTTAAAAGCTATTGATACTTAAACCACTAGGTTGCTATGTAATTCAAAGCAATACTGCACAGTTGGTCAAAGATAAGAGGAGAAATGGCATGTTTCCACAACCTCCAGTACATGACTCAAATCCTGTGACAAATTATTCATCCTTCATTTAATCACCTTCATCTGATGCTTACTATTGTTAAAACAAACAAACAAAGAAAATTCAACCGAGTAAATTTTAAAGATCATGCTGGCTTTATTCAACAGTTCATGAAGCAAGCATGATCCCATCTAGAATGTAGAAAGGAGCTCCAGGGAACTAACAAAATGAAAGACTTTTATAGGCAGAAGGGAGTAGGGACAAGGAAGTTATACCAACAAAGTGGACTGGTGTAGCAATGTCACTTTTTTTTAGGGGATGGCAGAGGTCTACCACGCAATCTACCTCACTAGTGTTGACCATGTTCTAGGAGAGCCAAACTGATCAAGTGAAGTTATTGAGTCTTGGTTTGGTAATTTGGGGCTTAGCATAAGTGACTCCATTTGGGGCCTGTTGTTTTTGTTTTTAACAATTCTCCCTTTGGATCAACCTAACAGAGATGTGATCAGAATTTAAGGTATTAGCATAACTCCCAGCTATTGCCTTGAAGTTCTCAGTTTTAGCTGATGCTCTGTGTGATATTCACAGGTCATGATTTTGGGTTCACATTCTTTAAGTTGGTCATTCTTTTCATTCCTTCTCTGATGTCCAAGTCTTAAGGAGATCATTTGCTTGGTGGTTATACATTTAAAGTTTTTGAGAGAACACAGCATACCAAGGAGAACACTATGATTATTATATGGAGGGTAATTCCCTATGTCTGGAGTGTACTTCAGAGCCATGGTCCCCAAGATCCAAAACAATCAAAATCAAATAAGTCTAAGAAAGACCCCACTTAGGATGCACTTTCTTAAGCCAAATGCAGCAAAGTGGTATTGGCCTTAGCACAAACACCTCCTTACTTAGCTAAAAGATAACCAAGGGCTATCCTATTAGGAAGAACAACGTTGACTAGAGAGTCTAGGAATCTCTGTTGTGCAGCTACTTACTGCTTTAGCAGTAGATTCTGCTACATTTTCAAGAGTTAAGGAAAGGTTCCTGATCATAGCCTCATTCCACTCCTAACCAGGAAAGTAGGGCTCTGTCAAAAGAAGCAAATCCTGAATCATGAAATGCCTCCTGGTAGGTACCTTTTAATTCAACAATGTAAATTCAGGGAAGCTGACCAATGAGGTGTCTCAGTTTGACTATGGACAGTTAGGGGCCTAGTTAGATAACCTAAGAGGTGTGGCCCAGTTATGTGCCAGCCATCAAGGCATTCATAGGCCTACAGAGAATGATAACAACCATAGACAAAGATAACGCCTGTCAGAGCACAAACCACTCCGTAGTGCTAAGGGGAATCTTAATGGATTTGTTCACAGCTATTTGTTGCATTTGTCTATTCAAACCAGGGCTCAATTAGATTTTTAGCACATACAGGAAGTAAATCACCTGGCCTGAAATAAAAGGCTGTTCTAAATTCCTTGCAAAGATGGGTGCTGCAGGTGACTGGGGGAAGATATGATTTAGATAATAAGAACTGGGGGTGAAAATGTGCAAGAGTTTACATAGGTATTTGTGTCTAACTGGGCAAGTGCAGTTATAATCAGAGAAAGGTAAACAAAAGCACTGGATGTTCTAGCTGTAAAAGTTGGGCTCTGTAAGTAACTTCTCAGGGAGGTTGATTGTAGTTCATGGTGACATTGGGAATAAAAGAAAAACTGGTCACAAGGAGGACAAGGGAGTCTCTAGCATCATGGACAGATTGGGGTTTTTGATGACAAATCCAGCAGTTTGATAGGTTATCCACACTCCACCCCAACTCCTGCCTTAGAGATGGCCTGGGAGATATGGATGATGGCATTATCTTTTCAGGCCAATGCCAGAGTAAAGGAAATAAAGAGAAGAAAAGCTTTCATGTTTCGTTTAAGTATGAAGTCTTGATCCAGTGTCTTGGGTAGAAACAGTCTACACTGGTGTCAGCTGTTCTCTTCCTAGTCAGTTTGGTATGGGGGTCTCCAGTGTTTGCACGGGACCAGGTATCAGGTAGAGCCTACTTCAGCTGTGAGGTGTGCACTCAAGATTCAATACCTTTTAGTTTCACAGCAGTGCCAGTTGTCAGCAGCACTTGGTAAGGTCCCTTCCAACTGTTTAAGGGCTGTCTTCCTCTGGTGATGTTTCCAAAATACCCAGTCACTAGGCTCCACGCTGTGACCAACAGGGACCCATTGAATGGGATCTGGGAAGACTTTAACCTGATAATGATAGGCTTTAGCATAAGACATTAAAGACAGTAGCTGGTCATATTAGCATGAGACAATAGGGGATCTGCAGAAAGTTGTATACCATACCTATAGACCTTAGTCTACGAGTGACTGTTTCATGTGCAGTAAGTTTATGTTTCTCAAAGGCAGTACCGTGAACACTCAGCAAGACCAGAGGCAACACCTTTAGGTCAAGGGAATCCAGGAGTTTCAGCAAGTTAAGAGATTGTGAGTTTGAGGATTGCATTAATTCTAACTTGCCTGTTGATTGAGGGTGGCAGGGACAGTGATGATTCCAAGAAGTTTGAAAGGTTTTCATTTAGGCTTGTATGATTTTCCCAGTGAAGTGGTGTGATATAATGAGTTGTAAGAAATACATATTTGGTCTTCACCCACAGTTCCTGAAAACACTGCAGAGTCTTAAAGGTGAAATGGGTGTTTTATCATGTTAATGAGAGACTTTTGGACCTCCATACCCAAGGTCAGAGGCTGAAGGCTGAATTAGCCAATGGCTAATAATGTAGTCAATCATGAGGGCTATGCAATGAGCCCTCACAAAGACCCTGGAGAAGAGCTTTTTGCTCTCTCTCTCTCTGCTCTGTGCCGCTTGGTGGGTCCTGCTTCTCAGTCTGGGAGAGCTTCTGTGCCTGGCGGGAGCAGTACGCCTCCATGTGCCACCCAGCCAGCCTCCCCAGCTCCACAAGGATAGAAACTCCTTTATTTGGGACCTTACCCAATGTATCTCCTCATATGGGTGTTAACTTGTATTCTTTACAGTGTCCTTCATTAAACTGGTAAATATGAAGGTTTTCCTGAGTTCTGTGAGCCGCTCTAGCATATTAATAGAACCTAAGGGGGAGGTCATGGGAACCTCCAGTCTGTAGCTGGTAGGTCAGAAGCACAGGGAACGTCTGGGGCTTGCCACCCACGTTTGCTGTTGGGGGTGGAGCAGTCTTGTCGGACGAAGCCCTTAATCTGGTGCTGTCTCTGGGCAGATAGCATCAGAATCGAGAACACCCTGCTGTTGTTTGAGACTTGCTTGGTGTTAGTATGTGCAGGAAGACCCCTTCCCACATACTCACACACATTGGAATTGGGTCCAGGAACCCGAATGGAGTTATTACTACTATTACTGCTGTGCATAATATTGTTATTGTTATACATATATGTAGGGAAAAAAATACACCATTGCATGTGGTGTTGGAAGAGTGGAATCACAAGTGTGTACCTTGATCTGTTGTGGAAGGTGTACCCCACCTGGGAAACACATTTTCTAATGATTTCTTTGCTTCTGTGAGGGGCAGGTGAAGGCTTGCAGCAGGGGTAGGCTTCAACCCATCCGGAAAACATACAGACAAGAACAAGAACATATTGATAACCCATACTAGGTGGTAGTTGAATGAAGTTCAACTGAAGGTGCTCAAAGTCCAAAGGGAGGAAGTTGGAGGCCCCTGGAGACACAAATAGTTTTCCCAGAATTATGGGCCTGACAGATCAGATGTTAGTGGTAAACTGTTTTCACAATTTTATAGAAGTCTCCCCACCAATGTTTATTCATAATCTGAGTCATTATGTGGGGGGTGAAGGAGTGCAAAAACTGAAATATGGGGTTTGCCAGGAAGCTGGGAAGAACCAAGTAGGCTGCCTTGGGTTTCCCACAGCCGTAACTGCTTGTTGAACTTACAACCATTGTTTGACCATTGTGATTTCATTAATTCAGGGGCAGACTGTTGCTGGTCATAAGAAAATCAGGATGGAAAAAGTCTGGCAACAAGGGATCATTTTTGCAGAAGTGAATGGACTTGATCCACATATGCCACAGCCTTTACAGGTTACATTGTTGCTGCCTTTGCATGAAAGACAGCTAGGGCATTTCCCTGATAGTCAGGGTCAGTCTGTTTAGCATGAGCCTCCATGTTGATGATTGCAATTTCAGAAGGTAAAAGAAATAGCAGCAAGATCCTCTACTTCTCCATTTTGATTGGTGTTCCACTGGACATAAGAAAACCCCTTTGTTTTCATAACATTCCCAAATCATGGATGACCCCCAAATGCATACTGGCTGTCAGTATAAATATTAATAATTTGTCCTTCTGATGACTGGCATGCTCTGGCAAAGGCATGGAGCTCTCCTTGTTGGGCTGATTTAATTTGTGGGAGGTTTCTCCTCTCAATGAGCTCATAGTGGGTGGTAACAGCATAGCCATCTTGGAAATTCCCTTTTTCATTTATACAGCATGATCCTTCAACAAACAAAATTAGATCAGAATTAGTCAAAGGAGTGTCTCGTAAATCAGGAAATGTGACATTATTACGTGACAGTCACGGGGTTCACTCTCCACAGGCAGGGGTAGTAATGTAGCAAGATTAACATGTAAGATGCAGATTAGGTGGTGAGAGCAGAAGGCCTTCCTAGGAGGTTAATCCTAGGGCTGAATCAGGGCAGGAGCATTCCCAGGGCTTGGTTATTTTTTTCATGTACAAATAAGGTGAAAGGCTTTGAATAGCTAGTAGCCCTAGGGCAGGTGGTTCCTGTTTTAGTAAGGGAAATGTCCACCAAACAGATTGACTGGGACTGTATCACACAACAAAAAGGGATGTTTTTCAGTGAAAGGTCCCAGAGTCATTTATACTGGTTGAGATAGAAACTCCCTCTGAATTGCATTAGGTACCCCCACTAGAGAAATTTCTTCTTTTACCCCAAGGGATTTGTTGTCCTATGAGTGTGGGGTTTAGAGTAGAGGGTGTAGCTCTGGTATGTACCAGAATTCAGCAAAGTTTTCAGTCACTTTTAATGTTAGCTTTTCCTTGGCTATTTAAGGGACTTACTGGTAGCAGTTAGCCAGAGACTCCCTCGGGGTCCTGTCAGCTTTGGGAGGGGCTCATAGGGGGCCGTCCTTCAAGGGTAGGTATGGGGACACTGAAGTTGTTGCAAGATTTGCATAAAACCTTTGAGGACAATCTTTTTTCCAGTGTTCCAGTGGATTATAAATGAGACACTGATCTCTAGATCAGCTTTTTTATGTTGGACCCCTAGTAGGGTTCAGTGGGGAGGCCCAGGTGTTATTTTAAGTTTCTGGCCTTGGAGTTGTTGCAACTGTAAGGCTAATAGCTTGGCAGACTTTTGTTTATATCTTGTTCCAATGTCCTTCCAAAGTGCTCAGCAAATGGTTATGAGTTCAGTCAGACCTGTGGCTTCCAATTCTATGTTTTTGCCATTTAATCAATCCACTTGTCTCTGGAGATAATTCATTTAAATAGGGCAGCTGGAGCCGATTGGGTGACATCATTTACTGTATGGAACCCAGAAGGCCATAGGTAGAGCTTCCAGACAGGCTTTAAGGTCTGCCATCAATTCATCTTTCTTTTGTTTTCAGGTTTGAATAACAAACCAATCGGTGTGGGCAGGGAAGACTCTAGGAATGGTTTTGAAAGGATCAACTGCTATTCTGTAAGCTTTTTCTGGTCCATAAAGGGACCACTTTGAAGATCAAGGATCTCAAACATCATCCTCAGAGTTATGCCGTTCTGCTTCTTGCATCCATTATTTGGGCTTCACCAGGTCCAGCCAGCATGTGCATAAGCTGATCTGGCAGCCTGGAGGCATGGGCCCCAGTAAAGACTCTAAGTTCTTGAGAAAACTTTTGGGTATCCTTCCTACATTTAGAAAATTCTTTAACTGTGGCCCTCAGCTCGGTCTTTGACCACGGTGTAAAAGACAACCGAAGAGGATTACCTGCAGCCTCAGCTGGTCTTATTTTTTAAAGATAACTGTTAGTTACAGTCTCTTTCACATGGAAAGATAATTCAGATGGAGAATTAGGATAACATTAGCTCTCAGGTAAAGGAGGACAGAGGGG
Organism: Smutsia gigantea; assembly: GCA_032199065.1. Taxonomy (NCBI): domain Eukaryota; kingdom Metazoa; phylum Chordata; class Mammalia; order Pholidota; family Manidae; genus Smutsia; species Smutsia gigantea. Next base: position 3,098 of record JAVSCE010016456.1, on the reverse strand, counting down.
AGCAGTAGAAGTCACAGCAGTCTCCTTGTCTTTTGTTTTAGATACCTTTGGTGTCTTTAAATTTTCATTAACTTTTTGCAATGAATCATTCAATGAAGCTATTTTGGAATCTTGACACATTTTGGAAGCTTCTGCATGCCAATTAAAATAGGTATCCCATTCTGTTTGATGATTTGGGATCCTTTGTTTTAAAGTACACTTCATAAACAAATGAGCTTGTCTAATCGGAACATTCCCCATAATAGCCATTGTAATTCTAGGTTGTGTTTAGTGATTTTGCCATTTTTGTAGGTATCTACAGCTTCCAGGACCACATTCCTTAGACGTAAAATAAGCAGGTATGCCAGAAGGTAGCATACTCAAGAACTTAAGGATCCCATTTCTTTAGCTAAGCCTTAAATCTTTTGAAGTCAAATTAATACTTAGGAGGAATGTGTCATTGGGTTAGGGATTGTGTGGCGTTACACCTTGTTGCCTGGAAATTTTCTTGAGATTGGTGCGTGAACTAGTGTTAATCTAACCCATTCTGTGACCAATTTGCCTCATGTGAGCCTTATGCACATTAACAGAAATGAACAGTAACTTGGCCAAGAGAAGATGTTATGTACGCCATCAGCAATCTCCAATGTGAACTGGAGATTGGGGAAAAACTGAACCAGCAAATTCCCAACAAATGGGGACTGCAGATGGAATTCCAATCCAGTGGGGAACTCTGGACTCAGCCATGGGCTTGGGGCTTGTATTCTAGGTGGAACCACCTGCTGGCTCAAGCTGACCTACCCTGGCCTGGAAAGCCAATTCGATTGGGAGTTTGATGCAAAGAGTGGAGCTCAACACTGAGAGGAACTTACCTACAGCTCTCAGCAATAACAAGACAGATGGAGAACTCAAAGGGTTCTTGAGTACCAGGACCTGTGTTTCTGGTACCCAAAACCATCAGATGTTTCCTTCAGATCCCATCACTGCCACTGGCATTGTTAAAAAAAAAAATTCAACTGAGTAAGAGTTTTCAAGATCATACTGGGTTTATTCAATGATTCTTGAACAGCACCCAATCTTACAGATAGAAAGGAGCTCCAAGGAGCCATACAAAATGAAAGACTTACAGGCAGAAGGCAGTAGGGACCAGGAAATTGTATCAACACAAAGTGGATTGGGTGTAACAGGGTCACTTTCCTTCAGCAAATGGCTGGGTCTATCAGGCAGACTACCTCTAGTGCTGACCAGGAAATTCCTGATTGACTCTTTAAGATTCCATTCATGGGAAAGCCAAAACTGTAATTAAGTTAAGTATTAAGTCTTGGTTTAGAGACATGGGGCTTAGCATAAATGACTCCATTTTGGACCTGTTGTCTTTGTTTTTTTAACACCCTAATCAAGGTATTTTCAAAACTCCAAAAGGCTTCAAAGAGCTCACAGTACAGCAAAGGCATTAGAGCATTACTACTGTTCTTACTTTGCTACCAGTACTACTGATATGATACTATAATAATTTGAGATATAAAGTGTTGAAGACCAGAAAAGAAATACGGGAGTTGAAGGAGGTTATGGTACCAATGGTTCTAATTTTTGGGGAATTCTTCATGGAGAAGGTGGAACCCGAAATGACTTTGAAGGACTGTAGGACTTGTACCCCTAGACGTTTTTGGTAAGATGAGACATGTGGATTTCCCACTAAGCAAAGGTAATGAGGTAGAAGAGCACAAGGTACGCTTGTTAGAACACAGGGCCCAGGAAGGGGAACAGTGTGTGGTTATGCTGAAAAGGAAGGTTTAGGGAAAATATTACATAGAGCTTTTGATTTGCATTCTTGCTGCAGTATTCTAGAGATGATAGGAGAATTTTTTAAATTTATTTTTATAATCTATAGTAATTTTTAAGAAAATGTGAAAAGTGTAGAGATTTCAAAAGAAGTAATTTTTATTATTTAATAATTTGCTCTTTCTTTCCAGCATTTTTTTCACAAAGCTGTTTTTTAAATTGCTCTAATCATACTTAATTGTTAAGTTTCAATTATGTCAAACCTTACACAAGAGACTGATCCTTCAAAAGAAATGTCTCCTGCAACTATAGCACTGGTCTCACAAGACATGAAAAGGCTCAGGTCCAGGGATAAAAGGGAAACCCTGCCCCGGATGCTGCTGTGAGAGGGCACCAGTCCTCCCTGTCGTTGTAGGGCCGTTGTTGCACCTGCTCTGTCACAGGTGATCCTGACCATGCTCCTCAGGGATGTCCCAACAAGGTGGGGGCCCCGTTGAGAGCCCCAAGAGTAGCCAATCATTTAAACCAGCACTTCCCCATTCTTGAGTTCCTAACTTTTGTTCCATTTTGGCCTTTAGAGCATGTCTTAAACCAGTGTTTTTCAAATGCTAACACACAGGAATTACCTGGGAATCTGGTTAAAATGCAGTTTCAGATTCCATAGGGCTCTGGTGGGCTGGGGATGGTGCATTCCTAACAAGCTCCTGGATGACGCTGCTGCTGCAGCTGGGCCGCAGACCGCACTTGGTCTCAGTGTTTTCTTTTTCATCCCTAAGACGTCTTTTGGTTGCCTCCATACGAGTAAAAATTTCACTTGGTCAAAACCTCTCTCTCACAAATCTATATAAATATTGTTTTATTTACTTTTGACATTTTATTGTGGCTGAAAATCCTAAGGTCAGTGTGTTTTTTATTCCTTTCTAGGTAAACTCTTTTGGCCACCTGGATGTTTAAAGGATTTCTTGTGCTTTGCTCCTCTTCTTCAAACATTTCACCCTGTTGAGTCTAAGTGTGAATCTCTTGTCTATGACTTGGCCTTGAAAGCAGTGGACCTTTCAGCTTGCATTCTCCAGTAAGCTCTTTGCAGCTCAGGACGGTTTCCTCCAATTATGCCTGTAATCATTGTTTCTGACCAAGGTCCTGCTTTTTCCCTAAGGCCCTTCAGTAATTCTCACAAGGGATCTCTGACCCCTGTCTTACATAAGCCATTTTTTCTTTTTCTTTTGATATTTTAAAGATTTTCTCTGTAATCTAGAAGAGATTTAAGTTTATCTTCTGTATCATAGACTAGATTTTCCTAGGACATTTCTGCTTCTGGTTCTGGCCTCCATTGTGGA
>JAVSCE010016455.1:0-199317 GCA_032199065.1 Smutsia gigantea | reverse complement strand
TGGAATTCCTGAGTCAAATGGTATTTCTACTTTTAGTTTTTTGAGGAACCTCCATATATTGCTTTCCACAATGGTTGGACTAATTTGCATTCCCACCAGCAGTGTAGGAAGGTTCCCCTTTCTCCACATCCTCGCCAGCATTTGCTGTTGTTTGTCTTTTGGATGGTGGCCATCCTCACTGGTGTGAGGTGATATCTCATTGTGGTTGTAATCTGCATTTCTCTGATGATTAGCGATGTGGAGCATCTTTTCATGTGCCTGTTGGCCATCTGAATTTCTTCTTTGGAGAAGTGTCTATTCATGTCCTCTGCCCATTTCTTAATTGGATTATTTGCTTTTTGTTTGTTAAGGTGCATGAGTTCTTTATATATTTTGGATGTTAACCCCTTGTTGGATATGCCATTTATGAATATATTCTCCCATACTGTAGGATGCCTTTTAGTTCTACTGATGGTGTCATTTGCTGTACAGAAGGTTTTGTTTGATACAGTCCATCCCATTTGTTCATTTTTGCTTTTGTTTCCCTTGCCTGAGGAGTTGTGTTTGGGAAAAGTTCCTCATATCTACATTCAAGAGATTTTTTCCTGTTTTCTTCTAAGAGTTTTATGGTTTCATGACTTACATTCAAGTCTTTGATCCATTTTGAGTTAACTTTTGTGTATGGACTTAGACAATAATTCAGTTTCATTCTCTTACATGTAGCTGTCCAGTTTTGCCAACACCAGCTGTTGAAGAGGCTGTCATTTCCCCATTGTATATCCATGGCTCCTTTATTGTATATTAATTGACCATATATGCTTGGGTTTATATCTGGGCTCTCTAGTCTGTTCCATTGATCTATGGGTCTGATCTTGTGCTAGTACCAAATTGTCTTGATTACTGTGGCTTTGTAGCTTGAAGTTGAGGAGCATAATCTCCCCAGTTTTATTCTTCCTTCTCAAGATGGCTTTGGCTATTCAGGGTCTTTTGTGGTACCATATGAATTTAGAACTATTTGTTCTAGTTTGTTGAAGAATGCTGTTGGTATTTTGATAGGGATTGCATTGAATCTGTAGATTGCTTTAGGCAGGATGGCCATTTTCACAATATGTACTTTCATTTATTGATGTCTTCTTTAATTTCTCTCATGAGTGTCTCATTGTTTTCAGGGCATAGGTATTTCACCTTTTGGTTAGGTTTATTCCTAGGTATTTTATTCTTTTAGATGCAATTGTAAATGGAATTGTTTTCCTGATTTCTCTTTCTGCTAATTCATCGTTAATATATAGGAATGCAACAGATTTGTGTATTAATTTGTATCCTGCAACTTTGCTGACTTCAGTTATTAGTTCTGATAGTTTGGGAGTGGATTCTTTAGGGTTTTCTATGTACAATATCATGCCATCTGCAAACAGGGATAGTTTCACTTCTTCATTACCAATCTGGATGCTTTTTATTTCTTTGTGTGGTCTGACTGCCATGGCTCTGACCTCCAGTACTATGTTGAATAAAAGTGGGGAGAGTGGGCTTCCTTACCTTCTTCATGATCTTAAAGGACAAGCTTTCAGCTTTTCGCTGTTAAGTATGATGTTCGCTGTGGGTTGTCATATATGGCATTTATTATGTTGAGGTACTTGTCCTCTATACCCATTTTGTTTAGAGTTTTTATCATGAATGGATGTTGAATTTTGTTGAATGCTTTTTCAGCATCTATGGAGATTCATGTGATTTTTGTCCTTTTTGTTGATGTGGTGTATGACATTGATGGATTTTTGAATATTATACCATCCATGCATCCCTGGAATAAATCCTACTGGATTATGATGGACGATCTTTTGATGTATTTTTGAATTTGTTTTTCTCACACTTTGTTGAGTATATTTGCATCTATGTGCATCTGGGATATCGGTCTGTAATTTCCTTTTTTTTTGTAGTGTCTTTGCCTGGTTTTGGTATTAGAGCGATACTGGCCTCATAGAATGAGTTTGGAAGTATTCTCTCCTCTTCTACATTTTGGAAAACTTTAAGGAGGATGGGTATTTGTTTCTCTAAATGTCTGATAAAATTCAGCTGTGGCCATCTGGTCTGTGGGTTTTGTTCTTGGGTAGTTTTTTGATTACCAATTAAATTTCATTGCTGGTAACTGGTCTGTTCAGATTCTCTGTTTCTTCCTGGGTCAGTCTTGGAAGGCTGTATTTTTCCAGAAAGTTGTCCATTTCTTCTAGGTTATCCATTTTGTTAGCATATACTTTTTCAGAGTATTCTCTAATAATTCTTTCTATTTCTATGGTATCTATACTGATTTTTCCTTTCTCATTTCTGATTCTGTTTATGTATGTAGACTCTTTTTTCTTCATGACTCTGCCTAGGGGGTTATCTATTTTCTTTATTTTCTCAAAGAACCAGCTCCTGATTTCAATGATTCTTTCTGTTTTTTCATTCTTCTCAATTTTTTTTAAATTTCTGTTCTGATCTTTACTATGTCCCTCCTTAAACTGACTTTGGGTGTCACCTGTTCTTTTTATAGTTTCATTAATTGTGAGTTTAGAATGTTTATTTGGGATTGTTGTTCTTTCTTGAGGTGAACCTGTATTGCAATATACTTCCCTCTTAGAATGTCCTTCGCTGCATCCCACAGATACTGTGCTGTTGAGTTATTGTTTTCATTTGTCTTCATATATTGTGTGATCTCTGTTTTTATTTGGTCATTGATCCACTGATTATTTAGGAGCATTTTGTTAAACCTCCCTGTGTTTGTGGGCTTTTGAATTTTCTTTGTGTAATTTATTTCTAGTTTCATACCTTTGTGGTCTGAGAAGCTGGTTGGTACAATTTCAGTCCTTCTGAATTTACTGAGGCTCTTTTTGTGGCCTAGTACGTGATCTAGTCTGGAAAATGTTCCATGTACACTTGAGAAGAATGCATATCCTGCTGCTTTTGGGTGGAGTGTTCTGTAGGTACCTGTTAGGTTCATCTTTTCTAATGTGTTGTTCAGTGCCTCTGTCTCCTTACTTTTCTGTCTGTTGATCTGTCCTTTGGAGTGAGTGGTGTGTTCAGTTCTCCTAAAACGAATGCATTACTTTCTATTTCCCTCTTTAATTCTGTTAGTATTTGTTTCACATATGTAGGTGCTCCTGTGTTGGGCTCATAGATATTTGTAATGGTTTTATCTTCTTGTTGGACTGACCCCTTTATCATTATGTAATGTCCTTCTTTGTCTCTTGTTACTTTCTTTGTTTTGAAGTCTATTTTATTTTAAACAAGTACTGCACCTCCTGCCTTTATCTCCCTATTATTTATATGAAATATCTTTTTCCATCCCTTCACTTTTAGTCTGTGTATGTCTTTGGGTTTGAAGTGAGTCTCTTGTAGGCAGCATACAGATGTGTCTTGTTTTTTTATCCATTTTGTAACTCTATCTCTTTTGCTTGATGCAGTCAGTCCATTTATATTTAGGATGATTTTTGATAGATATGTCTTATTGCCACTGCAGGCTTTAGATTCATGGTTATCAAAGATTCATGGGAAGCTTCTTTACTAACTAAAAGTCTAGCTTAACTCCCTTAGTACGCTATTTAGAACACAATCTAAGAGGTTTTTTTTCCCTCAGTTCTTTTTCTTCCCTCTCCTCTCTTTATACATTAGGTGTCATATTCTGTACTCTTTGTGTATCCCAAGACTGACTTTGTGGATAGCCAATTTAATTTTGCATTTGGTTAGTAATTAATATTTCTACTTCCTTTACTGTGGTTTTATTTTCTCTGGTGACAGCTATTTGCCTTAGGAGCACTTCCATATAGAGCCCTTTAAAATACACTGTAGAGATGGTTTGTGGGAGGTAAATTCCCTCAACTTTTGCTTATCTGGAAATTGTTTAACACCTGCTTCAAATTTAAATGATAATCTTGCTGGATAGAGTATTCTTGGTTTGAGGCCCTTCTGTTTCATTTCATTAAATATATCATGCCACTCCCTTCTGGCCTGTAAGGTTTCTGCTGAGAAGTCTGATGACAGCCTGATGGGGTTTCCTTTGTATGTGATCTTTTGTCTCTCTCTGGCTGCTTTTAATACGCTGTCCTTGTCCTTGATCTTTGCCATTTTAATTATTATATGTCTCGGTGTTGTCTTCCTTGGGTCCCTTGTGTTGAGATATCTGTGCACTTCCATTGCCTGAAAGACTATTTTCTTCTACAGATTGGGGACATTTTCAGCAATTACCTCCTCAAAGACACCTTCTGTCACTTTTTCTCTCTCTTCTTTTTCTTGTATCCCTATAAGGCAAATGTTGTTCCACCTGGTTGGTCGCATAGTTCTCTTATTAATCTTTCATTCCTAGAAATCTTTTTTTCTCTCTGTGCCTCAGCTTCTTCATATTCCTGTTCTCTAATTTCCATTTCATTTACCATCCCCTCTACATTATCTATTCTGCTTTTAAATCCCTCCATTGTATGTTTCATTTCAGATAGTGTATTTTTCAAAGTTTCTCTTTCTTGAAGTCCTTCGTGAGACCTTGAATATTTTTCTGTAGCTCTGTGAGCATGTTTATGATCTTTATTTTTAATTCTTTATCAGGAAGATTGGTGATTTCAGTTTCACTTAGCCCTCTTCCTGGTGTTTGAGGGATTTTGGTTTGTACTACATTCTTTTGCCATTTCTTATTTCTAATGATTACTGTGGAATAACAACTTTTGTAGCCACTGCCCTCTAGTGGCCAGAAGATCTACTCTCTGGAGCTGCCCAGCAACTGGAGCGATGGCTGGGGTTGCTGCCATAGGTGAGGCCTCCCTCTGGCTGGCCTGGTGGAATGGCAGGGGCAGCAGGTTTGTGAACTGGTGTTAGCCAGGAGGAAAGAGCGGCAGGCTGCGTAGAGCAGTGGGGGTCCTCGGCACTGCATTGCCAGCCAGTGGAATGGAGCGTCTGAAGGTCTTGAAAGTTCCCAGCTGCTGAGTTGAGTGTGCTGGGACGATTCTGTCCACTTGTCCTTTCTCCTAAGCAGCAAGCTCTGTGTAGTCCTTGCCCCTTTAGCACCCCTCTCACTATTGGGAAGTCTTTCAAAGTGCCTGCCTTTCTTTTGTCCCAGGGTGGCTGGCTGTGCATACCTGTTGTCCACAAGTGGCTGGAATCTCAGTCTCTCAGAGTATTCTGCCTGTCTTTGCTTTCCACCTCCACTAATATTCAGAGCATCATGTAATGTGGGTTTGTGCTCCCTGAGCAGATCTCCAGGGGTAGGTGTTGAGCAGTCATGGGCTTCTACTCCCTACCTGCTCTGTTTCTCTTCCTCTTGCCCAGTAAGCTGGGGTGGGGGAAGGGCTTGGGTCCCGCCAGATGGTGGCTTTGCTACTTTACCCTTTTCTGTGAGGTCTCTCTTCCCCAGATGCAGGCTGTCTGCTGCAGTCTTCTTTCCAATCGTTCTTTGAGGATTTGTTTTATTTGCTGTATATTCATGTTACATGTGGCTTTGGCAGGAGGTTTCTGCCTCACTTCTCACACTTCCATCTTTTCTTCCCTCTAAGTTATATATTTTAACTGTGCATCTCCCTCAGTGAATGTGGGCTCCCTGAAGGTAAGGGTTTTGTCTGTTTTATTCCCTCAGCTTCTAGTTCACATCAAGTGCACAGTGACTCACTATGGTAAGTGAAATGATCCAGACACGAAAGGGCAAACACCACACACAAAGAACTGTGTAATCTCCAATTTACAAAAGAACAAACATTCAAAATTCAGTGAGCATTAGCCATAGAGGATGACAAAAATGGGACTGATTTCAGGGTGATAATCACTAACGTTTATTAAGTATTTATTAAGACATGGATTCAACATTTTGCATGGAGTACTGAATCTCACACACCCAACTAGCCACTTCCTACCACACCTGGTAGTCACTACTACAATTATTCCTTTTCACAGAAGAGAAAACTCAGGCTCAAAGAAGAAATTACTATAAATAATAGTTATATAGTAGGACTTCCGGGAAGATGGCTGCGTGAGCAGGGCGGCAGAAATTTCCTCCCAAAACCATATGTATTTATGAAAATACAACAAATACAACTATTCCTAAAAAAGAGACCAGAAGATACAGGACAGCACACAGCCTGCATCTACACCTAAGAGGACACAGCACCCTGTGAGACGGGTAAGATATGGAGCCGTGACCCAGCAGGACCCAAGCACTCCGCCCCACCCCAGCGCACTGGCGGGACGAGAGGATTCAGAGACGGGAGGGAGAGGAAGTACAGGCCCGCGAAATAACCAGCCCTGGTGATCTGCGCCGGGAGCGCTGACTAACACCGCATGGTGTTTCGGAGATTGGAGAGGCAGAAGGTGGAGGTTTTGAGCTGGGAACGCGCCCGGGTCCTTGCAGCTGGCTCCCCAGGAAAAAAGAAAATGCGCACTTTTTTTTTAGCGGTCTTAAAGAGACAAGGGCCCAGGATCGTCCCACCACACTCGGCCCAGCAGGCTGGGGACTGGGAAAGACTACCACACTCACAATTCCCACAGAGATCAACAGCCTCACATTTGTTCCCACCTGGCCAGAGGTACAAAGGGCCCTGCGGAGCAGCGCGGCCACGGCTGCAGAATAGTGGGGCACCAGCGCCACCAACAGCATCCTCACAGAATCTACTCTCGGTGGGCATTTTCTTTCTTTCTTTCTTTTTACTTTTCTTTCTTTTCCTTCTTTATTTTTCTCTCTTTTCTTTCTTTTTATTTATTTTTTTCTTTTTAAAAGTCTTAAAACAGCACAGCTGACACATGTGGCACCTACCAGCGACCATTTCTATCGCCAGGAAAAGACAGAGGAGTATGGTAGGAACAAAACTCACCCAGACCCAGACAACACCAGAGAGGGAACCTGAAGGGATGGAAATGCACAACCTTCCTGAAAAAGAATTCAGAACAAAAGTCATAACCGTAATGATGGATCTACAGAGAAATATGCAAGAGCTGAGGAAGGAAGTGAGGGAAGTGAGGAAAGACAATGCAGAATTGAGACAAGCGATTGACAAGCTTAGCAGCAGACTGGACAAGATGCAGGAGACTGTTAATGGAATAGAAATCAGAGAACAAGAATACAGAGAACCTGAGGCAGAGAGAGATAAAAGGATCTCTAGGAATGAAAGAATATTAAGAGAACTGTGTGACCAATCCAAATGGAACAATATTCGTATTATAGGAGAACCAGAGGAAGAAGAGAGAGAAAAAGGGATAGAAAGTGTCTTTGAAGAAATAACTGCAGAAAACTTCCTCATGTTGGGGAAGGAAATAGTCTCACAATCCACGGAAGCCCACACATCTCCCAACACAAGGGACCCAAGGAAGACAACACCAAGACACATAATAATTAAAATGGCAAAGATCAAAGATAAAGACAGAGTATTAAAGGCAGCTAGAGAGAGAAAAAAGGTCACCTACAAAGGAAAACCCATCAGACTATCTTCAGACTTCTCAACGAAAACCGTACAGGCTAGAAGAGAATGGCATGATATATTTAACGTGAAACAGAAGGGCCTTGAACTAAGAATAATGTATCCAGCATGATTATCATTTAAATATGACAGAGGGATTAAAAAATTTCCAGAGAAGTGAAAGATGAGAGAGTTTGCCTCTCATAAACCACCTCTACAGGATATCTTAAATGGACTGCTCTAGAGGGAACCACTGCTAAGGCTAAAAAGATGTCACCAGAGAAAATAAAATCATAGCAAAGAAAGCAGACCATCCAAATACTAACTAAAGGCAAAGAATAAAACACCTAGTATATAAAGAATGGAGGAGGAAGAATAAGAAGGGAGAGAAATAAAGAAACATCAGACTGTGTTTACAATAACTTAACAAGAAAGTTAAGTTAGATTGTTAGATAGTAAAGAAGCAACCCTTGACCCTTTGGTAACCACGAATCTAAAGCCAGCAATAGCAATAAGTACATACCTATCGATAATCACCCTAAAGGTAAATGGACTGAATGCACCAATCAAGACAGAGTAACAGAATGGACAAAAAAGCAAGACCCATCTATATGCTGCTTACAAGAGACTCACCTCAAACCCAAAGATATACACAGACTAAAAGTGAAGGATGGAAAAAGATATTTCATGCAAACAACAAGGAGAAAAAAGCAGGTGTTACAGTACTTGTATCAGACAAAATAGACTTCAAAACGAAGAAAGTACCAAGAGATAAAGAAGGACATTATATACTGATAAAGGAGTCAGTATAAGAAGAAGATATAACCATTATAAATATATATGCACCCAACACAGGACTGCCAGCATATGTGAAACAAATACTAACAGATTTAAAGGAGGAAATAGAAAGCAAGGCATTCATTTTAGGAGACTTCAACACACCACTCACTCCAAAGGACAGATCAACCACACAGAAAATAAGTAAAGACACAGAAGCACTGAACAACACACTAGAACAGATGGACCTAACAGACACCTACAGAACTCTACACCCAAAATCAATAGGATACACATTCTTCTCAAGTGCACATGGAACCTTTTCCAGAATAGACTACATACTAGGCCACGAAAAGAACCTCAATAAATTCAAAAATATTGAAATTCTACCAACCAACTTCTCACATCACAAAGGTATAAAACTAGAAATAAATCTTAGAAAGAAATCAAAAAGGCTCACAAATACATGGAGACTTAACAACATTCTCCTAATTAATCAATGGGTTAACGACCAAATCAAAACAGAAATCAAAGAATATATGGACACTAATGACAACAACACAAAGCCACAACTTCTGTGGGACGCAGCAAAGGCAGTTCTAAGAGGAAAGTATATTGCAATCCAGGCCTATTTAAAGAAGGAAGAACATGCCTAAATGAATAGTCTAAAGACACAATTACTGAAATTGGAAAAAGAAGAACAAATGAGGCCCAAAGTCACCAGAAGGCGGGACATAATAAAGATCAGAGAAGAAATAAATAAAATTGGGAAGAATAAAACAATAGAAAACATCAATGAAACCAAGAGCTGGTTCTTTGAAAAAATAAACAAAATAGATAAACCCCTAGCCAGACTCATTAAGAGAAAAAGAGAATCTACACACATAAAGAGAATCAGAAATGAGAAAGGAAAAATAACGATGGACCCCACAGATATGCAAAGAATTAAAGAGAGTATTATGAGAATCTATATGCTAACAAGCTGGAAAACATAGAAGAAATGGACAACTTCTTAGAAAAATACAACCTTCCAAGACTGACCCATTCTCCTTAAAGTTTTCTAAAAAATAGAAGAGGAGGGAATACTTCCAAACTCATTCTATGAAGCCAGCATCACTAAAACGAAAACTGGCCAAAACCAGGCAAAGACCTCACCATAAAAGAAAATTACAGACCAATATCCCTGATGAACGTAGACGCAAAAATACTCAACAAAATATTAGCAAATGGAATTCAAAAATACATCAAGAGGATCATACACCATGATCAAGTGGGATCCATCCCAGGGATTCAAGGATGGTACAACATTCGAAAATCCATCAACATCATCCACTACATCAACAAAAAGAACAACAAAAACCACATGATCATCTCCATAGATGCTGAAAAAGTATTTGACAAAATTCAGCATCCATTCATGATTAAAACTCTCAACAAAATGGGTATAGACGGCAAGTACCTCAACATCATAAAGGCCATATATGACAAACCCACAGCTAACATCATACTTAACGGCGAGAAGCTGAAAGCTTTTCATCTAAGATCGGGAACAAGACAGGGATGCCCACTCTCTCCACTGTTATTCAACATAGTACTGGAGGTCCTAGCCACAGCAATCAGACAAAACAAAGACATACAAGGCATCCAGATTGGTAAAGAAGAAGTCAAATTGTCACTATTTGCAGATGACATGATACTGTACATAAAAAACCCTAAAGACTCCATTCCAAAACTACTAGAACTAATATCTGAATTCAGCAAAGTTGCAGGATACAAAATTAACACACAGAAATCTGTTGCTTTCCTATACACTAATGATGAACTAACAGAAAGAGAAATCAGAAAAACAATTCCATTCACAATTGCATCAAAAAGAATAAAATACCTAGGAATAAACCTAACGAAGGAAGTGAAAGACCTGTACTCTGAAAACTACAAGACACTCCTAAGAGAAATTAAAGAGGACACTAACAAATGGAAATGCATCCCATGCTCTTGGCTAGGAAGAATAAATATTGTCAAAATGGCTATACTACCTAAAGCAATCTACGCATTCAATGCAATCCCTATCAAACTACCAACAGCTTTCTTCAATGAACTGGAACAAATAATTCTAAAATTCATATGGAACCACAAAAGACCCGAATAGCCAAAGCAATCCTGAGAAGGAGGAATAAAACAGGGGGAATTATGCTCCCTGACTTCAAGCTCTACTACAAAGCCACAGTAATCAAGACAATTTGGTATTGGCACAAAAACAGACCCACAGACCAGTGGAACAGAATAGAAAATCCAAACATTAACCCAAACATCTACAGTCAATTAATATTTGATAAAGGAACCTTGGATATACAATGGGGAGGTGACAGCCTCTTCAGCAGCTGGTGTTGGAAAAACTGGACAGCTACATGTAAGAGAATGAACCCCATACACAAAGGTAAACTCAAGGTGGATCAAAGACCTGAATGTCAGTCATGAAACCATAAAACTCTTAGAAACATAGGCAAAAATCTCTTGGACATAAACATGAGCGACTTCTTCATGAACATATCTCCCCGGGCAAGGGAAACAAAAGCAAAAATGAGCAAGTGGGACTGTATCAAGCTGAAAAGCTTCTGTACAGCAAAGGACACCATCACTAGAACAAAAAGACATCCTACAGTATGGGAGAATATATTCATAAATGACGTATCCAATAAGGGGTTGACACCCAAAATATATAAAGAACTCACACACCTCGACAAACAAAAAGCAAACAGTGTAATTAAGAAATGGGCAGAGGACATGAATAGACACTTCTCTAACGAAGAAATTCAGATGGCCAACAGGCACATGAAAAGATGCTCCACATCGCTAATCATCAGAGAAATGCAGATTAAAAGCACAATGAGCTCTCACCTCACACCAGTGAGGATGGCCAACGTCCAAAACACAAACAACAACAAATGTTGACAAGGATGTGGAGACAGGGGAACCCTCCTACACTGCTGGTGGGACTGCAAATTAGTTCAACCATTGTGGAAAACAGTTTGGAGGTTCCTCAAAAAACTCAAAATAGAAATACCATTTGACCCAGGAATTCCACTCCTAGGAATTTACCCTAAGAATGCAGCAGCCCAGTTTGAAAAGACAGATGCACCCCTATGTTTATCGCAGCACTATTTACAATAGCCAAGAAATGGAAGCAACCTAAGTGTCCATCAGTAGATGAATGGATAAAGAAGATGTGGTACATATACACAATGGAATATTATTCAGCCATAAGAAGAAAACAAATCCTACCATTTGCAACAACATGGATGGAGCTAGAGGGTATTATGCTCAGTGAAATAAGCCAAGCCGAAAAGACAAGTATCAAATGATTTCACTCATATGTGGAGTATAAGAACAAAGAAAAAAACTGAAGGAACAAAACAGCAGCAGACTCACAGAACCCAGTAACAGACTAATAGTTACTAAAGGGAAAGGGACTGAGGAGGATGGGCGGGAAGGGAAGGATAAGGGGGGAAAAGGGGCATTACGATTCGCAGATGTAATGTTGGGGGGGGCACAGGGAGGGCTGTACAACTCAGAGAAGTAGTGATTCTATAGCATCTCACTATGCTGATGGACAGTGATTGTAATGGGGTTGTGGGGGGGACCTGATGAAGGGGGTAGTTTAGTAACCATAATATTGTACACGTTTATTAAAAATAAATAAATAAAAATAATAGTTATATAGTAATAGTAAAAGTATGTGTGTGTGTATATAAGTATATAAAATAGTATAAGTATTATAAAGAGATTAAATAGTTTAATAAGTGACAGCTGCTCTAAGACACCTTACTCCACAGCCATGCACTTAACCTCTATTATTCTTTATTGCCCACCTGGGTCTCTGACTCTGGCTCTTGGGGAGAAGCTTAATCAATGCTTCAGCCTTGAAAACAAGTTCAACTGATGAGTGTGCAGAGAGGTCACTATGTTTTCTAACTCTAGGTAAAGCTAGTACTAGTAAGTCAGTACTCTTATTCCCTAAGTGTAAGTGCAATAACATACTATTGCTAGACTAAGAAGAAATTCCCAGATCCTTTCAATCCTATAAAAACTTACATACAAAACTATCCTTAAGATTATTAGAATAAATAATCACATTTGGGTCACTGCATGCAATGTCTCTTTTCTGCAGGACTAAATATCTGCTGATAGATGATAGAATGTTGTTTATTCTTTACACTTTTCTGAGTGTTTCTTCAGAACTTTTTGAGGATGTCTGCTTTATTCTCCAGAAACTGGAGAGAGGAGAAAACACTTTCTCGGTTGTCAGTGGAGCATTCAGTCTGCCAGGCCGCCCATAGCATGAAAGGGCTCTAGGCCAATTAAAACAAATAATTAATTTGGAGAGGTGTCAGGCACATGTTCCAACTGGACAACTCGAACAGACAGGCAAGGGGAAGAAAGGGACAAAGTCAGAGCAGGACAGTAACCCAATGGTTAGAGATATTTCTACCTCTCGTGAAAGGCTTTCCAGAAACTATCTCCCTCACAAAAAACTTGAAGTAGCTTCTTTACTACTTCTTGCAACAAAACCTATACACGATGTAATGTTTTACTTACTTTAAAGGATTAAGAACCTGAACACCAGCTCTTCATACATGTGTCACCTTCAGCATTGACTATGTGGTGCCCCGCACAGACCCCCACTCCACCAACTCTGGGGACACTGCTGTTCTCTTTTCCATTACAGGGCTGGATTCAGCCCAAACGTCTCACAGGGAAGCCAAAGCAGACACGTTCCTCTCCCCTGAGATCTGGGGATGACGGAGGGTCTTACCGAGTTCTCCTTCAGCTGCAGCCCCTCCCCGTTGGGAAGGGAGGACCTTCTCTTAGAGGAATTCCTGTTGGGAGTTGAGGCAATGGCCCCTGCTTTCCTCTTCACAGTGAGCACCTCGCAGCTGGCTTGGTCTTCATTGTGAGTGCTCTTCCCGGCATTGATGACCCTGCAGAAGAAAAGCCGGTCAGAGAGAGTGGTTTCTGGGGAGCTGAGAGCTCAGTCTCAAGGGTCAACCCAGGCAGTCTCCACAACCAGCATAAAATTAAAGCCCTACTTCATGCACAGGACCTTATTTATGGTCTTGGTGTTTTACGTTCCCAGATATGCTGAATTTTTTAAAAATGGAATTATGTTTTAGCGGACATTAAAATATTTGCTAGAGCCTTGTTCTGAGCTCCACTCACCTTTGCAGGTGACTGACAGTATCAAGCCCACCAATCCATTCTAGTCAAAACACATGAGACAAACACATGAGACAGACACATGTGTAATTACAACAAAGACAGATCAGCTGGCTTAGGAACTTCTGTTGCACTTCTCCAAGCGATAAAGAGCAAAACCACCATCAATCTTATCAGAGAACGAGGTAGTAATCTACTGGACATTATAAAATCCAAGGGAACAGAGAACCCTATTTCACTACTGCCATGCCCACTTTTACACACAAAGGAGCTAATGGATCAAAGGTTTATTCTTTTTAAATTACCTTTAATCCTTTATCTTTTATAGAACAAAACTCATCACACTGTATTATCACACTGAGCTACAAGCACTCTGATGGGGACCCACAGCCATATGATATTGTGGTATGTTGATACTGCTTTGACCTAATTAATAAATGCTTTAAGCACAGAAATGTTTCAGAAAAACAGGCTACATCATTCACTTGCCTTTTTCGGTATCAAATGACTTCAGACTGAACTCCTGGGCTTCAGCACCATTTTATTGTTAAGTAATTAAGCAGCAGCTAAAATAGATTTCCTGGAAGAGCATTCCCCTTGACTTGCCACTGGCTGTCACAGTAGGTGACAGAGTAAGTGTGGAGGATATAGAGCTCAGTGGCAAGGGAAGAGAAGTTTTTTTTAAGGTAAGATAGATGGAAATCCATGCTACATGTGGTGTGTACAACACTCTATTAAATCTGGCTGTACTCCCTTCCAAACAGTTAAGTAGAAGATGATCATTTTCAAATGACATTTTTTTTTTACTTTTAATTCTGAAATAATGACAGGCTCAGAGAAAACTGCAGAAATATAGCACAGTCTCATGAGTCTCTCAATGGACACATACATAATTAGAGGACAGTATCAAAATAGGGAATTGATACCAAACAATACTGTCAACCAGACAGGAGACCTTATTCATATTTCACCTTTTTTTTTACATCAAATGGCTTTTAGTATTAAAAACTGCATAGACATGGGGAAGGCAGTATAGCACAGAAGACAAGTAATGACTCTATAGCATTTTCCTATGCTGATGGACAGTGATTGTAATGGGGTATGTGGTGGGGGCTTGATATTGGGGGGAATCTAGTATCCACAATGTTGCTCATGTAACTGTATTATTAATGATACCAAAATAAAAAAATGTAAAAAAAAAACTGCATAGATAGCCTTAAGCCAGTACATATACACCACAACCAAACAGGAAACGGAGAGCAAATTATTTGGGTACTGCAAGACCTCCGGAGGTGTGCTTTGAGCAGCCTTCTGCCAAACCTTGGGATGCTAGGGAGGTGTTTCAGACATTTTAACATTTGCTTTAAATCTATTTCTTCAGATATATGAGCATTTTGGAAAAAAAAAAACAAAATGCCATAACTTGAGTTCATTCCTATCTGTTCATGTGAACAAATACATACTAATCTATGTATTTTAGGCAGC
Organism: Smutsia gigantea; assembly: GCA_032199065.1. Lineage (NCBI taxonomy): Eukaryota > Metazoa > Chordata > Mammalia > Pholidota > Manidae > Smutsia > Smutsia gigantea. Next base: position 184,459 of record JAVSCE010016455.1, on the reverse strand, counting down.
TTTGACACAGTAGGCCTATCTTTTCTCTCTAATTGACTAATATCACTTGACTGGAAGGACTGTTTTTAAAAAATAACACTTGCAATTACCTATCTATATGTTAAGAGGGAAAAAACCATATACTACTCATCTGTTAGCTTCCTTATTTCAATGTTCTGTATTAAACAAAACTGGTCCATCATTCTTATTGGGTTTCTTATAAATTTCAACCTAAGCATATTTTTATAAACAAGAGCCTACTCTTTTACTCATTTCACATGTTTAGTGTACGATTTTTTTGAAAGTAGATTGTTGTTTATAGAAAATGCTTTGAAAATCATTGTCCGGGGATCCCTGTTGATCTCTGTGAGGTCAAATCTGCCTCTCTGGGATGGAGGGGTGGGGAGGAGAGTTTAAGGTCTAGTTTTCTGCCCCCACCTTTACTCTCTCTACTCTAAGGAGACATTTTCTTGTGGTTTAAGAATAAAATGTAACTCTTGCTGACATGATGAGGCACCTGCACGGAGATTATTAACACCATCCCACTGCCTGCCTGAGCTAAGTCAGTGAGGTCGGGCTCCACGGCCAGCAGGGGGCACAGCCGGGACTCAAAAGGAGGTGTACCTCGGCCCCCAACCTAACCTCTTCCAGTTACACATGGGGACGGAGATGCCCATCAGTCCGCGGCAGGCCAAGCTGGACTGTGTGGGGAAGCACAGGCTAAGCAGATTACGCAGCTTGAGTCCAGGCCTGAAAGGAAGGGAAATGCTCTCCCTGCCTTGCTGGCTGCTGGAGAAAGCGTCCAGAGGAGGGATGGTCATATCTGCCTGTCTCTAGAAGAACCCGTGTGAGTGCAGGGGTTTGAGCTGGAGCTCCTAATACAGAACAAGCGTTTGCATCTACCCTTGGAGAACCAAACCAGGCGGAGGAAGGAGGCTTGAAACACAACCTGCCTCTTCTCAGTTGCTGGTAGTGGGTTCCTGAGTGGCACGTTTGGGGCGGATTGTTGCTGGGTGGCGATGTGACCTATGGTCCCCTCACATGAGCATCCTCCCTAGGGACAGCTGAGGCAGGGGCTCCCCAGCAAAACCAGTCCAGGACAACCGTCCCCTCCACACTGTCCTCTGCACAGCTCCTAGCTGCTATTTCTGGAACTTGGCATCACCCTGACCACTGGGGCCCACACTTGTGCTGCAGTCAGTTCTTTTTGTACCAAAAACAATGCATTGCTGATCTCCAATAGCTCCACACCAGGCTGACTTATCTGCCGCTGCAGGTTTCCAATAGTAACAAAGCTACCAAATTACAGAAATCACCGCCCCAGAAAGGGCTGTGCCACCTCTCTCTCCATGGATATTAAACTCCAAAGTAGACCTAACTTCAGCAAGAGACCCTAGAGACCTTATTTTATGCAAGAGAAGCACGGGGCCCCAGAAGACTGTGATTTGCACAAGGTCACACAGCTAAATACGGCAGAGCTGTGAACACACTTCTGAGTTCCCAACTTTTTTGCTTCAGCCCTTGGTTGTTTTATTTTCCTTTTGTGTATCTATTCTTATCAGCACTTGGTTCAGAGGACTGTACTGCAGTGACTCACCACAGCGGGGGAGCTGGGAAAGGACAATCACAGGGGGCCTGGCCTTTGCCATTTCATGCTGGATATGGCTTGTAAATGACACAGACAAAATACAAAAGTCACAGTTGCCAGCCTAATGGGAAGACAGCAGCCCCGGCCCCGTAAGCCTGTTTGGTCAGTACCTGATTATCACCCAGATGGTAAAATCATACTTAAGCCACTTAAAGAAAAAGCAACTGTTATCCCATACTTTACATTTTTCCAAATTTCTCACTCCATACAACTTTAGTACAAAGACCTGAATCTTCTAGATTTACACTGGCTTTAAAAAGCCTGACCTCTATCAAGTTAAATTTTTAATTTTGCTCTTCAAAGGCAAATGCTTGCAGTGTACTAAATGTAAATGAAACCTTTAATTGCTCTAAACTGATTAAAAACTTTTTGCAAGCTGAGAAGCATCACGACATTAACAGATTCAGTATTATATTTTTTCACTGTAAGAGGCTATATCAGTAGCTACACTTACTGTCTTGTGCTCCCGCATCAACTCAGTGCTACCTTGAAATCAACAGGGATGAACATAAGATGTGCATTCTTTATCTAAACATGACCTACCCATAATGCTTATTTTGAAGACTTACAAACAGAATGCTGGTGGACCATGAATCAGCCTATTTTTGGCGACATTATTTTCTAATTCCCTAAATGAGGGAGAACATCTTCCTTGCAATTAAACTGGGGGTAATAAAGAACAGTGGTTAAGAATGTGGGATCTCTCCCCAGGATGGAGCACACAGCAGGTGTTCAATTGTTGGTTGAAGGAATGAATGAAATCAGACAGAAATCCTCCCTACTTTCTAGGTGTGGAGTAGTATCTTACATTTGTTGAGAAGTATGGTCCAGGGACTTCTGTTAGCATTTTACATGTAGTAATTAACTCATTTAATCTCGTGTTGACTCTGAGTTAGCCACCACTGTTCTCCCCTTTTAAAGATAAGTCGCAGCTAGTAGGTGGCAGGCATTCAGTCAAGTTACTTCTGCAACCGTCAGCTTCTTAGCAATGCTTCATGGATTAAATTCTGGGAGTTGCTAAAATAGGTGTGTGTGTTGGGCACAGGGGATTTTAGCCATCTAAATTAAAGAACTGGGAAGCTTTGAGGTCAGGATTAAAATTCAGGTGGGAGAATTGTTAGGAGGGGAAGGCTAGCTGCTGTCTCTTCAATACCAAATGTTTATACCCACTTCTTTCCTTTCTTAGAAGACCACGACGCATTTGCCATGGGAGACAGATGCATGAGAAAGTTAAATTCATTTAAGGACTGCACTGACCTACTTGCCTACCTTTATGAACCAACTGAACCAAAACACCTAGCTTTTTTTTTGCCTTCTAAAAACAGGTAAACACAGACTTTTAAGGACTTGGAAGTCAAAAATCCTATCTATGTATTAGATACTTCTTGAAGCTATGCCCTAAATAAATACCAGGCGAGAACATGCCTGTGAGATCACAACAATAGCAGAACCTATTTTAAAAGAGCAAGCCGTTCTGTGCTAAAGCCATAAACATGGGAAACCTGTTTTCCTTCTTTCCATTTGTGAAATACTCTAGTTCAAATTTAAAAAAAATCACCTCCGCCTGAATTTCAACAGCAAAGTCCTGGTTTTAACTGCAACTATTCAATGACCAAGTTATCGGCCTTCTCATCTGCTCAAAACCTTCACTACAAGGACACTCATCTGATAATACGACACACAGAACAGGTCCCTATTACTAAATTCAGGTGAGCTCTCTCAAGTATTCTCAAGGAGGGAGGATTTTCATAGGCCACTGGCCCAGAAAACTCAAATGGGACCGTTTTCAAAAGGATTTTACAAAGACAGTCCATCAACAAAGGATAGTCACAGTTGATTCTGGGGAAGGATTCTGTGTCATGCACTGTGCTAACCCCTTGACAGGTATCAGGTCATTCATTACCAACGCCTCCCCCTCCACACCATGAGGTGCTCAGCAGAGTGCAGAGGGCACGAACAGGGCCAGCGGTCAGAGAGACTCACTCCAAACTTGGTCTCTGCTAATCACTGGCTCTGGCTGTGTGCTCTCGGCCAAGTCATTTTCTCTCTAAAATGGGATGATAATAGCCACTTCCAATCACAGAAGTTGTGAGAATTAAATGTCCTAGCATGAAAAGCATTTCACAGTGCCTGGGCATACAGCGAGCACCAAATACATATCATTTAATAATAATAAATCAAATGCAAAGCCAGCTGCCTCTTCTCTTGGGTCCAGGGGAGTTCACGCAGTTGCTGGTGGGAATTTGACAAGAGTCCCTACCTCCCCACCCTTCCCGTCAATATCCTTCCACTGCCTCCAGGACACACAGCCACACGGTGCGGTCATGTAGCAGGCAGGACACTTCCCAGAACAGGGATCTTGAGCAAGGCCACCTCTGAGCCCTCTTCTTAAAGTTACTGCAACACTCAATCCACATGTGACAGTATTTTGTACACAGCGAAGTGCTCACATGGTTATGAATGTGCTGTTTCTAGGGTCCCACCTGGACCTGCCCACAGATGCCATCTCTGGGCCTCCAGACTCCTGGATTCAGAAGCCTGCATCCCGCACTCACAGAAAAAGACCAGATAAAGAATTTGGTTTAGTTTGGTTTTTTGGTTGTTATTATTACATTGCCTTGTTTTTAAGGGAAGTAAGGGCCTGAAGAGTTGAGGTACCACTAAGTGGTAATACTGCTAAGCAGGCAGTCACTGGAGTGGGTAAGGAGGAAGTATTTTATAAAGGCCATCAGGTGAGGTAAGAAACTACTGATTCACATATAATTGAGAAGAAGACAGCAAAAGGCTGTAGGGGCAGGGGCTGGAAATGAATCATTTATGATGACCAAATACAGCTATCAATTATTAAAACTCTTGTTTCCTGGTAACCACCTAGGCAACGTTTTGTGTGATTCTTTGAAGTGGTTACTGACCATTAAGATAGGCTGGAACCTAAGGACAAGTCCTAGCTCCAGGGAGTTAACAAGCTCTCACTCCTGGTGTGCTGGAAAACCAAGGCTCTGAGGAGGAACCTAAGCTTTTGGTAACAGCCACCGGCAAAATCAGCCAGAATAACCATGAAGAATGATCACTTCTCCCAGGTGTTTTCAGCCACTCTGAGTGGAGGAGGAGCAGGCGGCCCCCCAGCCCAGTCAGCAATCAGGTGGGTGTTACCAGAGGAGAAAGGACGGCAGAAATAGAATTCTCTGTGGTGTTGGGCTTTCGCCTTTGGCAGATGACTAAACGCCAACAGGTGGAGGAGGCATTGTGTCAGGGAGGACAGGATAAACACAGGCTGGAGAAAGAGCACATACACGCTGATCTCCCATCACACAACCTTACACCTTCTGGTCTGTGGTTAATGAAGGGATGCGCCAATCAAGGGGTCTCAAGGGCCACATTCAGCTCATAGACAGGCTGGTATTTTTAAATTTTTTGCCTACAAAATATATTTTTAAAGGCTAGTTGCCAATATTTAAAACTGGGGACAATTACATTAAAAATCTTAATTTTCCCATTTCTCTTGAAAAATAATGTCAGGCTACACACTTGTCATACTCTTCTGTGACAAGAATCAAGGATAGGTTATGTCCTTGCTAGCGCACCCCAGACCTCACTCAGTCCACTGAAGCAACCAGCCTGGCTCCAGGGACACTGGATTCTGCAACCCTACAATCAGATCTCTGTGACTTCATGGGTAAACCAAGAAAATTAGTAGATACACGGTCTCTATTGATAGGAATAATTGTTTTAAAAATATGTATTGTGTAACCAATCAGGGATAAACCAAGAAGACTAGGATATGCTTTCTACTCTCAAGCAGCCCACAGTCATCTATAGCAAGGAGACCTTCTTACAAGTAACTATAGTTTGCTCAGATTGATGTCATCCTCTTGGTCTGTGTCATAAGGGATCTGAGAATGCAGAGGCAACTCTGCAAAAGAAGAGCTGGGGCAAATGTCACAGATGAGGTGACATTGAGCTCAGCCTTATGGAGTGAGGGAAGAAATAGAGAGAAAAACACAAGGAAAAGCTCTCCAGGCAGAGGAACAGCCTGTGAAAACAGAAATATGAACTTTGGAAGAGGTTGAGTGTGACCTAAATACAGGCTTGTTGAAGGAGCTACATCAATACTAGACCACAAAATTCTATGAGCACTTTATCCTCAGAGTCTGCACCCCCTGGAAGAATTTAAGATTATTTGAACAAGGAACTGATACGATCAAAATTATTCTGGGAAATATAAAGTAGTGGCCCAATGGAGGATGGATTACAGAGGATAAATGACAAAAGCAAAAAGATCAGCTAGGTTGCTTGTAATAATAGTCCAGGAGACAAAGAGGTCATGAATCAAGTGATGGCCTTGGGTGGAAGGGAAAAGGGGGTTTCAAAGGAGGTGAGAGAACCGAGAATTCCTCACTGGACATGAGTATAGAGGACAGAGGGGCCAAGAGAGTGACTCCCAGGTTTCCACGGGCTGCGTGAGCAGGTGGGCTACACTGTCCCTTGGAAGGGAGATGAGGTGAAACAAGTCTTGAGGGCACAGAGAGTTCTGGAGGATGAGTTAATGGAATGGTTTCAGGTCAGTGAACAGAAGGTTCTTGGTACCAGAAACTACAAAGGCGGTGTCAGCCAGCTTCAGCTTCACCGGGGGCTGGCAAACTACAGCTCGTGGGCCAAACCTGCGCTACTGTTTTCATATGGCCTGTAAGCTAGGAGTAGCTTTACATTTTTAAGTAGTTGGGGGGAAAAAAAAATCAAAGAAATACTTTGTGAAATGTGAAAATCATATGAAATTCCAATTTCAGTGCCCATAAATAAAATTTTGTTGGAACACAGCCATGTTCATTTACATATTGTCTATTGTGGCTTTCGAGGTGCAACAGCAGAATTAGTAGTTTTGACAGAGGCCGTCTGCCCACAAAGCCTATATAATTTACTATCTACCCCTTCACTGAACGTGTGTGTTGCCTCCTGAACTTAACTATTAGATTGAATGCCCTGAAATTGTTTTTGTAGGTTAAAAACAGGTGAATACTGACAATTTCATGTTATTACAGTAACATATAAGTGAAGCAAAGGAGAGAAATGTAGGTTTGGATACATTTAATGTGCATCTGGTATTCTTAGTAACACTAGCTTTGGATATACTTTGTTCCTAGCATTTGGGGGCCATCAGTCGCTTATGTCTCCCTCACCAATATCATTACATAGCTGAAGAAAAGACACTAAAGATCAAAAGATACAGTGTCATCCTGTATTAGGTGGTGTGTGTCCCCACATAACTACCAATGTTTTCTTCTTCATATTGGCTGTTTAGATAAGAACTTTTGACATAGTGAAGATAAAAATCAAGAGAGCTGCCATTGGGTATTTCCTTTCAATTATTCTCTGGGTCCTCTTGGCAAAACCATTAATATCACCAAAGTCCAACTTCCATATTTAAATAAGGAAGTCTGTGTTCCGTCGGATGGTGCAGCAATTCCCACACAAGGCCGTGGTGCTGCTCTGTTGGGGTCAAGGGAAATCAGAATAAAGGCCCACCACCCAAAGCGATTTCAGGTTGGCAAATGTTGCATTTAGCAAGGCAGAAAAATACTTTTTGCAAGTTTAGAACAATATGGCTTGTGTATAGCTATTTGCTTCGGATGGCAATTAAGAAGAAAAAAACAACATGCTTGAAGTTACTTCATTTCTAAGAGGCAAGTTTTCCTTTATTTTTCAGATATATCAGCACTATCAGCAATGTTAGAGAAATGTGTTCTTTCAGATAAAATGAAAGTCAATTTCAAATGTGTAATTTAAAAACAAGAAGTTTAAACAGCCTAAAGCTAATAAAATGAAATCAAAAGATAAAAATACTCTAATCTCAGCAGACATCAAATAAAACAAATTTTTGATTAGCAGTTTTCTCAAAAACCACAGATACAATCTTGGCTTCTCCCTTGCTCTGGAATAAAGAAAAGTTCTGGACAATCTGGGGCTGTCAGTCATATATGCCATTTTAACTTAAAGCAACACAGATGACTAATTTTATACAGAAGAAGACTGTTTGGTGGTAAGAAGGGTAGAACTGTAACCTGGGGGTTCTCAGTGCCAGCTTTAGAAAAGATCTCTAATAAAAGTGGGCTCTTGTCTTTCATATGAGAGGTGAGGACCACTCATCCACCTATCCTCAAATGGTCTGGCTGTGCCGCTAGACACACGACAGAAGCAGGAAATACCATTTGGGAGTGTAGTCCGGTGTCTCCCTGAGAGGAATTTGGGAGGCAGCTGGGGATAACAGTTAAGAGCAGAGAGACTCTAGGACCAGATTTCCCAGGTGTGAATGCTAAATCAGCCAGGAAGTAGCTGGGTGACTTTCAGTAAGTTACGTCATCTCCTTTTGCCTCAGTTTCTCATCTGTAAGATGGGGACAATGAGCGGTACTTTCCCCATTGGATAACTGCCTAACAGCTGGAAAACAGGACTGTTTGATATGCTTTACTTCTAACTACTTGGTTCATGCTTATAACCCTAGACTCAAGAAAGAGAGTGTCATTATCCTCATTTTATATGCAAAATTACTCCGTTAAATGTCGTAGACAAGTCATTCTGGCATTTTCTTACAGCAACTGAGGTGTTCACACAAATGACGTTGTTGTAATTAGTTGCACAACGGCCCACAAACAGAACACAGGTATCGCAAGGAGCGACTGGGACAAGTCACACGGTTTCAGCTCTCTGACGTTCTTCTTCTGAGGCAAGCACAGTATTATTGCAAATGTACATTAACAGCAATAATTCCCCCCTCATTACTTCAGTCATTGTTCACTTTAAGAAATCAAACAACACACGTACTTTATTTTAACTGAAAATAATCTGCTTTGGAAAATCCGCCCCACTGTGTTTACTAATGTTAGAGAAAGTCTCTTTTGTTTCCATAAAGACTGAGCAATACAAAAAGTATCCCTTTGGAAGCTGGTTGTTACCTGGTCAAACATTTTTATCTTTGGGCCCAGAATCCAGGGCCAAGCTCAGTTAATAACTCAAGGGAAATTTACAAGGGAAAGAAAATGCCAGTTTAAGCTTTGAGGCCAAGGGAGGCCGGTCTGGCCTCCATTCAGGCAAGCTGATTTCTCCATCCCTGAAAAGCCGAGGCTTTGCCTTGAAAGGAGGCAGATGCACTTGACAAGAATGTAAACCAGATACCTAATAACATCCTTAAATAAAAAGGACAAGTTGGGCTACTGAACCCATTTCAATTAGAGATACATACACTCTGTGTTGATCTGGGTTATGTTTTCCCCCCTCAAGTCTCAGAGCAAGGAGTAGGCACTAAGCACATGTTAGTTGAATGAATGAACAAATGAACTCACTGTCTCCATAAGATATCATGGGGGGACGTTAGAACAATGAATGAGGTCCAAGCCTATTTGTTTCTTAAAGCTTGAAATATTTTTATTGAGGTTTTCCCTTTAATTGCCTTCAATGGAAATAAATCTATGTCCCAAAGAAAAAATTTACTGAATTATGAGTACTAATGAACACATGTACAGCGAGTCCTTAACACCTCCAGCAGAGAAGGGGCTGAAAGCAAAACCCCACCCAGCTCCAGGTGGAACCCTGATCCGGTCACATTCTTGCTCGATGATAGCTGCTCTGTTAACACGGACGGCCTCCCACGGCAGCCCTGGAGGGTCAGGATGGTGCATGTCTGCAATGCAGGAGGGAAATTCCTGAGGCCAAAGGGTTACCCAGAAGTAGCAATTCTGACACAATCAGTGTAATGCTGTCTGACAAGGCAATGAATTATGTCAGAAAGGAGGAATCCCCTTCACTGGAAATGTCCAAACGCTGGTTGATCACCTTTCAGGGGTACTCTGAGGATCTCTGCACTGAATGGGAAGGTTCTAAGGCTTCTTTTTCAACTGTTGTGTCTATATCTGTCCCCACCTCCACCTCCAGTTCATGTAAAATGTAACCTGTTCTCAGGGCTAAAATTAATTTACTATGGAATTTTACTTTAGAGAAGCACTTGACTTACTAAAACAATCCTTTGATACCTGGTAAATCATATTTGAATGGCAAACCTCTATAAAACAGAAATCTGGTTAACTCAAACTTGCTTTGACCAACTTGCTCTTTTAATGTGGGAGGGTGTAAGTGACCCTTGATGCTGCTGTCCCCTGGGGCTCCCAGCTGGCTTCCTTTTCTTTCTTCCAAACATCGCCTGAGAGGTCTTCCCTATTCCCAAGGCTTCACTTAAGATCTAAACACCAAGCACTACAACATTCATATCTACAATACCCATCTCAGGGATGTGGGACCTGCATTTCCAAATGCCTTCAGGATATCTGCATTTGCATATTGCACCATTCAAGCTGCCCAAATTGTACTATTTTCTCCTTCCTTCAGCTTTCCACCTGTCTCAGATATGCTCCTCCTCCTGGTGTTCCTGTCTTAGTGGATCAAGAGGTCCATGGAACTGCCCTCCAAGCTTTATTCTCATCCACACCGACTCCCTCAGCTAGTCGAGTCTACCTCGCAGCCATGACTCAGATCCCCCAGTGGCCATGGCTTGTGCAGAGCCTCATCACATCCTCCAGGCACCATCACAGAAACCTCCTCACTGCTGGTGTCCTTACCTGTACAGTACGGCCAGGCTGACCTTGATCAGCCATGGATATGAACACGTCTCCCATGTTCCAGTTCTTGCAAATGGATTCTGAAGATTCCAGGGTAAAATGTGAACTACAAGTGCCCTCCCTCCTCACATGTCTGTATCCTAAACCATAAAAATAGCCTGTGGTTTACAGAAAGCAGTGTTGCTACACACCTCAGCTCCCCCTCACACAGGCCTCTCCCTCCACCTGGGGTGTTCTAACCTCCTCTTGTCTGGCAAATGCCCACCTGTCCTTTAGCATCAGTTCAAGCACCACATCATCCTGAGGCTGCTTCACATGCACATCCTTCTTGTCCTTCTTAAACACTGCAATGTAACCACTAAGCAGTGCAGTAGTTATGCTGATGGAAATTACCAGAAACTTGAGCTGATTTCCTAGCTTTGCTACTTACTAGTTATGTGACGTGGGTAACTTAACTGACCTTACTAAAATGCAGTTTCCTTAGCTATAAGGGGCTGCTGCTGCCCTCCTCTTCCCCACTCACAGAATTGTTCCCTGGCCACAGATGATTGGCCTAGAGAGGGCCACCCTTCTCTACCTGAGCCAAGTAGGGCCCTTCCATGGAAAATGAAAAAGGTCAGGGAGAGAAGGGGAAGAGGGAGACAAGAGACAATGTTGAAATGAGAAGATTATGTATGACAAAAGTACAGATTAAAGGGCACCTCAATGGAATTTGAGTCCCTAGGTTCCAACCATTCCCAAGACCAATTTATCCTTAGAATATCTGGGCAAACCCAATAGCCTATAATACGTTCCCCTTGCGTGGCTGTCAATTGCAAGTTAAGAAGTTTAATATCCCAACTTCATATATACTAATTTGTACTATTATTATGGTACTAATTAAGTACCAGAGGTAGAATCTTAGCTGATTTTGTATTCTCAGAGACTAGTGTAGTGCCTAATATACAGGAGGTCATAAAATATCTACTGAATGAAAGGTTTATAGACTTTATGGGAGAAAAGAGTAACTTGGGGTTAAAATGCTCACCACAAACTTAAGAATCTCTAGATACCTGTCCTAAGCAGTAAAAGAGAAACTAAAAGTAGAAAATTTTTTACAGTTATGACCAAAAGGCAGCATAGAGATACACTTCGGAGAGCTACTGGCCAGGAAAATTAAGTTCCTAAATAACTTAGTATCAAATAGCTAATCAAAGCTTATTGGGAGGGCTTTTTTTTTTCTGTGCTCTATGAATAAATGTTAAACTAATATGGAGAACTATTCCTCAAACTATCAGGAGGCAGTAGGATGTTCAGTTACTAGAAATTTAGCAGCTGAGAAATAATGACCACTCCCAACCATGACCCTAGCATATGGGGGGACTTTAAGCCTCAAAAATGGTTGGAAATTCCACAGATTTGCAATGAGGTAACTGTTTACCTTCCTTTCTTCATTTCAATCTAGAGATTAAAAGAGATCTCATTGTTTCAGAATCCTTTAGTCCAAAACTTTGTGAATAAGATAACTGGTAAACTTAACATACATTTGACCAAAGCAACATTAAATCCACCTATAGACTTACTCAGAAATTTTACTAACCTAATAAAACACAAAACTGAATGACTACAAATGCAATTTATGACACTATTTCCATGGAAAAGTATTTACATTTAGAACTGTAACCTCTGTTGTTTATAATGGTTCTCAAGCTTTTGTGTGCCTATTAGTCACCAACTTCTTAGTACATGGAGTTCTGGGTCCTACTCCCAGAGATTCTGACCCAGTAGATGTAAGGTAGGACCTGAGAAAAGTTCCCAAGTGCTGATGACATTTTTGGTTTACTGATGATACTAAGCAGCACTGGCCTAGATAAAATACAGTCCCTTTGATAACAGCCAGGGACTGGAATGCCCTTCAGTGAGCGAATGAGGCCCCCTCAGCTTCATGCACTGAGCTAAAGAATACTATGTGATGCCCTCATTTATAAGCCACTGGTGCTAGTTAGTAATATTAAAGTCAGAAGCTCAAGAGGCTTCAAAAGATGAAAGAAAGATTCCAGCGAAGCATGCAGTTATGGCAGCAGGAACATGAATTTGAGGGGGTCAGTCACTGTGAGTGGCAGGAGCCTGGCTGGGGGCAACAGGGACTCCCCATGAAGGAGCTGAGAATAAGAGTCCTTGCAGGGCTTCATGGGGTCACTAGCTGCAGGAGAAAGGAGTCTGAGTAGTGGTGTTGTGACCCTACCACAACTGGGATTCACATTAGGAAATGGTTGACAAGAAAAAAGAAATGGTAAGAGGAGGTGTGGAGAGGGAAAGGCAATACACAGGAAGCTGGTTTCCAATGGTGGAGGTGTCTACAGTGACAGGGGGCGAAGGGCATTCCGACTGTTTAGCACATCAAACTGGTGGGTAAATTACCATATGGGGCAGCTATTCTCATATCTCTGATAATTATACATTCTCTGTATTCCAAATTGTTAACTACAATACACTTTTTATTATCAAGAAAAATGACTTGATACTAACACTTGTCAATACCTTATAATTTAATTGTATGCTATTTCATTTGAGCCTCACAACAAGGTAGATAGGAGAGGTATTATTTGTCCCATTTTATAAAAGTTGAATCCAGAAAGTTGACTAACCCAGGTACAGACAGCTACTACAGTTGTGAAGCCAGGCTCAGATCCCCATCTGATTCCAAAGCCTCACTCCACCACACCCTACACTGCAGAGAAAGGAAGCTGAGAAATCTGCATACTTAGAGGGAAAGCCTAGGTCTGCTGGTATCATGGAAGCCAAGGAGGTGAGGATTTAAGAAGGGCAAGTGTCAGGTTCAAGGAAAAGCTCAAGTGTCAACCAGACCTGGCAATTAAGAGGTTATTGGTAGCTAATGGTTAGGAATATAAAATCCAAAGTATTAAAATACTCTCTCCTCCCAGAGGAAGAAAAGTTTTAAGGTAATAAAATGCACTGCCTGAGACTGAACTTACTAGGTCCCAGGGAAGTATTTTTGTTTGCTTGTTTTTATGAATAAGCAAGGAAAAACACTTAAAATAGCATCCATACCTTTCCACAAATAGACTTTAGCTCTAATCCAAAAATGACACTGTTAAACATTTCCTCAAAGGCTCTCACAAATTCCTAAAATTTTCAATAGCAATTTATAAAGTAACTGGATAACTGACACCTTTTTAATTAGTTCCAAACTCCAAAGCTATATAGACATTTCAAAAATTTAATGTGTTTTGCAGTTAAAGAATTATTGATAATTTACAGCTTTAAAACTTTCACATGGTTTAAAACTCAGAAAATTTTGGGTAAACAGATTTTTATGAACATTTCATTAAAAGATGATTTGTTGTTTTCTTAAAAATCTGTACCATGACTGTGATCTCCAGGACATAGTAATGGAAAAAAGCAGTATTATACTGTCTTTTTTATAAGAAAGGAGAAAACAAGAACACACACACACACAAACAAAAACACTGAAAGAATAAACTAGAAACTAATAAAACAGATACCTAAAGAAGTTACATGTGGAAAGGATGGGGTTCAGAAAGGAATTGAACCTAGACTTTTCTAAGTATGTATATCTTTAAACATTTTTTTTGACTTTTCAAAATCAAATCAAAAATGAAGGGGGGAAAAAAAACCCACACACCCTCCGGCTGAAAACAAACTTAGAGTGTACATTAAATTAGTAATCTAACCAGATAGGTTATTGCAAGGTTATGACTTTTGAATTGTGTAATATAAAGAGAAAAATACTGCAAAAAAATCTTTAAAATCTTAAAATTTGCTCAGCAGTTTTACTGTGAGCAGAAATACTGGTATTAACATTACAAAATTATGTTATGTATATTGTTAGGCTATAGGAGACATCAGTTTATTAAGACCCAAGATGTTTAATGTAAGACAATAAAAGTTAAACCCAAGTTAAGAAGAACGTTACAGTGTTAAATTTGTGGAAATACTGATACGAATTCACTTGCTGAAATACATGTGTTTCATTAACTGTCCACCTGGAAGGACCTGGAGGCAATGACAGCACAGGGCCGGAGCACTCAGAGCGCCCAGACCTTGTTTTCTAAGCACCACGCCCCACTGAAAGAAACCAGGCCTCCGTGGGAAAATGGCTGGTACTAAGGTGAATCAGAGGCAGCTTTTTGGGCTAGAAAGAAAAGAAGTAGCACAGAATTTCAGAAAGCCATGGCAGCATGTTTGAAGGGGCTATACCTGCTTAAATCTGAAATAATCTGAGCATGGAAGATAAAGACTTTTACATAAAGAAAAAAAAATCCCTAAAATTCACAGTGATAAAAAAGAAAACTAAATCATTACCATTGGGAGTATTAGGTTGCTACTTATTCTGAACATTGACAGTTAAAAGGAAGAAATTAAATGATGCTCCTGTCTTTTAGGAAGAACTGTAATTTATCTCCAGTTAATAAAGAAAAATCCTCTCACAGAAAAATGCCATGAAGTGCACAGAAGAATTGATAACTAGAAAACATTTGACAGTTCCCAGTAATATGCAGCTGACCCTTAAACAACACAAGGGGTTAGGGGCACCAGTCAAAAACCTGCATGTATCTCTGATTCCACAAAAACTTAACTACTAATAGCCTACTGCTGACTGGAAGTCTTACTGGTAACACATATTTTGTATGCTGTATGTACCATATACTGTATTCTTATAATAAAGTAAGCTATTTTCAAATTTTCATACATCTCCCCCAAATTTTCCAATATGTTTGTTGGAAAAAAAATCCATGTATAAGTGGACCCGCGTAGTTGAAACCCATGCTGTTCAGTATTAACTGTAACTGGTCTGAGCAAAGATCATTAAAGTATGTTAAAACCCTCCGTGATACAGGCAAAGGATATTAACATGGTGCCAATGAATCACCTCACAGACTATATGCTAGTTTACAGGGAGATACACATGCCTTTACAAGAGAAAGACGGGATGACGGGATGATTGCCACCTTAACCAATGATCAAACATAACCTTCCTATGATGAGCCGGAGAACCTGACATCATATACCTCCTGGTATGATGCAGTGTAACGTACATGATAGCATAACCTGTAAAGCATTCTTCCCAATCTAACCATGCCTTCTGGTATAAAATCCAGTTTATGAGAAACAAAGGGGGTAGAGGATCTGGTTAAACATCACAAAGAAACAACGAAAACACTGGATATTCTGTACACAACTTGTTCGGTTTCTTCAAGTCAACCTAATTAATAAGGCTATAAAGGACATTTCTGGGATAGGGGAAAATGTAAATGTGGGCCATATACTAGATACTTCTGAATTAATGGAAAAGCTCTTGGTGGTAACAGTTTTGTGCTTATCATAAGAGAATGTGCTTGTTCTCAGGCAATTCAAACTTATTTAAGGATGAGGTGTTTACAAAAGATTCAGAGAAAAAATGTATATGCAGAGAGATAAAGCGAAGGAGCAAAATGTTAAAAAGTGGGAATCTAGGTGAGACGTATCCAGGTATTCACTGAATTATTCTTCCAAATATCTGTATGTTTGTAAGGCTTATTAGAATAAAGTCAAGAAAAGAAACTATCTTTAACTCTCTAAGGAAACTGAAACTTTTTACAAATGCGTATCATAAAATAGTAAAAAATAAATTCGCAAAACTCAAAATAAAGGAAAAAAAGAATAAAATGAAAGAAAAAGGATGGGAGGAGTCACATGCCTGTGTGCTGACCACAGTTCAGACACCTCAACCCTAGCAGTTTCGGGGTTGCCAGAACGGGAAGTGTGGTGCCTGCCACTCTGTCCATCATCCACAGGTCAAGGCTACTCGTTGGGCAGGGAAACTCGAGCCGGTTCAGACTGCTCTTCCCACGTGTCTTCCCGTGGTGTAGGCTCACTGGTAAAGGGAACATCCTCACCAGGGCTGCCACAGCCAACGCAAGCTCTCCCATCTAAGGGGCAGGACCATTAAAGTCAGGTGCCCTGAAAGCCGGAGCTGAGTGGGGGAGCCCAGGGGAGGTGTGAGGAGTAAGAACAAAGTTCACAGAACATCTACAGAAATGGACAGGCTGCACATCCTAATTAAGTTCCATAAATGCCATTTGGTCTTGATAAAGAGCTGGGAAGAAAACAAAAATAGTGAACAAGCAGACCACAACAATCTCCTTTTCTGTTTGTTGCCTATATACAAATGCAAAATTGCTTTTTTTATGTTGAAAAAAAAACATAAAAGTTGATCAATTTTTTTTCAACAACCTGAGCAGCACAGTTTACTGTTTGTTATATTGTGGCCCGCACACAGAGTGCAGAATGCTCAGCCAACTCTGACCCTGATGAATGGCTACCCTACTTGCACATGACTGGGGTTTTTCTCAAAAGCTATTCTAGTCCGCTATCACCCAGGAATGATCTAAATTCTAGAAAATCCTAAAGTTCAACACCGAAAAGCAATGTCCCAAACTTTGGTCATTCTTCAGAACGTTTGCATTATCCACATTCCACTTTATTACGCAGGGTGGGAGGTGGAGACGTGACTAAGTTACTTAGAGTTGAGTTTTTCCACTGAGAAACAATTAGGTGCTTAACCTCTCAGATATGAAGATCAAGTGAGCTTTATAACCATGTGTGAAAGCCTGGCACCCTGTAAGGTCTATAGAAACATGATGACCACCCATTTATTTTTAAGGGAGACTCACTCTAAGTAATAGCCATGAAATCCCAAGCTTCGTGTGGAAACTTTACTTTTATCTAGGAGACCTTGGGACAGTGGGCCTCCTATTTTTGTATCCATCAGAAATAAGCCTCTCTCTCTTCTGGAAGGCAGGATGATGCAAAAACAGTATCCGAAAGTTAGAAAAAACATTTTTAAGTGTGTGTTTTGGGAAGGAAGGTGGAAGACAGACCAAAATCTTAACAGTGATTAAGAGACAATTCCCAGGATCCCCGCCGTCATCACGGTTTAGACTCCACCTAAGTTTCAGGGATCAGGCACCTGCTGAAATAACATACTTGCTCTAAACCAGTCAAAAAATCCAAGTCCAACGTAGAAGAAGGACCAACAAAAGCCACTTTGTTAGGATGTTCTTGAAAACTTTCCCCACATGATAAAGAATACACTGATTTACATCAATAGTAGAATAACATAAGCTTAAAGCTAGAGTGGCCAGCTGTCCTGATTTTCTTAGCTCTCAAAATACTGCCTCCTCAATTCCTATAAACCAGGATGGTTGGTTCCCTAAAGCCCACTTGAACTTCATGCAAAATATTGATCCAATTACAGAGACCAGTGATTTTTTAAGCTGGAAACTGCAAAGGTACTAGACAGAAATGCCCAACAAATTACTGGACCTGAAGCTGGGGAAGGCAGAAACGGGGAAAGCTACTTCAGAATACAGCCAGTCAGGATCGTCTCGGAGGTAATGAACAGAAACAGGTGTCCTGGTGCAAAGCCCGTGAACACCGTGGTGTCAAAAGTGCTAAGGTTTTAATCAGCACTAGGAAAAGCAATGACTTATGGGAACCCAATGTTTTCAAAAGGCCATTTATTACATATGGGGCCAATTCCTTGGATCTCTGAGACTCCAAAGCTGTAAGAACACAATCTTCTAGGGACCAGCTGGAAGTTAAACACTTTTAACTTTTTAACATGCAAAGCACCCAAGTTATTCCAGGCCTCTGGGCCTAGGAGGCTCCATCAAGTCAAATTTAACAACTGAGTTGCATTTTCCAGCTTCCTTGCATGCCTTACCATTTTTATTGGATTCCAGACACTTCATTTTACTTTGCTGGGCCCTGGATATTTTTGTATGCCTATGAATATTATTTATCTCTTTTCTGGGACACAGTTACCTTTTAAGGGTTTCATCCTTTCAAATTTTCCTTTTAAGATGTGTTAAGCAGGACTAGAGAGTGTTTAAATCTAAGGCTAATTATTCCCCACTATTACTGAGCAGTCTACCCAAAGCCCCGTGAACAATGAGGTTTCCCACTTCCAGTCTGGCTGGTGGGAACAGGCACTACTCAGCTCTGTGTGAGCCCTGGATACTGTTCATCTTATCCTTTCAGGTGGCTTCTTTTGGGTCTCAGCTAGTTTCCTCACATGAATGAGCTGAATACTTGAGGGCAGCTCCCTGCAGGTCTCTGGAACACTCTCTCTGTGTACCTGTCTCCTCTTCAGCAGGCTGATCTGTGAAACCTAGCCTCCTTGGTCTCCACAGACCCCCAGCTCCTCTTCAACTCAGTGAACTTGCTCGTTCCACCAGGGTTTCCCCTCTCTCAGAGACGGGCCACTGTAGGCCTCCGCTCATTTGTTTCCCATCTCTCGGAGAATGTGAAACTTTTATTGCCTGATCCCATGTCCCCAGAACCACTGCTTCACATATTCATCTTGTTCATTTCAGGTAGTAGGGTAAATCCAATCCTTATTACTCAACTTGGTTCGATGCAGAAATGTCCCAGGATATTTTCAAGGTGGTCTTTGTCAACAATTTAAAAATAAACTGATGCCAAATAGGATATGACATTGTATCTGGCATCACACTAAAAAGTATACTTTAGAAAGTGAAGTTGTACCTGCAGCAAGAAATGGTCTGGGAAACCCAGGAGCTGGAAGGGCCCTACAGCTGTGCAGGTTACTCTGCACATGGTTACTTCATCACAATGATCTAATCCACCCCACAGCTACGCTACGATGTTAAATTACCTAAGAATTATGTTCTGTCTCTTCTTAAATTGGCTACACATAAATTGAACATGTCTATGTGATCATTAGAGCAATTTGTAACTCAGGCTCAAAGATGTGCAAGAGTCTTCCTGGAGCCATGATCTCTACTGCCTCCTGCTTCAAGGAAGATAGGAGCTTAATGTGCGTGTGTGCATGTGCACATGTGTGTGGAAGGCTGAAGGACGAGCGGGAGGAAGTGTTCTGCTGGCCACAGCATCCTTGGCACCCAGCAAAAGGGTTGGCACAGAGGCAGAAAGACAGCACCCAAATGTTTAAGACATGAAGGATGGAAGTTAGGAATGCTACTACTTTGAGACACTGACTATATATAATACAAACCCCTTTTCGTGGCCCCAAGGCATCTCAGATAAAATGGGTAACTTCCTTTTCTTCTCTTGGTTTGGTTAAAAGCCAAAGAGAAGAGGTGGATGGTGCACAGTGGGAACGAAGATGACTGGTTTTTACAGATGCTACCCAGTAATCCTAGTTGTTTTAAGCAATTTTATTACCATACTTATTCCCATAATCGGTTAAGACTATAAATCACCTGAGGGAGAGAAAATGTGTTCATCACAGAGCCTCATGAGCCTTTTCCTAATGACTCCAAATTGAAACTCTGGAATCCTTTCTGATGCTACCGCCAGAACACAGATCCAGCCACTTGTGGTCTGGGTTCAACGCCTGTTGTATGTCGGGCTTTTTTTAAGCCTTAATGCTGATGCTTGAACTCATTTTATTATACTGCTGCTATTAAAGGTCCTGCTCAGCCTCTGCTTGCTCCTTGTACGGTGCCCTCACCCCTCTGAACTTTACACAAAACATTTATTATAATGTGCATATTACATTCTATTGTTCTTATTTGAATGCATGCTTAGCTTCCTTTATGAGAGTTGCACCAGGGCAGGCATGCATGTATTAAGACACGTGGCATAAATACAGTGTTTATGTTACAACTACGCAATGTTTACACTTTCCTCCAGTTGTCCTGACTCTTGAAACTCTCTTTTTTGGGCGCTCATTTGACCTATGTTTAAAAATAAGTCCCAGTACACATTTGCTTTAGATCCTCAGGGGGACTATTACCCCCATGGGAAATAATTTTATTAATCTTCTAAATTAATTATTAAAATTTAAAATGTACAACGAACAACAAATTAGTAAGTTCTCACATTTTGGCAAAGTCTTTTCTCTTCCAATATTATATCATATTCAGACATCACAGATAAAAACAGTTCTGTGATTTTTCCTCCCTCTCCAAGTATTAAACACAATATATCCTAATGGATAAATTTAACTGTTTACCAGCAGTTTTGTAAAATCGTTTATATAGCATTCAGCAGGGCACTATTTCTACTCAACAGAATTTGCGTTACACCAAATGTTTTATGGTAATAAAATTGATGTTAAAGAGTAAGGAGAAACAAACCATGTTTCATATGCGAAACCATGTTATATTTATCACAAAATTAGTGACGCTTTATATAGAGTGCCATTTATTGTATAAGCATAAGAGGTAATGACTGTCTGATGCAGTGTTTCTCAATCTTTCCCTACAGCTTCCCTAAGGAGAAAAACAGAACTTAAATTCTCCTTACCAAGAGATATTGAATACTGAGGAAAAAGATTTTTCAGGAGGAGCTGTGCTCTGGAGGGCCACACAACACTGTAGTATCTAAAACTTTCTTAACCGCCAAGAACCAGTTTTTGTATCTGTGGGGTCTTGTCACCTGCACTGAGACTGCCTGGTATAACAGCTTAACCAGTGCGTTTTAATACTAAATTTAATATGCTCCTAAAGTGAAAGTGTTACAAAGATGGAATCCCTGACCCTTTTCAATATTCTCCCACTTTCTCCAAGGCCTATTTAAAACCACTTCAAAAACATTCCCCTGATTCTCATCTCAATTAGTCCCAGGGACTGACTCTCTCAAGGGTACTTTTTTTCCATTGATTTTCTGATTTTTTCAGGGGCTACCAGAGACCACCTGGTATTAAAATCACATACTCAGGTATCTTTCTACTCTGTTAAGTTGACAGGAGCCCAAAGAGTAAGAATTTGGTACAGTCCATCTTGGTGCTGCCCATAGGGTGTGGCCCAGGGATGAGTATACAGGTACAAGCAAGTACATTTTGCTTATCAGAGGCACCTATGGAGATGAGATCGGCAGGCCGTTTCCCTGGAGTTTCTTGCATACCTGGCTAATGTGTGCTCATTTATCAGCGCTGGCATGTGTTAAGTGAGATGTGGAAATAAAGCTTTTTGTTGTCATTGCTCATTTTTCATAACTGATGACACTGCATTCCTTATAAAAGTTTGCTTTTCAGCAACACACGCCTGCACATAGGCAATCTCCCACCCCACTGCCCCCAAGGCCCACTGGGTTTCCAGCCAGAATTGTCTGTGCTTTGAAGCCTGTCCCTTAGCTTTTGTTGTCTTATTTTGCTGTTTCTATTGAAAGGAAAAGTGAAAGGCCATTTATCTAAATCTTCTTATGGTCTTAACCAAATAAAGGGATATGGGTAAATATTACCTTATACTTCAATGCGGTTGACAGTTTTATTGCCCAGCAATAACACCTTTATAATTTAACTGCTTTGGTAAAATAGAGGTGCTTTAATACCCCTCACCATCTGCCAGACAGGGAAGATGAACAGTAAAGGGGTACGATTCTTTTTCATTAATACAGTTTCAAGGAGAATATAATTTAAAAGCCTGAAGAACATCATGTTTTCTTTACCTCTGATTGTCACATATAAAAGGGTACCATTAATGTCTCATTATTTGCCTCACAGTATGTACAACACAAACTAGCTAAATTTCTATAAAATCAAAAGCTAATTAATAGAAACAAACAAATAATTGCCGTTGTGGGAAATATACCCCTGAAAGGGATACTGGAGATGTTTCTTAGGGAAGTGATTTAATTAGGAAACAAGCCTCAGGAAGCATGTGATTTTCAATTCCAGCTCCTTATTAACATTCATCCAAAAAAACGTAGGAGGAATAGTGTATATAGAGCAAGGTCAGATCTCCAAATATATTCAGGTCACAGTTTCACAACCAGCTATGGAATCAGTCATTCATACAAATTTCTGCTACTCTTCCTGCTCCGCAGGTGAACCACGACACTCAAACTTCGATTTTCAAAATGAACCGTGCAGTGACTTGCATTTTAAACAGCATGAAGCATTATCTTTAATAACAGCACTGGCCACATTTTAGAGGAAGTTAACTGTCTCAGCAAATGACAGAAAATGATCCTTTCACAACTGCAGCTAGTCATCCAAGCTCTGAATAGCTGCTCATTCGCATGTCAGCCAAGGAATGCCCTCATTCCTCCTCTGCCATACTGCTCATTGTCTTATGGAACTATCACAGATGAAAAGCCTTCAACGCTCTGCACTGGAAAAATCTGCAGTGAGGGAGCAGATCACCTGAACGAAGAGAAACAAAGCTATCACCTGACAGAAGCCGGGCACCAGGCCCTCAGATTCCCCAGAGACAAAGCCACACCTCCCTCCTTGCTGCTGGGCAGCTCCAGGCTAGGATTTCTCAATAGGCTTCTCTTTTACTTCCGAAATGACATTCAAAAGTCAGAAGCGCAGATTTAAAGGAATAAAGCTTGTGCTCATGGAGATCTTCCTAAAGACAAAGACCACGAGCGTCCAAGTGTGTGCTGGTCCTTTGAGGAGGTGGGTTTCAGGGTGTTGAAAGGAACCAACGACTGAAACCTTGGAAAATATTCTGAACAAGACTGAAAAAAAAAAAAAAACCCAAGAAACAAACACAGCAGGCACACAGGCCACCATCATTTTAATTGACAACTGTGAAAAACAAAGCAGGGACTTCAGAAATGATTTGGAAGCAGGCTCTCCACTTTCAGATGAGGAAGCTGAATTACCAAAAATAGTCCAAGTTGTTCAAGGTCACATGGCAATAACCCTGGTTATGAAATACTGAAACCCTGTCCAACGCTGTTCCTCACAACTCACTGCTGAAAAGTCTGGCCAGCCTTGCACTCACCCCTCCTAAATGCAAAGATGACATGTACAACAAAAGCATGACCCCGGCCTTCTGAAGGACAGTATTCCAGAACTGTGGTCCCCTGGTCTACAGCAGCTGAACTGTTGCTATCAAGTTTCCCGGCCATGACACCAGTGAGCGTGGCCACGGAGGAGGGAAATGGAACTGCACTGTCTCTTCTGGTTAATGACTGCTTTCTTGGTCCCCCAGCACCTCACATACATCATCTCAACGAGCTTGCTCACAATCCTGCGAGGCAGGAAAAGTGGGCACTTCACTTCCACTTTTCCAGACAAAAAAACTGAGTCTCTGGCCTCTGATCACAACAAAATACAATATGAACAAGGCGACACTGGAAACTCAGTGAGGTTTGTGGGGAACAGCATCAAATTAAAAATCAACCAGGCTGTGTTAACCCACCTTGTCCCCTGTCTAGCAAAATTAGCTATGAAGCTCATTTGTTTTCTCTGTGAACTGGGGCTACTAGAACCATCTTCCTTCCAAGTGTTCATGAGGATTCAACGGAACTTCTACAAAGTGCCTGGGACAGTAGCAGCCTCTCACCCAATGCCAGGGACAGAGCAGGGAAATGAGACAAGGGTCATACCACTGTAAAACCTACTCAGCCTGGGAAAAAGGCCCACCTTATTCTTTAACTTCGTCTATATGCCGATCTTCCTCTTCTTTCAGCCCTTTAATCAACTAAATAACTTTGTAACCAGGACAAGAGATAGACCTCTGAAGCGTAAATAAACCTATGCAGATAAAGAATGTCGAGATCCGAATCAATACAGACACTTGAATAACGCTATTCTTACAAAGAAACATCAATGGAATTATTAATTACCTGTATATATCATGCTTTATACCAACCCCTACCCAAAAGGCCCTATAAAACCCCAAACCCTAAATGCTAAGTGTGCCTCCTGAGGTCACCCACACTCCATCTTGCATCAAATAAAATTTCTTGTTGCATAAGCCAACTGGACTTGTCTCTGAACGCTTTTCCTTGATGAAGACAAGAACTCGATGACTTCCATCTCCAATGGTAAATGTATTTGTCACTCTGCTATTTTGTTCAGCTTTCTAGTCTTAATGCAATCCTTTCTCTCTCCTTGTTTTACTTCAGATCAGTAGGAAAGTGAAAGTTCTCAGAATGTAAACTCACTCTGCCCGGTGCCCCACGGCTCCCCCCAGTCCTGGGATGGTAGGGAGATAATTCCTGTGCCCTGCAGTTCAATAGGGTACTGGACACCAGGTGCACCTGGCCTTAGAAGTTGGCAAGGATCTGCCCTACACTGAGCAGGAGTTCAATGGACTTCCTTTTTCTCCTTCTGCTCTTCCTTGCTCTCTGCTGCCTGTATGGCTGCTGCCATTTGCTTCCACTTTTGCTTTAATGAATTCCTTTCTTGCTGGCACTTGTTTGACCTGATCCACAAGAATTCTTTCCCCATCAGAGTCAAGTGCACAGGAGAGACCTCCCAGACGCAGCTGCCCGGCAACATTATGAAGCACTAAAAATGAAACATTCTAACAAATACAAGTTTCCAGTCATGGAAACTGTAATTAGGTAATATAGCTTTCCTTTAAACTACAAAACCTTCAGACAGGGAGCTGACAGCAGCTGATTAGCTAGAAGCTGGCATATGTTGCTTCCCCTTCCCTATTCATCAAATTGTTATTTGCTGTATTGACCTTGTGACTACTTCTTGCTAGTTGTTTTCTCCTCTGGCGCATTACACGTTTTGTATATTCAAAGACATGTCTTATTACTCTCCATTTCACGGTGGGTAGTATATATGTAGAAGATATTTTAATTCTAGAAAAGACACCATATGGTTATAGAGAAAAAGGCACAGGGGAAAATGAGCCCTCACTGCTCAGACTTCCTAGAAGAAAGGTCTCATTTTCCTCAGCCGGGCACAACAGACCCAGATGCTTCCAGGGCCAGAATGTCACATCCAGGGTACAGTGGTGCTTGGGGCAAACTCAAGAGCATGTGCCCTCTGAACTGGGGTAGCCTGAAGTCAGCTCCAGCTGATTATGGATATATGGCTTAGTACTGCCAAGTCCCCTGGCACTTTAAGAGAAGCCAACAATCTATATTATGGAAAATTTCTACATTTCGAAAACAACGTGTGGGCCAAATAAAATATACTTATGAGAAAGTTTGGTCTGTGGGTCACCAACATTCTTAATTGTTGCCTTAAAGCCTTCTGAGATATGATATACCCAAACTGCGGAGAAACTGCTCTGGAATTTTCCACCTAGAATGGTGTCAGAGAGCAAAGCTCATGAAAGGCTTGGAGATTGAGCTGCTGAGATAAAAAGGATGAAATTTAGAATACATTAGAAATCAGGCAGATCAAGAAATCAGGGGTTAGGATGCAAGATGGCTCTGGCTATGCACGCTGCTCCCGAGAGAGGCAGGGACTCTTGTCAAAGGTTGAAAGCGACGAGAAGACAGTAAGAGTTATTAGCTGGAAGATGAGACCTTTGAGAGGTTTTTGTACAAAAGCACAGACAGAAGGGCTTCTGACTACATATTAATGCTCTGATGTAAACAAACTTGAATGTGTGAGAGTGGCAAATTGAAGTGAATAACTCTGAACTCTACACCAAAGATTTCAAGGTTTTCAGATACATGAATAATATAGGATCTTTAGACCCCTTTCAAAGGCTTTGATTTTGATGAAACGGCACATACCTTTTCAAATATCATTTCTGTACAGGCAAAATTGAAAGGAACTTGGAATAAAAAAAATGTAAAGAAAAATAACCTTGGCAAGCTGATGGACGGCTTTTATAACTACGTAGAGGTAGCTACTTTCCCTGATGTAATAAATCTAGTGATAGTTAAGAAAGTCAGTCACTTTCATATTTTCTTTAGAAACATGACTCACAGCATAGCCAACTTTAAAAAGTATGCTGAGAAAATCCATTAGTCAAATATTTCCATCACTCTCTCCCATACAAAAGAAAGAAATATAGTGAAACACCAATTTATCCTTGCTGTTTAACTTAACACCCACTTCAGTCTTTTCAAAGTGTTTTAGTGAAAATTCAATAGTTTTCCTAATGAAGATATTTTGTTCTCCAAGGTAGAATAGTATCATACAACCCCAAGAATTACTCAATGCTTTAAATTCATTGAAATTCCATTATACAAAATAGATTCTACCTACAGAGCTGTTTAAATAAAAATAATTATAACTTCAACCACCCTGTTATTCACATACATGGACTTTATAACCCAAATATTCCTATGCAGAGATACTCATTTAAAATGTGAAGGGATTTCTGAGTCTAAGAATGCTGACTACACATTCCATTTCTCAGGGGCAAAGTCTCAAATGATTCACTTTGGTACTTAAGGAAATATACCCACTACATTAACATTCTCCAAAAGAAAGCAGACATGTGGAAATACTGTCTTTTTCTATAAACCTAACTTTGGGAATTTTTAGGTTTGCATGTTAACAGTAAAAATTAATCTGGTACAAGATTATTGCACCTGTTGTTACTGTTTTAAGCCATGGCTCTAATAAAAGTAAATGAAAAGGCTGAGAACTGAGATTTGGAGAAAGAAACAGGTTTAATTTTCAAACTGGAAAAGGGTTAGGGATATTTTCTTCCTTTGAGATAGGACAAAGTCACAGAAGATGCCATAGGTCACTGCCAAATTAGCCAGCAGAACTCAGGAATCTGAAATCTCATTCCCAAAGTTTCTCCCCCTGGTTGAGGCTCCCGATGAAAGCCGACAAAACAGTACACCCAACTTAGGACACAAGGATCTTTCTTTGCTCCATTCATAAACCCCAATGTCACATCTCATTTTCCACACCCACCTGCCGGCACTGACTGCTAACTTAGAGCAGTGGTTCTGTCGCAGGGGACTTTAGCCCTTAACTCTCTTCTTTTCCTATTGAGAAAAAAAATCTCTTTAAGTAACCTTTCTTCAGACAGAGAAAGACAAATGCTTGTATGATTTCACTTAAAAGTGGAATCTAAAAAATAAAACAAATGGAACAGAAATAGACTCACAAATACAGAGAACAAACTGGTTTGCTGCCACAGGGGAGGGAGTGGAGGGATGGGTAAAATAGGTGAAGGGGATAAAGAGGCACAAACTTCCAAGTAAGTCACAGGGATGAAAACTACAGCATGGGGAACACAGTCAATAATATTATAATATCTATGTATGGTGACAGCTGGTAACTGCACTTACCATGGTGAAGTTTCATAATGTACGTAACTATTGTACACCTGAAACCAATATAATATTGTCTATCAACTATACTTCAATTTAAAAAAACAAAAAGTAACCTTTCTAAGAACCAGAATGACTGCATAGTAATGGAACAGATTTAGGCGCACTGGTGCAATATGGGTAAAACAATTCCATATTGTACTGAGAAAAACACTTTGAATGTGCAACTCAAGGAAGTTAAGCAGAAAAACAAGAGGCACAAATTGGAGTAAACTGTCTCCCCTACATAACCTTCGAAAATAATTTCTCAATCTAAAAAGTCTCAATGGAAAACTTTAGGATTCTTTTTTAAAGGCTAAGCTTTAAATTGATCATTTGAGAACTCTTAATGGGAAATGAGAAACTGCCACTAATACAAGTATTCAGCAATGTGCAGCTCCTATTTCAGAAAAATGTCCCCTCCTCATAGGGTCAAATGAATGATCTTTCAGAAAGCAAGAATTCCCCGCTGATCGGCCAAATCTTGTGTATGATTATTTTTCCTTTTGTTTAATTAAGACAGTCTGTCATCAGGAAGGGCACCTCTAAAGAAGTCCCATTTCTAAGAAGGTTTCACCTTCACTGTTTATTAGGAGTCTGACAAAGGTCTAGTCCCAACTCTTCAAAAGGACGTCATCCAGTCTAATTTGCTACCCAGATTAACTGCTCTGAAAAGCCAGCTGGCCTCCAGTCATTCCCAAAACTGCCATCCGGAAACACATTGATTCATGAGGCACCTCTCCACCACCCCTCCTGTCTATAATGTCCCCACCTGCCCCCACCCCTGCCCCTGTGTTTCTCTAGTCAAATGCCACTTACCTTATAGGGTTCAGCCCCTAGTTTCAACCTCCCTGCTCTCAAACCTTCCTACCTGGTGGTCACCCTCATTTGAATTCCTATTCCATCCCTGTTTTACTCACTCTGACCCTTTGTCATTTCTTCCCTCTCTTCATGACTGTTAAAGCCCCCAAGACTATTTCATCTATGAGGAGTGGAAGAGGGTTGAACAAAGTGATCAGTCACAACTGGACCCCAGCTGATTTTATGAATCTCCTAAACTTTCAACTTGGCACAAGACCTTCTTTTCGCCTTATTTATATGACTGAAGTCTATGGTGAATTCCCAAAATACCCTGCCAAGCAGTATAGCTCTCCAGTCAGATGGGAGGAGGGGGCGTCACAGGGAGACAGAAGTGCTTAAAGGAAGGTCAGAGGAAACGGTAAGGCTCTTTCTCTGCTTTCTTCCTCCTGCGTCCCTTGATCTCAGCAGGGCTCCAGTGCCTTCCTATCCCGCTGGGATGTAAACAGCCTGCCTAATCCCTCCAGCACCTACTCTATACTGACTTTGGAATTCCTGGCATGTGCACCCAATACCTCTGATTTTGTTTAAATTTATCCACAAATTCCTCAACACCCCTCCCTCCAAAAAATGTAGCCTAATTCCCTCCCTCCATACGTGTAGAATATCGTGGAAACAGTGGCATATGAATAGGAAAGAGAAGACATCAAGGCTTCCTCCCTTGCTCTTTCTTTTGGATCATTTGCTTGGGGGATGCCAGCTACCATGTGTAGAAGACATGAGGCAAAGAACTGAGGTTTCCTGCTAAAAATTGGCACTAATTTGTCAGCCATGTGAATGAGCCATCTTAGAAATGGATCCTCTGGTCCCTGTCAAGCCTCCAAAAAACTTTGGTCCCAGCTAACATCTTCATGGCAACCCCACAAGAGACTCAGCCAGAACCACCTAGATGAGCCACACCCAGATTCCTAACCCACAGAAACCAGGTGAGACCACAAATGTTCTCAGCTGCTAAGACGGGTGCAACATGTTGTACAGAAACAAACAGTGCAGAGCTCTTCTCCAGTCTCTGTTCCACCCCTTCGCACTGAGTCCATGACTCATCCCTAAGGGACAAGCTCCTTAAGGCCAACCTTAACCAGTATTTCCTTATCTGCTGCCCCTAGCTTCCCCCTGCCTGCCTCAGGGCTGTGCACACAGTGGGCATTCCACACATGTTTATTCAAGAGATACCTCCTGTTCCAGTCCTGCCAGCCGCTCATTCACAGCCCAGAAAAATGCACCAAAAAAGCTGAGTTGATCCTCAAATGCAAACAGAATGTAAGGCAAAGCATGGTAATTTGTAACTTGCCTCCTGATTAGGAAGGGTTTATTATTAATATAAGCCCCTGAATTTGGAGGATTAAATTTGGCTCAGACTTTTAATCTGTCTGTGCTAATTTAATGCTAAGTCCTAACTCTGACGCCTTTATTTCCAGGGTGCTCACATGATGGACTCAGTCATTTAATATACATTAGGAGTGATGAAGATTTTATTTTACACCAGATCAAGGGCCCTTAGAACTTGTTATCCTTAAACTTCCCCCTTTGATTGCTTTGCCCTCTGATCTACCGTGCTCCTGAGTTTACCTTCCTGCCTCCTCCACAAACCCACAGTAGTGCTAAATATAAGTCCGGGGAAACAGAACATTCTGTGACATCACCACAGCTGACACAATTACTCTACACCAGCTTCCCCTTCCGGAAAGGTCTTATGAGTACATTTATCCAGCAACAAAAGCAAACATTCTCTTGGAGTTTGCTTGTAATGTCCAAAGGGCAGTGTTAGAAGCAAAAGGAACTGCTCTTCCCTGGGCTCCAACCCACTGGGGCCATTCCAGAGGGGTGCCTTGGGTTTCATTCTGCCATTATAGTTTAATTTTCTCACCACTTCTAACAATGAGTAATAGGACTGTGGGACTGCCAAGGAGTACTGTAGGTTACCAAAAGTCTGCCAAATGCATGATGACCCTTTACAACTTGGCTAGACCTAAACCTGCTATGTGGCACCAGGCCTGGCAGTAGTTTTTCACCTTAATACCAAGACTATCTCAAGGTCAAGTTTCTTATAAGCCCAAAACATGAGACCATAGGTCTCTCTGCTCAGTGTATGTTCCTTTCCTCGTACACTGCTGGGGAACTGTAAATTGGTAAAGACCCTATACAAAGCAGTACAGAGGTTTCTTAAAAGAACTAAAAATACAAATACCATACATATAACCCAGTAATTCCACTTCTGAAAATTTACCCCAAGAAAGCAAAATCACGAGTTTGAAAACACATATGCACCACGGTTTGTTGCAGCATTATTTACAACCACCAAAATATGGAAAAAACCTAAATGTCCATTGATAGATGAATGGATAAAGATGTGGTACATATACACTATGGAGTATTACTCAGCCATATGAAAGAATGAAATCTTGCCATCTGTGATAACATGGATGGCCCTAGAGGGAATTATGCTAAGTGAAATAAGACAGAAAGACAAATACCATATGATTTCACTTCTGTGTGAAATCTTAAAAAAAGAAAAAGAATAAACAAAATGCAAATAGACTGATAAACACAGAACAGACTGACGGGTGCTCTTGGGGAAAGGGTGTGGGTACAGATGAAACAGCTGGAGGAGGAAAGATTAGTGAGGATGTTTGGTATCTTGAGCTGGGTGCTGGCTGCATGAGTGCATACACATGCCAAAGCCCCTCAAGCTGTACACCAGGATTTGTGCATTTTACTGTATGTACCTCAATATAAAAAAAACATATTCCCTTAACAGATCCTAGACATTATGCATTCATAGTATACTCCCTCTAAGGACCAGGTAGCATCTTAACTTGCAGAATGTGTGGGTGCCCAGCTGGTACCTACTTCCTGCCAGTACTGTCAGTGGAGCTCGTCCTGCCTCGTTGGCCGGGCTGACCTCTCTCTGCTCTGGCAGTAAAGGGGAGCCCAGCCTTAGGAGCATCAGCCCCACCTCTACCTTCCCTCAAATAAAAAATCCACAGCTGATTTTTAAAAACAAGGTTGATGTCCACATGACACCAACTTATTGACTACTGTCAAACATTTAATGCTTCTGTAGCAACTAATCTCAGTAGCTAATGAGCTGAATTTTATCTTTTACTTTTAAGCACTATTTATACTTCCATTAAAGACATGACCATATACGGTACAAGTATGACCAGAAGATGCATAACTGGAGCTCTGGCAAGCGCAAATGGGGAAAACAATCATTTTCCAAAACTGATAAAAAATTAACAGCAGCAGCCACTTCCGTATGCATGAGTGTCCATGCCGGGCAAATGCTGTGCAGGGAGGGTTTTGTGTGTTATCCCATAATGCCCTCAGTGTCCTCTGAGTTCCCGAGGACACCCCACTTCTCACTCACGGAGCACACATTCCCTGAGCCCAGAATCCCAACAGTAAAATGAGCGAGGCTGCCGCACAGCTGAATGTAAAGCCTCCCAGCCCCAGCCCTAACCACTCACGGTGGGTCCCTATGGAGGTTGCGAAGTCCACGTTGTCAAATGAAACAATGTGACTGAGGTCCTGCTTGAAGCGCACCAGTTTTATGTGTGCTTTCACTATCACTCTGTATTTGGCTTTAGATATTAAGAATAAGGGTATAAAGTAGAGTGAAATGAAAATAACCATCTTCCTAGTGTTTCATAACTTTGTTTTCAGAATATTTACATCTTATTGTCCTGTTTTTGGTATACTACAAATATCTTGGCAGTGTTACTAAACTGACTCTTTTAAAACACTTTACTATTTTCAATGGCGGTAATAAGATATCTGACAATTCCTGCCAAACCTGTTCTAAATGCTCTAAACATATTAACTCATTTTATCCTCATAACTCAAAGGAACATGTAATATCAGTGGTCCCATTTTACAGAGGTACAGACTGAGGCACAGAGAAGCTAAGTTACTTGTACAAGGTCACAGAGTAACAGAGACAGGATTTGAATGCAGGCAGTGTGACTCCAGGGTCCATGTCTTAGCCATTATACCACACTCCTCCCCTCTCTGCTGGTATTGTCTAGGAAAATGGAAAGGAAACAAGACCAAGCTTAGGGATGACCTGGGTACAGGAGGACACTCAGAGATGAAGCCAATCTTGCACTGTTTTGAGGAAATTCTGGACCAGTAAAAGGGAAGGGGCCAAGGCCTCACAGGCTGCCTTCAAAAGTCTGGCCATTAGCCTACAGGATCTGGGGAACCCTGGGAGGATTTTCAGCAATCAGATTTGCTGCAGACAATGCAGTAGAGAGATGAAGGGCAGGCTGTACTTAAGGAGATGAGTGAGGAGGTCATTCCAGTTTTTCAGGGGAGATGGAAGCAGAACCTAAAGTAAGGTGTTGACAGCGGGTATGGAAGAAAGGATGGATTTGATCCTGTGCGGGAAGAATCCACAGGCCATGCTAACAGATTAGCCATGCTGAATGGGTGAGAAGAGGAGATTGCCAGGTTCCTGGCTTTGACAACTAGGCAGTATCGTTCTGTGAATGTGATAGGCAGGGGTATGGGAGGATGACAGGTCGTTTCATAGGCTGGGAGCACTCAGGGACTTAATTTCAGTATTGGGTTCTTAAAGAACATATGGGGAGAGGCTTTGCATAAACAGTCCTTCAAAGAGGTATACAAATAGCCAAGAAGCACATGAAAAGGTGCTCAACATTTGGTCATTAGGGAAATACAAATCAAACCCAAGATGAGGTACCACTTCACACCCACTAAGATGACTATAATCAAAAAGACAGACAGTAGCAAGTGTTGACAAGAATGTGGAGAAACGAGAAATGTCATATGTTGATGGTGGGAGTGTAAAATGGTGCAGTCACTTTGGAAAACAGTTGGCAGTTCCTAAAAAAGTTAAACAGAGTTACCATAAGACTCCTAAGTACATATCCAAGAGAATAGAAAATAAATGTTCATATAAAAACTTGTATGCATATGTTCACAACAGCATTATTTGTAATAGCCAAAAAGTATAAACAATGCAAATATCCCTCAATTCGCGAGCAAATAAACAACAGTGGTATATCCATACAATAATATATTACTCATCCATAAAAAGGCAGGAAATACTGAAACATGCTACAACATGGATGAACCTTGAAAACATTATGCTGAATAAAAGAAGCCAGACACAAAAGACCACAGTTTGTATGATTCCATTTACATGAAATCTATAGAAAAAGCAAGCAGAGTAGTGGTTGCCAGGGGTTGGGGAAGGGAAAATAGGGAGTCATTGCTGAAGGCATATGGTTTCTCTTGGGGGTGATGACAAGTTACTGGAATTAAATAATAGTGATAGCTGCACAACTCTGTGAATATGCTGCAAATCACATAATTGTACATTTAAAGGGATGAAGTGTATGGTATATGAATCATACCTCAATTTAAAATGACAACAAAAGAAATTACGGATGACATAGGGCAGGTCTGTGGCATCTGTAACTTTCACTGTGGGGTAAAGAATTTAATATTCATTTGCAGGATTCGCAAAATCATGCTACAAGCTCTTACAAAGCTTTGGGAACTTGGATCTATGGAAATAAATGCAGCATTAATTTCTTTACACTTATTTCTCCATAAATGAATATGCAGCTTTTGCAATCTCAGCAGAATTTCTGAGATGAGGGATAAACATGTTAATTGGAAAAACACAACTTCAATGATTTTCTGCACTAGCCTAAAAATTCACATACCTAAGGAAGCCCTTTTAATTTATAGCAAGAGACAAAAATTCTACAATGTCAAAAGAAACATACGACATGGTACCATCAACAGAGGTGTTCTGAGATTAGTAGGAAGTGCCCACAGTTCCAGCTGCTGCACTGAAGCTGCCCTGAACTCCTTAGTCACTACGATACAACACTGGGCACAGAGGCAACAAGATGTGGCACATTCTTGATTCTAAGATCTGATTTCAGTATTTTAATTCTTCTGAAATCAAAGTGAATTTTATAAATGACATGGATTGAATGTGATTGTTATCTTTCCCCCTAAAACACTAGCATTAAATTTTTGGTACAGTTTAAAATCAGCTGGTGTCTTAAGGTAGTCTACTTAAAAGGTGTTATCGGAGGCACATTTCGCAGCTCAACCCACCAGATGTTTTATGCCTTACATGCATCTTTCCGAGCCGAGAAGAAAAAAAAATTACATTTGCATACATTTTGTCAGTGACCATGCAAAAATAGTGAGAGTTGCTGTCATGCTAGCAAATGTTGGTCAAAATATACTGCCCTTAGACCAATCACAATGTATGGAAATTATTTTCCCAAAGGGGTCTACAAAGTTACTCCATGTGTTCTACTTAATAGTTACTCCATGTGCAAGTATCCTGACTGCAACTGAAATCACTCAACTAAAATGTATTACCCAAGAAATTTATGTATCAATATTTGCAAAGATGGTACTTCGGGTGACTACTGAATGAATTCTTCCACAATTCTGAATTTAAACACTTCTTTCTGCACATAATACCTTACATATTTCCAAAGCACATTTATATATAATTTCACTCAACATGCCCTGACAATGACTCTCTAAGGAATAAAAAATAGTAGTATTTTTCTTGTCCATCAATTTTAGAGTAAGGAAACAGGGAAATAGAGGTTAAATATGCCTCAGAGGCCTGATCAGTGTCAGGGTCAGGACTGTATGGAGTCTCTGAGTGGAGTGTCTTTCCACTGTGGCACACGGCCTCTAAGTACAAGAATTTGTCTGCTTCCTACATCCCACATGCAGTCTGCTGAAGGAGATCTTAGCACAGGCTCCTGCCTGGATGACCCCACACAGCTCTGCACGTCCTCCTCAACTACACATACACCTCCTGCACCTGGCATCTGCTCTGGGCCCAGCTGCAGGTCCTTTAGCTCCCATTATCCTCTGCTAGTCAGTGACAAGGCAATGGCAGTAGGGACAAAAAGGCGCTCCACCTAGCAGTTCCCAAGAATGCTCACCTACAAAACAACTCACTTGATCTTTCCATCTCCCCAAAGTAGGCAGGTCAAGATCATTACCCCAACTTACACAAAATGCAAATGGAGCACAGGGAGGTCAAGAAATTAGGCAAAGCTGCTGAATGGCAGAACAGGGTCTGCAATCCATCTCCTCTTTTGCAATGCCTGGGCACTTTCCATTTTGCCACAATTGGTAAAATGACAGAGCACGGATCCACTCAGCTATATATTCACCCAACAAATATTTAAGTACAGAGCATGCATCAGTGTGTACAAGGTTGTAGGGGCTAGAGTAGAAAGAAACAAACATGGTCTCTAGCCCCATAAGCTTGATAGTTTGTGAGGACACACATGTAAGGAAATACTTAAAAATTGTGGTAATCGCTGAGAAGAAAAATAGTGAGAGAATATATAACAAGGAGCCCTAACCTCAATGAGAATGTTAGAGAAAACTTTTTAGAGAGTTACATTTAAACTGGGGCATGAAGTCAGCCAGGTAAGGATGGACAGAGAAGAGTGGTTCTTGCATTGAGAAGCACGCAGAGGGAAATATGTGCAAAGACCCTGAGGCAGAAAACATCCTGGAAGAGGAATCGTGTGCTAGAAGATATGGCTGAAGAGATATTCCAGAGGCAGATTATGAGCATCACTGTAGATTGTAAAGAATATTGGTTTTTATCCCAAATATAAGAGGCACTCATTAAAGGATTTTATGCAAGGAAAAGCTGTGATCTGACTTGCACTTCTAGATCATTTTGGCTGCTGTCCAGTCTAAAAAATGAATTGGAAGGAGTCAAGAATGATAATTGGGAGACCACTCAGACCATGGCAGGAAGGTAGCTGTCCAGAGTGGCGGCAGCACAGGAGGAGAGGAGTCACCAGGAAAGGAGAATGAAGCTCAGGTGGGCAAATCTGAAGGGCCAGGGAACTGGATCTCTGAGTGTCTACGTATACACCTTCAACATCTTAACCTCAAATAAAGTTTAAGAGCAGGGCATGAATCTGAGGTGAAGAGACGGTCAAGTTATCCAGCTGGCTGTGGCCGCTGGCTACCTTTAATATGGTTAGCTGTCTCCATATTACTCTGAGCTGAATACAGAAGGCACTCCCCAAATACCAGAGCAGCAACCTTCCTATACTATTGCCAAGACCTAAGAACTGAGAAACTGGGACACAGCTGACCCGAGACTGCTGAGGGCCATTTCCTAAGGTCAGAGATCATCCCCGACTTAGGAAAGCCCAAGACCCAAACTGATAAACACTCTCATCCACATCAAGGCATGTTTTCAGATGCCTTTTTCTGTCAAAGAAAATTGAGATGACGTTATCTTAAGAACAGCACGAACACGTTTGTGTAGCTTCTGGGCTTTGTGTTAATTTAAGAATGAGAAATAAACGGCCTTGCCATTTTCAGTCCCAATACTGAATTGTATAACACTTGGACACTCACCCTGGATTTCTACATGATGAGAACCGAGGGGTGGGAGGAACATGTGGGAGTAGTGGAGAATCCCCAAAACTCATAGTTACATCGCAACTATTCTTGGATCTGTCTTCTGCAAAAAGGCGAGTCCTACTAGCCACAGCGAAGTTCCCAGGGGTAATGCCCTCAGGGCAGGTGATGGCCATTCAGTACCCAGGCACTGGGGGGCCCCTCTTTTTTACTTATTCACAGATTCGATCTTGGAAGACATCATCTTGTTTCTTGCTTAGAGGCAACCATTTTGGGTCATACACCCCATGAGCAGCAAAGCTTAGATCAGAGGTTCTCAGACAACACAAGACATGACTCTAGGGCATGAGATTCTAAAACGGGAGACTGTTCATGATGTCTAGAAGCTCTGATTAGGCAATCCCCCACAAGCCCTCATGAGAAGAAGAGTGAGCATTGCCATGGAAACCAGTAAGGCTGCTCATCTTGGGAAGGCACAGAAGCAAAGGCAAATACCTTGAAGAAAAAGCATGGAGGGTGAATATTCGGGTAGGGACAGGTATGTTCAGTCAGGAATCCGAAGACCAGAATGACTGTGATTACAGAAATTTCATAGACAACAAATGGGACTTTCAAGGGTGGGCTCTCCGGTAAGAAGTTTTATATAGCAAATCAAGAGGGGAGTATTTCTGGTGTTTGGAGTTAATGGAACTTGTATTTAGCTTCCTAAAAGAAAATGTCCTTCAGACAGAAAATAAACATTGGGAACACAGAATGAAAGTCCAAGGTGAATGGAAGATCATAAAAGCAGTGAGCTGGTTCACAGGGCTCAAGTCATGTGGCATAGTTTTAGCCCTTATTCCAACAACTTGGAAATGTTATTGCTGATCCACTTTTGGTGAACTTTTAAGCAAGAAATCAGGAAGAACTTTACTAAGGCCTATGAGAAGGTTCTCATGATACTCTTACCAACTGGATGGTAAACTGGGGCCGGGCTGGGAGCTGCCTCGCGCCCTGCCACAGACCTTCTTACTCAGCTTAATGGACGTGATCTGCAACTTGAATATGGTGACACAGAAGGCAAGGTTATCACATGTGTGGTTGGGAGAAAGCAGGGGTGAGAGCGAAATTCCTGTCCCCCTGACTCAGGATTCAATAATCTTTACAAGCTGGAGAAATAGAACAGGGATCGATAAAGGGCCTGAATTTGGGTCGTTAAAAACAGAGAGTACAAATACAGGAAGAAGAGTGGAAACTTAGGAGTTGCTCGTTAAAACAACCAAAATAAAAACCAAACCATCTCCACAGGTTTTGGCAGACAGTAAGCTTAATATCGCAGCACGAAAACCTCTATTGTGATATTGGGCCCCACTGACAGAAACACAGTTTAGGAAAATGAATGTGGCAATTCACAGTCTTGCTCTATTCAAGGCAAGTCAGCCCATTTGTTGATTGGCGCATTCAGTGTTATGCCACTGCTATACACTAAATATCTGTGTGTCCCTTGCCATCCCACCCCAAGTTCATGTTGAAATCCTAATCCCCAGTGGGATGTACTTTGGAGGTCGGACCTTTGGGAGGTGGTTAGGTCATGAGGGTGGAGGCCGCACGTATGGGATGAGTGCCCTGGTAAAAGATGTGGCAAGCCTTGTTGTGCCTTCTTCCACGCGAAGGCAGAGAAAAAGGATGGCCACCTATGAAGCAGGAAGTGGGACCTTACCAGACCCAGAAGCTGATGGAGTCTTGATGTTGGACTTCCCAGCCTTCTCAACAGTGAGAAATCTGTGTTTGTTCTTTAAGACATCCAGTTTATGATATTTTTGTCATGGCAGTCCAGACTAAAACAGCCACCCATAGAAGGGGTAGAAAAATCCTAATATTCGGAGGCAAATGGTTGAGATGGTGAGAAGACCCACATCCCCTGAGGATGTTCAGCTCAGGAAACAGAGGAAAAGGGGCACAAGCAAGCAGGAGAGCTGTCGTGGAATGACAGGCGGCCAGGTGGGCAGGGCGCGGACAGAACCCCACCCTATGTCTCCCGAAGGCAGACCTCCCCCAATAGCAGAAGCCAGCCACCCAAGATGAAAGGGGGTGGCCCCAATGTCCGAGTTTGCCACTGTCTGAGGGTTCACATTGGGGGCTGGCTGTCATTGGACAGGAATAATGTAGAAGACTGGTTAGATTTGGACGCCCTTAGTGGTCCCTTGCAAACCCCACGTTTTTAAGTTCAATGGTTAGTTCCTAAGCTATGCCCAGTTGCCTACAAGCACAAAGTCTAGTGATTTTACTGCCACCTACCCTTTCCTAAGCACACACTCACATGCTATGGGACAAGCTCTAGACAATTGTTATGTCTTTTCTTGAAGTGTAAGTTCTTTCTGCCCTTACAAACATGCTGTTGCCCAGTTTATTTCTTGCAATCTCTTATCTCAGAAACAGGCATATAGTGTTTCCTGACCTAGACTATGTATATTTTGCTCAGATTAGAAATCTAGTCTATGCTCAGTCTGAGATAAGCATTCTGGAGGCATATTCTTGGCCACACCTTATTAGATCTCGGCAGTGTCTTCTCCCAGGATTTAATAAACTGTGTGAGCAGCCTGCTATTATGGACTGTTCTGATGGATGTTGTGCTGGCAGATGCCCTGGGCTTCCTGGCTACGGAGCACAGACCAGGAGACACCATTAGCACACCCTTGTGCCAAGAATAAAAACCAAAGCATCGCGTGTTAAAGCTACTTCTGTCGTCAGTAGAAGCAGAACGAGGCAAAAATAGCATCAAATTGAAACTAGTTGTTTCATAATGAGCAATCAAACTATGATCCATTATTTCCTACTGAGGGTCCCCCTCCAGCAGAGTCCTGGGTTCCATCTCAACAGTATGTGACACCTGATGGGGCTGGGGAAGGGACAAAAACATTTTTAAAAAAGAGGTAAGTAAAATTTAGTTTTAGACATTGAAATTGAGTGGAAAACACAGACTAGAGCAGGCTATCAATAAGCATTTATGGCATGAATTAATTAATTTCAATGGTGGCAGGTCAATCAGTAGAATCCCATCAACTCAGCGAGTCTGCATGTAGCAAGCCGGTC
The DNA here is from genome assembly GCA_032199065.1 of Smutsia gigantea. Taxonomy (NCBI): domain Eukaryota; kingdom Metazoa; phylum Chordata; class Mammalia; order Pholidota; family Manidae; genus Smutsia; species Smutsia gigantea. The sequence continues at coordinate 144,910 of JAVSCE010016455.1, read as the reverse complement.
TCCACCTCTGGGCCTCTCTGCCCCTGCAGCCATCTCAGTATCTGTCCTCGGTGCTGCCACCACTCCAGCCTCTGCTCTGCTCTCCTGCAGCCTTGCAGCTGTGCCACCGTGTCACCCAGAGCACTGGGCAGGGCTCTTTATATAGAGTCAATAACAATGCATTGCCCACACGTGTGTAGTGAGCTGGTCAACCAGGCCAGGTGAGAATCCTGGCCACAGGAACCTTCACTTTATCCACAACCAGTCAATCTGGAATCACTTGGTCAGCAGTAGTTGAGTCACCCGGCCTGACAGACCCCTGCCATCCCCTAAAGGAAGGTGACCTTGCCTGAAACAGTCTACTATTTGCTAGTAACAACTTCCTTGTCCCACCCCCTTCTGCCTATACAAGTCTTCCAGTTTGTACAGCTCCTCAGAGCTCCTTTCTATCTGCTGTAAGGGATGCTGCCCAATTCATGAATTGTTGAACAAAGCCAGTAAGATCATTAAAATTTATTCAGTTGAATTTTTATTTTTTCTTAACACCGATTGATGGCAGTGTTTTGGGCTAAGAGGACAGCAATTGCAGAGGCCTGAGGCAGAGGTGTTTGGTGTGGTCAAAGAACAGAAAGGAAGCCAGTGTGACTGCAGCCTGTAATCCTCTGAGGAGGTCAGGGGCCACATAGGACCTCTGGGAGCCACCGATGGGCTTTCAAACAAGAGTGACACAACTAAAATTTTTAAAGATCATCCTGTGAGCTGTATTTAGAAAAGGTAATATGAGGAGACGCAGGGCAACCAGTCAGGAAGCTCTACTGGGAGTCCAGAAAGGAAGGTCGAGCATAGGGAAGGTGAAGAGAAGGGAATGGTCATGCAATGTATTTTAGAAACAGAAAAGAATGTGCCAAGGACTGCTGGTGGTGATGGAAGGACAGAGCACAGCGCCTGAGTATTTTACCTGATCATCTGGGCGACACTAACTGAAGTTTATAAAATGGAAGGAGAAGCAGGATTTAAGGAAAAGGAACAGAGGCATTAGAAACAGAACTGTGGTGAGGAAGCCAGGAGGGAGTCAAGTGGTCGTTTGTATAAGGGTCTGTGGCTCGGGCCTGGGGATAAACATTTGGCAGTCATCAGCATATGAATGGTAATTAGACACCCCAGAGTGAAGACAGAACCAAACCTTGGTGGATTAAACAAATGAGGAGGAGCTAGCAAAGGAAATCATAGAAAAACCATCCCATATATATGGAAAGGCAAAAGACCCAGAATAGCCAACACAACATTTAAGCAGGAGAATAAAGCTGAGGGACTGACACCACCTGACTTTAATACTTACTATAAAGTTATAGTAATCAAGACAGCGTGGATTTGGTAAAAGAAAAGACAAATGGATCAATGGAACAGAAGAGAGAACCAAAAGGGAGACTCATATAAATATAGTGAACTGATCTTTAACAAAGGAACAAAGGCAATACGCACGGAGCAAAGACTGTTTTGTCAACAAATGGTGCTGAAAAACTACACATCCACATGAAAAACATGAATCTAGACCCAGAACTTAAGTGCCCTTCACAAAAATCAACTCAAAATTCCTAGAAGTAACACAGAAAAATCTAGATGACTTGGGTTTGGGGATGCTATTTTAGATACAACAGCAAAGGTACAACCCATGAAAGAAAAAATTGGTAATCTGGATTCCATTTAAATTAAAATTTTCTGCTCTGTGAAAGATACTGTCAAGAGAATGGGAAGAAAAAGCCACAGACTGGGGAAAAAATATTTACAGAAGACATATATGATACAGGACTGTTACACAAAACATACAAAGAATACTTAAAACTCAATAATAAAAAGTGATTTAAAAAATGGGCCAAAAGCTCTGACACATCACCAAAGAAGATGGCAAGTAATAAGCAAATGAAAAGGTGTTCCACATCATGTGTCACCAGGAAAATGCAAATTAAAACAGTGTGATACCATTACACACTTATTAGAACAGCCAAAATCCAGAACACTGACCACACCAAATGATGCTCGTGAGAATGGGGAGCAATAGGAACTTTCATTCATTGCCACTGGGAATGCAAAATGGTACTGTCATTTTGGAAAACAGCTGGGTAGTTATAAAACTTACAAAACCAAACATATTCTTACCATATGATCCCACAATCATAATCCTTGGTACTCAATGTAGTTGAAAACTTATGCCTACAGAGAACCTGCACATGGATGATTACAGCACCTTAATTCATAATTGCCCAGGCTTGGACATAATCAAGATGTCCTTCAGTAGGTGAATAGATAAACTGTGAGTATTATTCAGTGATAAAAAGAAATGAGGTATCAAGACATGAAAAGATATGGAGGAAATTTAAATGCATATTATATGTGAAAGAAGCCAATCTGAAGAGGCTACATACTATATAATTTCAACTACAAGACGTTCTGGGAAAGGCAAAACTATGGAGACAGTAAAGATAACTGGTTGCCAGGCGCTAGGGGGAGGATGAATCAGGGAGCACAGAAGATTTTTATGGCAGTCAAACTACTCTGGGTGACACTGTAATGGTGAATACATGTCACACATTTGTCCAAACTCACAGAATGTACAGTGCCAAGAGTGAACCCTAATATAAACTATGGACTTCGGGTGACAATGTTGTGTTGATTTAAAGTTCACCATTTGTAACAAAGGTACCAGTCTGGTGGGGGATGTTGGTAACCGAAGAGGCTATGCATGTGTGGGGGTAGGAGGTGTAAGAGAAATCTTCTAAGTTTTTCTCAGTTTTGATATAAACCTAAAAGTGCTGTAAAAAATAAAGTCTGCTTTTTAAAAAAAATTAAAAAGTTCTTGAGCATTTACCACCTGTGACGTTGTGAAAACAATGAGGATGAATTTTAAGCAGTCCCTGAAAGATAAAGAGCCATTAACAACTGAAGGCTTCACCTTACCCTGAAATCTTTCAACAATTATTCATGCAGCCTATACAATACACTCAGCACTTAACTGATTAGCTGGGACTATATAGGACACATCCATGAATCAGCAAGAAAAAAGCCTAACACTTAATTTCTTTAAGATTTGGCTGTTGGGCAGACAAGAAACAACAAATGCTGGTGATGATGCAGAAAAAGGGGAACCCTCCTACAGTGTTGGTGGAAATGTAGATTAGTTCAACCATTGTGGAAAGAAATATGGAGGTTCCTCAAAAAACTAAAAATAGAAATACCATTTGACCCAGGAATTCCACTCCTAGGAATTTACCTGAAGAAAACAAGATCCCTGTTTCAGAAAGACATATGCACCCCTGTGTTTATCGCAGCACTATTACAACAGCAAAGATATGTAAGCAATCTAAGTGTCCATCAGTAGATGAATGGATAAAGAAGATGTGGAACATATACACAATGGAATACTATTCAGCCATAAGAAAAAAACAAATCCTACCATTTGCAACGACATGGATGGAACTAGAGGGTATTATGCTCAGTGAAATAAGCCAAGCCGAAAAAGACAAGTACCAAATGATTTCACTTATTTGTGGAGCATAAGAACAAAGGAAAACTAAAGGAACAAAACAGCAGTAGACTCACAGACTCCAAGGGACTAGTGGTTACCAAAGGGAAGGGATTGAGGGAAGGTGGGTGGGGAGGGAGGGAGAAGGGGATAAGGGGGATTATAATTAGCACTCACAATATAGGTAGGTCACAGGGAAGGCAGTACTGCATGGAGAAGACAAGAAATGACTTTATAGCATCTTACTACGCTGATGGACAGTGACTGCAACGGAGGGAATGGGAGGTGAGGACTTGATAATATGGGTAAATGCTGAAACCACAATATTGTTCCTGTGAAACCTTCATAAGATTGTGTATCAGTGATACTTAAATAAAAAATAAAAAAATAGAAAGATTTGACTGTTAGGAATTTGGAGCTTATTTTTCCATAAAAAGGAGGTAAGTGCTTTCTTGTTCTTACACACTCTGTGAAAATGCATTTTGAAATGCATGTTGAGACTTGAGTAGAAACATTCCCATCATATCCAGACTATAAACTCCATGAAAGCAGCAGCTTTAGGCTCAATGCCCAACACAGTCTAGGATGCAACCGATCCGTTTGCACACCACCAAGAAAAAATGCTGCCAAGTAAAATATAACACAATGCTTTCTTGTCACTTAGAGCTATTTTATAATTAATTGAAAAGGCTTTTAGACAATTGATCATATCTCATGTACTTACATAAAAAAAAGAAAATATGCTGGTTAAGATATTCCTAACACATCTTCACATGCCAAGTTTGGCTCTTCTGGATCACCGACTCAACTGATGTCCATTTTTTATTTTCCTCTGATGTCCTTTTTTGCCCACCTAATGCTCCACTGTTCTCTGGGACAGTCTTCCAGCTGCCAGACACTCATGATACAGTTTGGAGGCTGGCATTTTCTTGTTCTTACCAGCTGTCACAAGAGAAGGCTTTTCAGATAACCAGGATTCAAATCTTTAGTGACTAGAAGTGCCACGTACACGCACACATACATGCACGATGATATGTTTGGGGAAGAACTCTTCCTTGGGAGTTATTGTGCAAAAGAAGGATCAAATTATAGCTGCACCTTTCAGCCATGAACAGCTGAGCCAAGTACCACAGCAATAACCACTTTTTGTAGTCCATGCTCAGGACTCTGATCTCTTTAGCACGTTTAAAAAATGTTTGTTTCCTATTGCATCTTTTATTGAAGACTAGTTGATACACAATATTGCACTCGTTTCAGGTGTATAACACAGTGATTTGACAACTATAGGCATTATGAAGTGTTTACCACAATAAGCATAGCTACCATCTTATCTTTAGCACTTTTAATATTACAGAAAAATTTCATAGCCTTTTAAAGAATGCTGGGTTTTATCAGCATTTCCTATCTGTCTAAACTCAATTTTTCCTCAGGTCACAGATCACCAGAAAAGAAGGAGCTACAGTTCTGAGCTGGCAGAAACTTTGATAAGTTGATGTTCTTTCTGTGCCTCAACAAGCCTCCGCACCTCAGGAATTGGACACACCAGACGCTTATTTCTTTGAAATCCCTTTCATCTCTTTGAAGAGATCTTCCAATTTCTCCTGTTGTCACGTTGCTTAATTTATCATCTGGAAGGCAATACTTTTTCCATAACTCTGTAGCACTCATCTCCTGTCACAGGTCTCCCAAAGCTCTTGATTACTTCTTTGCAAAAAATACTGTGGTCTTTCCTCCAACAAAAATTTGCTTCACTGATACCAACTTTACATCCTGTTGCTCTGTTTCTGTGACACTGTATGTACACAAAACCTTTTGTTTCAGTATTAATGATTTAATATTTTTGAAGACCTTTCATATGCAATTAACCTCAGTATGTGTATTACCAACAACTCACACAAACACAACTGCTATGTCCACATCTGCACATTACAGATAATGACAAAGGGTCAGTGCCGTCCAGTCAATGGTAAGACACATTTCAGAGCTGATGGAAAACGGGAGCTGAGATATAATGAACACTCCTGTAATTTACATAAAAAGCTACTTCCAAAGGAGGACACCAGAAATTCACCCACCCCTGTGTACACAGGCCACTCCTCTCACCAAAACATAAATTACCCCTCCCCACTCCCTTCACTCTGGCTGGCCCTGTGGTTTGCTTTCACCAGCAGAACGTGACAGAGCAGCCAGGGGCCCCTGACCGGCCTCACTATAAATCTTCCTCTTCTGCCTTCACCCACTATTCCACTATTACTACATAAAGGAGTTGAGCTACAGCAGATAATTATCCCTAAATGGGGTCAGGAGCCACTTACGTATTTCTTTTCCCATGAATTCATAATGGATACACAATGTATATACACAGCGTAAATGAAATATAGATGTCTAAAATAAGGGTGAGTTGTTTTCTCTTCAAAACAGACCCATTTGCTTATCAGAGCAGTTTTCCACCTTAATTATGTATAGAGCAGAAAGTCCTCCATGCACACACTTTTAATTAATTCTTAATCATGAATGCCCACGTATATCCTCCAAGTGGACAAAAATGTACAATGTGGGGAAACAAAGAAAAAAGGTACAGAGGAGGTAAAACATATCACTCCTGGTTTTGTCACTTTTATCAAATGTCATGAACAGCTTAATAAATACCTACACCTTTAGGTTAGTTTCCAAAACAATGCAAACATACACAAATAATAGAACACAATTCGTTCCTATTGTCCTTACGTGTTGCTAAGAGACTGTCTTTTTCAAGGCTCAAATACAGATTTTTCCAAATTTAGAAAACAGGAGGACTTGCAAAGAAGCTTCAAAAAGGCAGCCAGTCAGAAGTAAAAATTTACTTGGTAATGATCAACCCACATTTCTCCAAACAACTTCCTGAAATATATGATTGGATGCTTGGATAACTCCAGCAAATTTAAAAATGTATTATCTCCCATTACGTGGTTGTCTTAGTTGACACACATTAATATTTGTGAAACTCCTTAACTCCTTACTGAAAGGCAGACAGGAAAGTCAGCCTTCAACTGAAGGAGAAATGGCCCTCAATTGTTGAACACAAAGGCTTTGTGTCCATCATTTCTGTTGAGTGTTCAGGGCATGATCACAATTAAGGATAAACTGTAGCCGAAGCATCCATATGTGGAGTTGGGAAAGATAAACCAATATTAACAATATATATTATAACAGCAATGTTCTTGTTCCTTAATTTAGAAATCCAGGCATACAGTACATCATATTGTTAAACGTACAAATTACAGGAGTGTAGTATCAAAAGATATTACTCTTTCTCTTAAACCTCCTGGGTACACTTATGTATTTGCTGATGGTTTAGTAACTCCCTGGCAGATAGTCTGGGGAAAAAACAAAAAGGTAACAGGTGCCCCTGACAACTGAACATCAAAAGACCCCAATGCAATGGATATGAGAATATAAATCATTGGGGAAATGGTTAAATTTACAAGAAGTTGACAGGAAAGCCTTGCAGGCACACCCCTCCGAAAAGAACACATTCTGATTACATTTTAAAATATCCAAGTACACAGGTATTCAAAGAGCTTTCCTAGGGGTACCTACCGCTAAGCTTAGGACGGTAGGGACAGGCCTGCCCTGAGACAAGCAGCCTTTATTTGTATGGAAAGCCACACAACTAGATGCACTAAAGCTCAGCCCTGCGCCCTGGGGGCTGGTGCCACTCGCAAAGCTTGCACAGTGACCTTGAAGAGGTTTAGTAGGAGTAGTAGGACTAGAAAGATCCAAGTGTAGCCACAATTCTGCCACTCAAGCATGTCATTTAATTTTTCTGAATACCGATTTCCTCATGTGGGTTAGAGAGGAAAGGAGTGTGTGGAGCCCCTGGGGGGTGGGGGAGGGAGTGAATGGCCTCCGAGCATCCAAGGGACCAGCATGTCCTTCCTTCAGCAACTCTAATCTTCACTCCAGTTCTCGGTTTTACAAGGAGGGAAGCGAGGCCTGGGGAGGTAGTACGGTGGGACTTAAACTCTGGCCTCTTGAGCTGCAAAGCTTTACTGTCAACTGCCGTGCTGACCTCACAAATTCTGTTTCCAGAGAGATGGAGGACGCAAGCATCCTTCTCGGTACTCCCACGTGTTGCTATCTCCATCTGCTGTGACATCTCAGTTCTCAGCCTTTCCAGCAAACTCTGGCCTTTCCTTTCCCCTCCTTCATCATCATCCTTCCCCCCAGCCCCTACTCTCACCCTAGCCAACCACCACCAAGACTCAACCTGCTCCTTGGTTCTCTCCAGGCTGGTGAAAATGCCATGGCCACAGAACAAACTGAATGTGGACGCTCCAGAATGTCAAGGTCATCCAGTGCTCTTTCCATGTAACCGGATATATTTCTGCGGCAGGAAGTTTGCTCAGAAGGAGTGGAGCAGAGCAGAGATTCCAGTCCAGCAAGTCTGGGGCCCTCTAACCACAGTGGCATCCTTGCAGCTGCACAATGAACATTAGCACTCCCTAAGCCCCTTCTGTCCCCAGGAGAACAGCCGAGCCTCCAAAGCCACTTTTTCAAAACCCTTAGGAGGTAAGTCTACATTTATAATGAAGGAATGACAATTATCAACAACCAAATCCAAATAGCTTTCAGATTCTATTTTTTAAGTTACTTGAATTAGAGGAAAAAACTGAAGATCCATTTTTAATGGAACTTGCCGTCTAGTTTCATAAAAAGCTTACCATTTCGCAGATAAAATCTGAAGCAAACCCAAGAGAAACTATGACAGTTGGCACCCTGTGCCCTCAGGCAACAGAGACGTTTTGGGTAAAACTACGTTTCTGTGCTGATGAGACCTGCCACTGGTACTCACTCTAAAATCATATACGTCTTTATGGAAGTTGCCTCAACAGAACTGCAACCATATTCATATACATACACTTAACATTATAGCCATCAATCTGAATTAGAAGAGAGCTGTTTTCCAAATGAGACACAGCCTTAACATTCCTCCCTGAGCATGCTATGCAGTTAGTGCCTATTCACATACGGTAAGGTGCCATGGCAGGAAATACCAGACAGGTGGGTTTGAGCAGCTGAGCCTCTGCTCCAGGCATCCCTGGGACTCTCGAATGCCACTCGACCCTGAAGCTGAAGGGGCAAGTGCAAGGAGGTTTGGGTTCCAAATTAAGGCAAGCAAAGGACGTTCTGTAAGCTACTAAATCTAACACAAGCTTCTAAGATTAGAATAAAATGAGATAATAAAATAGAAAACAAATGAGAAATAACGTAACTGTACCACAGTTTGTTTCCTTTAACAGGTTCCCCTCCACCCAATTCAGAGGGAAGAATAACCAACATATAAAATGCTTTTTATGAAGGGTTAGGATTTTTTAAAAACTGACAAAGCACATACACTTGGGCACTGTTAGTGACTGCCCAACCCAGAATGCTTTCTAGACAAAGGCTCCAACCTCAGGATTCATTCCCCCACTCCTCGGCACAGTGTAGTGCAGATCAAAGCTAATGCGGTGCACCCACCACAACCCTGGTGGCAGGCTACCTAGGTTAGAATCCTAATTCTTCCTGTTGGCTGAGGCCTTAGACAAGTCATTTATCCTCTAAGAACCAGTTCTTCATCTATATAACACTCTTGATATCACAGAATTACTCTGACAATGAATTAAGCCCTTAAGCCAGTGCCTGGCACATGGAAGGACTCAACACAGGTTGAGACTCTCATGACTTTAATGATTATTGCTACCCTTAAGAGTGACAGAACAATAGTGGAAATAGAACCAGGTAACAAGAGACCTTTTGGGTAAATCTACTCTAATGATGGACTCAGTCATGATTTCACACATCCAGCCAGTTTAGAGAGACAACCACATAGGCCCATCTCCTATGGCCAAAGGAGTATCTCCTCATCCAGGGGGCTGAATGGGGTAATAGCTATCAAACTGGCTGGTTTTAGGGGACACAACCATACCACCCATTATGGATATTTCACTTTAAGTGGCAACTCTGAAGGCTACTGCTGACTCCCCATCCTATATGACACATGGACAGAGTAGATAATGCACTGGTGAGAGCCAAACTTTATGGCCACTGGCTTCCAGACAGCACCAGATTCCCAGCTGAACCCACTGGAAATCACTAGGATGCTTCATTTCTTTAGAGATGCCTCCATCAACCTCAAGAGAAAGCCTTCAATGCCTTAAGTCAAAAGCAGCTGGTGAAGGGGTGGAAGCATGTCATTGGCAGTTACTTTACAAGGAGAACACAGAGCTGGGCTGAAGACAAAGCAACAGGAAGTGAAGCACACATTTGGTCCAGAAACACTCTGAAAAATTATTTTAAAACTTCCACCCTGGATGCAATATCATCCTCCGTATTTTAGTGCTTTCGTGACTTTTCAAGGAAGGGACGGGAAAATCATGGTGAATAAAATGGGCTCTGGTTAAGTAACAACTAGGCCTGAAAGACAGGTGTCATTTAACCACTGAAGATTAAGAACTCTATTTACACTTAGAAGTCCAGTAGGAATGCTGGGGAAAACCCATCCACCCCAACCCTTCTAATGGCAGAAACAACAAAACACTAACAATCAACTTTACTTAGGATTTGTGAACTTGATAAGTAAGTACCAAGTAACTAGGGTGTGTCTAGTTGTCATCGTAGGGATGGTGGAGGGACAGAAGAAGTGCACAGTCTAAAAAAACGGAACACTTCCAAGAATAGTGCTTAGGAACTTGGTTACATATGAATACTTAGTCAAATTAGATTTGTAAGGGGCCATCACTTTCTAGATGAGAACTGAGAAATTAAGGACAACTCTAAAATTTGGTGTACACTTTACATGTTCATATTCAACCTAATTACTGGGTAAAACACATTTCCAAAAAGGCTTCTTTTAGAGTCACCCTGTAATAGGAAGTATTGGTGGGTGATGAAACCTCTTAGCATAAGAATAGAGCATAGAAACATAATACAAACAAGACTTGGTTAAAACTGTTCGTATTACCACCACCTCAACCAAATTACATGCACATGTTGGCACTTCTTGTGTAGAACTGGGAGATACCTTTGAAAAAGCCTTCAGAAAAGCTACCCTCCATTCAGCATTGAAACAAAAAGTGGCTGTGTACACACAAAGGCCCACAAACAGAGCTGTAAGGTATAAAGCTGATTATCCATAAGGCGAATATTTGTTGAACCATATTTTCTTGCAATGCTATTACCCAGGGCTTCATGGGACCTCAGAAAGGAAGAAACTCACCCATAGTCAAAGCTGTGCACATTTTGTCATGAAATGGGTGAAAGGATTGCTGTCAGATGCCAAGCAATGAGACTGAAGGTGGGAGAAACTACACCCCCTTGTAACAGAAAAGAAATTTCACAGCCACAGGGGTTGGTGTGATCTACTCAGGGTCACCTGGGGTCATCAGTATAAGCATGATGTCATAGTCAAGTTTGCAGTGGGGTTTTTTCCTTACTATTTTACAAAAGAATAGAATGTCTGCATTAAAGAGAATGAAACTGGATTACTGTCTGACTCCATACACAAAAGTAAACTCAAAATGGATCAAAGACCTGAATGTAAGTCATGAAACCATAAAACTCTTAGAAGAAAAACATAGGGAAAAAAATCTCTTAAATATAAATGTGAGCAATTTTTTCCTGAACACATCTCCCTGGGCAAGGGAAACAAAATAAAAAATGAACAAGTGGGACTACATCAAACTAAAAAGCTTCTATACAGCAAAGGACACCACCAGCAGAACAAAAAGGCATCCCACAGTATGGGAGAATATATTCATAAATGACTCATCTGAAAAGAGGTTAACATCCAAAATATATAAAGAACTCATGCCTCAATACCCAAAAAACAAATAACCCAATCAAAAAACGAGCAGAGGACCTGAACAGACACTTCTCCAAAGAAGAAATACAAATGGCCAACAGGCACATGAAAAGATGCTCCACATCGCTAATCATCAGGGAAATGCAAATTAAAACCATAATGAGATATCACCTCACACTAGTCAGAATGGCCACTATCCAAAAGACAAGAAATAACAAATGCTGGAGAGGATGTGGAGAAAGGGGAAGCCTCCTACACTGTTGGTGGGACTGTAAACTGGTACAACCGCTAAGAACTAAAAATAGAAATACCATTTGACCCAGGAATTCCACTCCTAGGCATTTACCCAAAAAAAACAAAATCCCTGATTTGAAAAGACATAAGTACCCCTATGTTTATTACTGCACTATTTGCAATAGCCAAGATATGGAATCAACCTAAGTGTCTATCAATAGATAAATGGATAAAGAAGAGGTGGTACATATACACAATGGAATATTATTCGGCCATTAAAAGAAAAAGAAATCTTGCCATTTGCAACATGGATGGATCTAGAGAGTATTATGCTCAGTGAAATAAGCCAGGTAGAGAAGGACAAATACCATATGATTTCACTTACTTGTGGAATATAAAAACAAAGCAAAACAGAAGGAACAAAACAGCCCTAGACTCCCAGACACTGAGAAGTGACTAGTGGTTATCAAGGGGGAGTGGAATGGGCAGGGAAAGGGAGGGAAGGAGAGAGGCAGGAGGACTGCTGAACCACTGTGAAGTATATTTGATAAAATTAAAAAATTACATAAAAAAGAATAGTGTGGTTAAAATGGATGATGTTTTAGTATATGAAATGTTAATTTCCTAGAAAAATCAATGCAAACCTATAACTTGAAACGAAAAATTTTTTCCCAGCTCTGACCTAGATATAACCCAAGAGCTGCAGCAGCCCCTTCCCATGCCAGCAAACATTCCTGGGCACCCCCAAGCAGCAGAAATGACTTCACAGCCAGACCCCCTGGGTTCAAATTCTGGCTCTGATTTAACTAGTTGTGTGAACCTGGACAAGTTACTTATCTTTCATGGGCTTTAGTTTCATCATCTATGAAGTAGGGATAATAGTACCATGCTCATAGGATTGTTACAAGGAAATATATGAGACAATATTTGTAAAGAGCTTAGAGCAATCTCTGGCACACAGTGAGCATCATATAAGTACCTGTTAAACAAAACTAGCACCAGATTTTTATTTAAAACTCTTCTCCAAAGAAAGGAACCAAAAAGTCTTAGAGGGTAAATAATTACATATCTTGAGTAAAGGCCCAACCTGGGACTGTCAGAAGGGTAGAAGGCATTCAAGGTTAGAACAGGGTAAAAAGACAAATCCCTGGCCAAGATGGGACAACATGGACATCAACAGCAGTGAAGCAATGCAAATGCAAAAGGCACGATTCTAAAAACACCCAAACAGTACACTAGGAAGCGTTATCATGAAGAAGAACATCAGTTGGGGTTTTTTTGTTAATTTTAATAAATGGCAGAGCGCTACGTGTTTTGTTTCTTCTATTAAATATTTCTTGTTTAATTAGAGAAGGGTGAATGCAGAGAAGTTAGTAATACTGGTTCTAGCAAAGGTAGGGTATACTGACAACAGGAAGGTCTTTGGGGGACAGAAAACGGAATGGTGGGTTGAGATTACAAATTAGTTAAATATTGTAAAGGGGCACTAACTGTGGACTTAAACTCTCACATCCGAGGTAATAATAACCCTTTGATGACCCTACTATAGTAATAAAGCATATGTAACCTTCCAGTGATGCAAAGAGACCAGGCAAATATCTCCATGACCCGGGAAGGGTCTATGGAACACTGGCCATGCAAAATAAGGAGAAGAAAATATTCTGGGGGAATCACCATAGTGCAAAAACTAGGACCTATGTGGAAAGCATGGCTCCATTAACAATGGCTCTTATTGTTAATATGGCGTGGCTCTGATAAACAATGGAGGTCAAATATTAAAAGGGGCCTAGCCAGATAACCAGGGGCTTGGCTTTGATGAATGCCAGAAAGAGATGACTCAAAATCAATCAGCTGATAACTAGATCCTGTCATCTTAGCTGGTCAGACTGTTTTTCTGGCTCTGATAAAGTTTCTGTAATTGTGGAAATGTACTACTGTGTTACTATATCCCTAGGGAAGAATCAAAATATGTATCACTTTACACTGGAAGTTATCAAAATATATGTTGCTACAAACCTTGAAAAGTAAATAACAAAAGAACAATAAATGAATCTGCATGGCAATGGCATCTTAGACTGTGTGTTGTCTCTCTTCCTCTAGATCTTTGTGTGTTTACAGTGTTAGAGGAGTATTCAAAAGAATCATCATTAATTGTTAAAAGAAATTTAAGTCTATAATCATGTCTAGATCTAAAAACTGTTTAAGAAATTGATTTTTAATGTCTGATTTTAGGTATCAATTTAATAGTCTGAGCACTAAAGTAAATATGGTAGAAGGTGCGTCTCCCCATAAACAAAAAATCTGGGGCTGTCAAATAATATAAAAAATGGGTCACCAAAATAAAGTCCAGAGGGTGTAAACTGTTTTTCTTTCTCCACATGAAAGACTATTTAGAAATACAGTAGTCTGCTTCTTCCATCAGATGACCCCAAGGGAAACAAAAGATAAAAGCAACAACAGAAGAAGATGGTGAGAAAGGAAATGCTACCCAGTTGATAAGTATTCTTCTTCCATAGCTTGTCTATTAAAGTAGGACATGGGAATAATTGGAAAATAACCACAACAGACTTCAGCATAGGTCTATTGCATAAATGTAATCATATGTGTATAGCATGATGACAAAATTCTTTCTCTTTCAGCTTTGAAATAAAAAGAATCTGAAATGACTGGGAATGCAAATGTGTCTAGAGCAATTAAAAATGCTGAAGTTTTAGATGTGGAAGAAGGTGAGTGGAGCTGAGAAAGGCTCCTGAGAGTCCACTAACCCATTTCTCCCTGAAAGGGTTAAATCAAGGCAGACTCCCTCAAATCTTCCAGTCTGTTCATTCTGGCAACTGCTCTCCTTCCAAATACAAAGTTTGTCTTTTGAAAGGCTGGATATTATTCTTTCTACAACACTCCCTCTCCTGCTCCTCCCCCTACCTAAGACATGCAATCCAAATGCTCACCAATGGGAGAAAGCCTAGACAGAGAACACACTCACAGAGTGCCAACATGCACCACACACCACGTGGGGAGTGTCCGTTATCATCCCATTTCATCACCATGGATCTTGGCAGCTGCAGAGCATAATCCCAGTTTTATAGATGGAGTGACTAGGGTTCTGAGGAAATGAGCAAATTGCCCGAGGTCTTCAGAAGAGCAATCGAGTGTCCAAGTTTGCTGCCAAAGCCTGCATGCTCTCCCAGTCCCGTGTCCTTCGGGTTCTCTGTCCCACTCTGGATTCTGGCTACCTGCAAATAGTTCTTTCTCAGACAAATAAGCTAAGTCAAAAACCTTGACTCTGAAACTCAAAAAAAGAAAACTATAAATAAGCCTCGGGTCTAATTCACTTTTGTTTATCTGATGAATGTTTCTCATATCAGGGGCTGTATAACACCAGCCTGGGACCAGTATAGCTCCCCGTGTGACCTGGAAATCTGAATGCACATCTCTATGAAGAAAGGGCAAGAATGCTCCTTCCAAGTGGTTTAGCAGCCAGCCAGTGTGATGAGCTCTCCATACCAGCCTAGCCCTTCAGTTTCAGGTCCAGAAAAGCGAGCACAGCAACAACACTCCCAGCAGCTGACAAGAACTCTGACTTCACAACTGTCCTTGAAATGTGCTCCCTGCATTCAGTCAGGACACAGTGTAACAACTTTAAAACCAGCCTCTGAAGCTATTAGGGCAACATTAATTAAGACCATTTGTGAAAGGTTGAAGCAGAAGAGAAATTAACATTCCATTTATTTTAAAATACAGTGCACAGGAGAAAAATAAATGTTGAGGGCAAGTAGAGGACAATCTGCTTATTGATTTGCCTACAATCACAATCATGCATACAAAACAGGTTATCAGGAATTCAGTCTTACTTATTTTTATTTCATGTAAAAAAGGCTATCTCAAAAGGCAAGAAAATCATATTTCTACTAACCAGAAGTTATTTACTCTCTGTATTCTGAATATATGCAAACAAAGGAGCAACAAAGAATGCCATATAAGCCTAAGTGGGATGACGAGTGCACAAACATTCTGGCTGAGGGGGAAGGGGCCACATCTACCTGAAGAAATGGATGCCTCTTTAAAACTCATGAATAGGTACCATATAGCCAGGAATGGCTACATCACCCAAGATGGCCACTGCAAAATGAAAATGTGGGGCCCCATTCAAAAATTACAAGAATTTCAATAAAGGAATGGCAGTGCATTTAACCAAGCACAGGACTCTTCTAAAGGCACGAGTGGCTCATTCACGAAGCCAGACTTGCATATTGATAGAGAGCACAGTAATAGTCCTAATCACAATACACAACATAGAAAAAGAGTCACCAGATGGACTCGCTTTGTTTTTATTCATGCTACACAAGGATAGTTACAAGCAAAAGTTTGAGGAAGATCCTCTTTCAACCCCACACCCCAAAAAAAGTCAACCTCATGAAACAGAAGCCAATTTGAAAAAAAAAAAAAGAATTTTGATTCTCAGGCAAAACAAGTATTGTTTCTATGACATGAGAAAAAAAAAATTTAATGCAACTGCTGAAATATAAACCTTTATTCTCAGAAATTAAAAGCAAATACAGTTATAGCAGGTAGACAGCCACCCATGAGTAGGGAGGGGATTGGGGACTTTGGCCTATGTTTATATTTGGCTGGATGCTTGTTTATATTCCACACATTCCATGTAACCTTTTCTCAGAAGATATGGGGAGGGAGAGCATATATACCAGACCTGCCAAAACTGGCTGGTTCTAACATGGAAGAAAAGTTGACCCTGACTTTACCTCAAATACCTTACACGCTCATTAACATACTAAAAATCACATCCCTGGGCACCATGACCGTTCTGAGTAGACCACCTAAGGACAAAAAGAGACTACCTGTTTCCCAGAACTCCCCTCCCTATTCTGAGAAAGCCCCACCTATCCCGATGAATATTCCACCCCCTGCTTGTTAAACTCCACCTATAAGACCACCCAACCCGAACCCACGGGCTGCTCACCTCTGGAGCACATCTGTGCTCCACCTTGAGTGTGTACTTTTGCCTTATTAAACCACTCTGCTTGTACCTGCTCAACCTGCTCATGAATTCTTTCTTGATCAGAGTCAAGAACCCACTCTTGGGTTGAGGTCTCACAAAGTACACAGAGAGATCTCCTCGGATTGGACTGCCCAACAACAACATCACAAAAAATTCAATTAGTTTTAAAGAAACAAAAAAAAGATAAAGGCTCACATACAAATGAAAGAGAATCCTGACAGTCTACCCCTCAAATACAGGCTTTCTCAATATCGTTGTTATAATGTCATATTTGCAAGGGTGCATAAATGTATTTTGACCTTATGTAAGAAAGAAGGGCCAACAGAGCAAAATCGACAGAAAGTACAATATAAGAAAATGTCTCAGAGTTTAAAAGCCCGAAAATTGAAAATGGAGAGTGCTAATGGAAATCTAGGCAGAAATAATGCCAAATCCTTTCAACTTCCTTAATTCAAAGAATACTACAAACTTCCCAGCCCAAACAAAAAGCCAAAACCAAAATATTTTGCCTTGTTTTTTTCTGCTGCTACAATAAATTCGTCAAGATCATGGCCCACTAATTTTATACACAGTTCTAAACCCAAAGACATGTGTCCTTATAAGGGTGAGACAGAGGGAGATGTGACACAGACAGAAGAAGAGGTGATGTGACCACGGAGACAGAGATGGGAGCCATGCAGCCAGAAGCCGAGGAGTACGGGAAGCCACCTGAAGAAGCTCGAAAAGGCAATGAATGGATGCTCTCCCAGAGCCTGCAGAGGGAACATGGCCCTGCCAACGCCTGGATTTCAGGCACCTGGCCTCTAGGACTGCAGCAAAGTATATTCCTTCTGTTGTTTTCAACCACCCAGGTTGTGGTGATTGTTTACAGCAGCCCTAGCAAACAAATACCTGAGGCATTACCTAACAAACAGCATGTGTAATAAGGCTCCAAGACACTGCTGCTATGGCTCCAAAGCGTCAGTCAGGCAAAGGATGGAACCCCCACCAGCCGATAACAAAACTCGGGTGGACAAGCACCAGGGCAGAGCGGTGACCAGCAGGAATTAGCATCTGCGGCCAGACACAGGCATCCCCGGCCAGTAGGCTTCACAGTCCTGCCCCAGCTGTTTCTTGACCCTTACAACAGTGTCCCCCTTGATTTTCGGCAATTAAATTTCTTTGGAACTGAAGGCAAGCAGAATGTGCCACCCTGAAATATGACTCTTTGGTGTAAGGATTATCTTGAGTTGGTTAGTTTTAAGAAACAGTAAACAAAGAAGCAGCTCCGAAGACCTAGGAGAAGTTACCACTTTGTAAGACATATTTACATTTATAAGGAAAATTCCCATTTGTAAGAATGTACAAATCCCCCTCTGTACCAGGAAGAGAAGGATGACTACATCTCTAGAACTCTTATCAATGGACAAGTCAGTGATTTAATCTGCATAACCTAACCCCTGTTCACTGTGCCTTCCCTGGTAACCTCCTGTAAGTGGTTCCCTCACTCAACATCTTCTTTTGTCTTAGCTCAAGAAGGTGATTAAGGGGATGGTTTGGTCCACCATGGAGTTACTCAGTTTTCCTGGGTCTCTCCTGTGTATGCAGGAGCTATACATGTTATTAAATTTGTTTTACTCCTGTTAATCTGTCTTTCATGTGAAGGGCAGTGTCTCAGCCAAGAATCTTATGGGTAGAGGGAAATTATTTTCCCTCCCCTGTAAGATCCCCTTATTTCAATCTTGGGAGCTTCACTGCCCTTAGGTACCAAGCCTGTACTAGGGCTGCGAAGAGCAGCAAGCAAGACAGACACAGACTCCGCCCTGAAGGAGCTCCAGCACAGAGGGGAGATATATTAAACAAGCAATCACAAATACTATTTATCATGTTTTCTTTTTCCCACATTTGTTTAATCCCCACAATCACCTTACAGTCACGACTAATCCCTGGCTCCCAGATGGGGAAACTGCCGTTAAGAGTCAGTGAGAAGGAGCTAATTTGGGATTAGAATTTGGGCCTTCTACTTCACAGCCTTGTAGTGTTGAAAGACAACACTACACCAATTCCCCTGCCTGGCCTCCCTGGCTCGCTATTGGAGAATGGAGCCATTGTTTCTCATGCTAAAAACTGCAATCATCCTTGACTCCTCTTTCTCCCCCCAACACATTACAAGCTCTAAAACTACACTTGTTTGCCACAGTTTTAAGCCTTACTCTATATAAAATGTCTCATTCTGCAAAGGATGTTTCTTAATCAAATGTGGCATTCAAAATCTGTTTTGGGTTTGTTTTTTGGGCACAAGATAAAGTATTTCTAGGAAACATGGTTTGTTATCTTATATAATTAGTTCATTTACATTAATTACCAAGGTTTCTATTCAGCATTACTTAAATATGTTTGGAGTTCCTACTATGCGTGAGGCTTCTTTCTAGCTCCATCTTGTGACCCAAACTGACTTACTTTCAACTTTGCACATAGGTTTCCATTTTCAGAGAATTCCCATCACTCATCACTCATCCTTCAGTCTCGGCTTTGACTATAAGCTTTGCAAGGGCAAGGACCATGCTTTTCTTCTCTACTGTATCCGCAGCACCCATCACACCACCTGGCACAAAGCAGATGTCCAAATCTCAGCTGAACCAATGAAGAAACGTCACCTCCCAGGAAACTGCCCAACACCACACTCAGGGTTACAGCCCTCCATTCCTATCCTTGACACCCTAAGCCTCCCCCATAACTGCACTTACCATCTGATGCTTTAATTCCTGTTTATCTCCTCTGGTAGATTAAGTTCTTGAAGGTGCAGCTTTTACCTTGGTTGCTGTTTAATTCCAAGGTATTCCATGGGACCTGGCAACATCTGTTGACTATCCTTATCAAATCTTTGAGTAAATCACCTATTTTTCAATAAGAAAGGAAAAAATGATACCTATTTCATAAAACTGTGGTAGACCTAAAATGCCACAAAACGTTGGTATTAAAGAAGTCTATAATTAGAAATTCAGGTAACACCAGGAAACCCACTTAAACTAGACAACCAGAGAATTATTTCTTCATGGTCCCAATTTAATGCCTGAGATATTATGCAAATTTATAGAGTCAGCTTCCATACTCCAGGCCACTATTAACCAAAATTTTCCAAACTGACAAAATTTGCAAAATTCATCAGTAAGGACAGGTTGTATAATGCCACAGTGATAAAGGTTTATTTCTCACGCACTCCACAGATCCATTTCCGGTTGGCCCCATGTCTCTTCATCAGGGAGAACAGAACCATCACAACCTGGAGGGTCACCCACAGTGAGGAAGGGAGGGTGGTGAACTGCCATGTGCCAGGAGGAGGAGAATTGGAAATATTTATGGAACACCATTAGTGGCCCCCACAGAAGATTTGGCACATATGTAAACATTTTACAAGAGTAATTCAGTTGCTACCTATGGCATCTCAAATAGTAACAATCCCCAAAGGAATTAATACACAGACTCGATTTTCTGCTTTAACAAAGCTTAACAAGACAAATGCAGGTTTGTCCTCATTATATGGCAACTCACCAAAAAAAGAATCCACTATATTGTAATTGGACAAGAGAACACATCTAAGTTTGCAGAAAATCTACCTAACAGACTCTTATAAACAGAACAACATTGCTCTCAGAACTAAAAGCAGATTTGTTCCCCAGCTGTTCATAGGTATTGGCACAGTGAGGTCTCAGCTTATCCAACTGCTTCCACCTGTCAGTGTCAAAAATCATTAGCTTGTGAATGATATGTGGGCATGGAGTACATCCCATATCCTTTACAACTCCTATAACACATTCATGGGTATAAATTCACACTCATGTAAAGTATATGATTCAGGCAGGCATCATAAAGGGGACTGTGGGTAAAACTGCAGTATTTCCAGAAACCCTCACCTGGCCTTAGCGCATCTCTGTATCAGTAGGTGTTTCCAACGGGTGGAGAGAAGTAATCCATCTCTGTACCAATAGGTGATCACAGGGGAGTGGGGAGCAAGTACACAATTGTAGAGGAGAGGTTTGGAGGTTTTGCAGCCAGGTCTTAAGAGACACAGGCAAGCAGGAATAGACAACTTCTTGTGGGCAATAAATGGATTTCTCCCACTTTATTTCTCCCTTTAACTGATTTTGGCTTCAAAGGTTTATTTGTCCTAGGCTGGAAACACATTTTCCCTCAGAGTTTTATCTAGCAGTAGTTGGCAGGATCTCTGAACCCAAAATCTGTCATCATAGGTGCGATGCCTAGGCAGGCTGCCCCTAGAGATGGTGGGGAGGTATCTAGAAACCACCCTGTGGATGGCGGGGAGGCCCCAGTGGCTGCTGCAGGCAGGGGGTGGAGGGGGTACCACCCTGTGGATGGTGTGACTACACACAGAAACCCCCCTTCCATGGGACTTCCACTTGGGGACCCCCAAGTATGGAATTGGTCTAGGGTAAAGCAGCTCCTAGATGGGTGGGCCCTTCCCCAGAATTAGAGACACTGGAAGCTGTGGAATTAGGCCTCCACGCAATAGAAGACCGCTTACAGGCCCTGAGTGGCTGTGTGGCAGCTGGGATTGTGTGATTTTTCTTTCTTGAGATATGGAGAGTTACTGAGGAGAGGGAAAGACTTCAGTGTCGCCTGGAGGAGCTTGGCGAAGACCTATGGGATGCCCTTAGGAAAGAGAATCAGTTATTAAGAAGACAGGTTGAGCTCCTGGAAGATATGTTAGCAGCAGTGAAGGAGGAAGCAGCAGGAGAATCTGCATACGGGGAGGAAAGGGTGGTGTCTTCAGCCCCAGAGATGGTAGAGAAGATGTCAGGAGAGAAAGAGGGGGTGGGGCCAAACTATCGCTGAGACCACCGCCTGGGGAACCATCCTCTCCTGTATCAAAGGCCGGCCTGGTAGTAATTTAGAAAATAAAAATGCAAAAAACAACGGCTCCTCAAGGGGAGGAGCCACCCCCTCCCCAGGTTGTGGAGCACTCCATGCTCCGCCCCTGTACCCAGGATGAGCTGGTGGACATGAGCCTCCAGTTTCACCAGAAACCATCGGGAACCTCTGCCTACATGGCTTTTGTGGCTCTGGGATATGGGGGTGGAAAACGTTATGTCAGGTTCTGAAATGGGTAGATTGGCTTCCCTGACGACTCACCCTTCCCTCCAGCAGAGGTTGCAAAGGGCCCATCACACCTCAGGGAATCAAATGCTTCTGGATTAGCTGACAGCAGCCATCAGGGCAGTCTGGCCAATTCAGGGTGATTTACCATACTTACCCACTAGCTGGAAAACATATGCAGAGCTCCAGCAGGTGTTAGAGGAGTTGGGTGTGAGAAATATCATCTATGATATGAATCCCCAGGGCCCCGATGAGTTGTTCACTGTAAGAATGAGGATCTCGTGTTCTACAGAGCTCCCCCCTCTCTCCTTGGGTCCCGAGAGACTATTCTTGCCCCCCATATAGGGCAAGCCATAACTGAGGCTACTCATACTTTAGCAGATCTGGGAGAGGGGAGTGGTGGTGGTACTGAAACAATAAGAGTATGGAAGGAAGTACAGACTACGACAGAAAGGAGAGGTGCAAATGGCCCCATGAAGGTCTTGAGGACCCAGAGGCAGGTTGACTTGATAAAGGCCGGGGCAGTGAAAGAAAAACTTGATAGGCAGCCCAACAGGATCTTGTTAGAACTCTGGCACCAATTAAAGCCAGAGCAGCAGTTCCAGCTGCTGAGGTCCAGGACATGTAAGCTACAGACAAAACCCCATGTCCAGGCTTTGTCCCTGCAAGACTTCCTGGGGGACAGTACTCAGGCTCCATCTGGGCACTTGCCCCCACAGGAGGACAATTGGGCATTGCAGTGTGAGGATGGGGTCAAGGCCCCATATTAGGGTACTTGGTGGGGACCGGAGGCCACATGTAGCACTACCAATTCATTGGTCCCCCGAGAATTTACAACATGCCCTGGCACTGGTGGACAGAGGAGCTGAGAGTTCTCTGATTTATGGCAACCCTGAGCATTTTTCCTGGGACCCCCCTGCTGGGAGAGATGGCTATGGGGGAAAGGCAATTAGAGTGAAGACAGCCCAAATCCCACTTACGCCCAAAGAAGCATACTGTGTACATTTCTCTTATCCCTGAATATATTCTGGGGTTCAATATCCTGCAGGGCCTGTGGTTATAGATCACTACAGGTGAGTTCAGACTGAGGATACATGTGGTAAGGACATTTCTGAGGGGACATGCTAAGCACCCACCTATAATTCTGCCTGTACCTCAGTGGGTGACAAATATTAAGCAATATAAATTGCCTGAGGGACACAAGGAAACTGTAGAAACTCTACAGGAGTTGGAGAAGGTGGACAACATAAAGCCCACTCATAGTCCTTTTAATTCTCTGGTGTGGCCAGTGAAGAAGCCAGACAGCTCCTGGTGTATGACCATGGATTACAGGGAATTGAATAAAATCACACCTTCTTTGCATGCTGCCATCCCTCTAGAGCAGCTCTATTGGACATCCACAGTCATGAACTAGGGATGTATCATTACGTTGTGGATCTTGCTAATTATTTCTCCTCTATTGACATAACACAGGGAAGTCAGAACAGTTTGCCTTCATGTGGGAAAGCTGGTAGTGGTCATTCACTGTCCTTCCACAGGGATACCTCCACAGTCCCACCATTCATCTTGGACTTGTAGCCCAGAACTTGGCCACATGGAAGAAAGAAACCACAAATGGTGCAGCTATATCACTACATTGATGATATCATGATCATGTATAATTCTCTTGCAGATTTAGAAGGGGCAGTCCCTAGACTGCTACAACATCTACAAGAAAAAGGATAAGCTGTGAACAGCACCAAGGTTCAGGGACCTGGTTTGTCAGTAAAGTCCTTGGGGGTTGTCTGGTCGGGTAAAACTAAAGTTATCCAAGAAGCAGTCATAGACAAGGTCCAGGCTTTCCCTACCCCTACCACAGTGGCAGTATTACAAGAGTTTTGGGGTCTTGAGTGGAGAGCATTTATTCCGTACTTGGCAGAAATTCTGAAGCCCTTATACCGATTGGTACAAAAGGGCACCAGGTGGGACTGGAAAAAAACATGTTCACCTGCTTTTACTGCAGCTAATTGAGCAGTGAAGGCCTTACAGGCCTTGAGTGTAATGGACTCATCAAGGCCCTGTGAGCTAGATGTTCAGGTAACCAAGGACGGTTATGGATGTGGCCGCTAGCAGTGGCTTGAACAGACATGCCAACCTATTGGATTCTGGTCACAATTATGGAAAGGAGCAGAGGTCCGGTACACCTTGATAGAGAAGCAACTGGCTGCTGTGTACCACACCTTGCTGGCTATGGAGCCCATCACCAGAACAGCTCCTACCAAGGTATAACCACCTATCCCATCGCAGGGTGGATGTGAGACTGGACCTAAAGGCCATGGAGTGGCATGGCATGGACACCTACACTGGCCAAATGGGGCGAATACTTATAGCAGCATAGCGCCCTCTCCAATAGCCCCTTAAGTGAAGAATTCCAACGTTTATTGAGGCCAGTAACATATACCAGTGGGAAGCAGGAAAAACTTGCTTTTGAGCCACTGATAGCCGAGAGCCCTAATCAGGAAGGGAAAGCCCCTATACCTAAAGATCCTTAGTATACAGGTAGCTCCAGTCATGGGCAGTCCCCAAAATGGAGGGCTGTGGCTTTCCATCCTAAGACTGAGACAATATGGATGGAGGACAGAGAGGGGAAGAGCAGTCAATGGGCTGAATTGCAGGCAATATGGCTTGTGGTCACCCAGGAGCCCTCCCCTACAGCTGTCTGCACTCTCAGCTGGGCCATCTATCGGGGCTTGACCCTGTGGCTACCGACATGGTATCATGCCAACTGGATAGCTGGACACTGACCCCTTTGGGGGCAAGAGTTGTGACAAGACCTATGGGCCTCTGGTCAGAGCAAGACAGTTACCGTATATCATGTAACTGGCCATGTGCCTGTGGTATCCCCAGAAAATGACCAAGCAGACACATTGGCCAAGGTGTGTTGGCTAGAAGGAAAGCCCGGCTCTCATGTGGCCCAACAGTTACATCAGCATTCATTGCACGCAGGGCAAAAAACAATGTGGGCTATAGCCCATTGGTGGGGCTTGCTGTCGACCTTTGAAGAAGTCAGCAGAGCCCAGAGGAGTGCCTTGTATGCTCTAAGAGGGATTTACCCCAAGTCCCACAGCAACATGGGACAATAGTAAAAAGTTTTGTGTGGTCCCCAGTGATAGCCCTTGTTAGGTGGCAGAGACTATATTGGGCCTCTGCCCATATCAGAAGGATAACAGCATGCCAGGACTTGTGTGGATACAGCCACTGGCCTGTTGGTTATTTTTCCTGCATGTTGTGCATATCAGCAAATGACAAAAAGGGGCCTAGAGCATCTCTTTGCAGCCTATGGCCGACTGCAGGTGATTGAGAGTGATCAAGGCACCCACTTTACTGGACATGCGTTGCAAGAATGGGTACAGCAATTAGGAATAGAGTGGAAGTTTCATGTACCATATAACCCTACTAGGGCAGGCATGACAGAGAGGTACAAATGGTTTGTTGAAATCTGGCTCAAAGTCAGACACTAACAGTCTATGGGGCTAGTCAGTTTGCTTAAGCACAGTGCTACAGGATCTGAATGAGAAGCCCCAAAAAGGAGCCTTGAGTCCTGTCGATAAGCTAACACACATTGCTGCCTCTGCTATACAACTGTATGTGCAAACTAAAGAGGAGCTATTGAAGCCAGGATATAGCCAGCAGAGCAACATCCTGCTGCCTGCCCCAAATGCATTAAACCCTGGAGATTCTGTTGAGTGGATGTGGACCTCGACCTTCTGAAACATGGACCAGTGATGGCTGGCCCTTCTGGCACCTTGGGGAAAAGCCCTGGAAGCTAGCCTCCTGTGTGTTCCTGGAGTAAAAGCAGAGTGGCCCCCAAAGGTCATGGTACTGTACCCAAAACATCCAGGAGGTAAGAGTATCTTACAGGAAAGATTTTATTTTTATGGCCAGTGCATGTACCTCCTATAGCCCTGTATATTGACCTATCTGTAACTCCCACAGGGAGGGGGAAGAAGGTCTGATACACTAGACCAGTACAAAATCTCATTCCTTCCACTGTCCTATCGCAAGAACACTCTCTTGCATGCATCCCACCTGATGGACAAGATTTGCCTATGCTGGTGTCATTAAAACATGTGTCTTATGGCCCTAGAGGTTATTTTCTTCTACAGTCCCTGTGGCCTGGACCAGCCCCCTGGCTCCTGCCGTGTGATGAGTGCACTGAACTCGTTACCTGTTCAGTTAATGGCCTCCTGTGGAATGGGTGAGCTATGGACTTAATCTGCAAAGGACTTTGAACCTAGCTGAATCCTCCATCTTGAGGATTATCATGATTTTTATTCCTGTTACTGTATGTTATTAGTCTGGTTACAGTGCTTCAGTTTTCTCACACAGGGGCCACTGCGGAAGATGGGGAGTGAGTAGATTGTGAAGCGAGACTTTTGGAGGGGTGGGCTGTAGGTAAAGTTGCAATAGTTCCACAACCTCTCACTGGGCCTCGGTGCATCTCCATATCAATAGATGTTTCCAAGGGGTAGAGAGAAGTAGTCCATCTCCCTATCAGTAGGTGATTACAAGTGGGGTGAGGGGGAACGAGGATACATCTGGAGCAGAGAGGTTTGGTGGGGTCTTTGCAGCTGGATGGCGAGAGACACAGGCGAACAGGAGTAGACAACTGATTGTAAGCAATAAATGGGTTTCTCCACTTTATTTCTTTGAGTGATTTTAGCTTCAAAGGTTTATTTTCCCTGGGCTGGGAACACATTTCTCCCCCCTCCCCAGACTTACAGGGATGATGCCAGCAGAGGGGACCATACAAAGAGTTCAAGAGACACACAACACTGAAGATATATTCCAACTGCCAAGAAAGTGCCATGGATGGAACTGCTAATGGGAGGGTGACGGGAGAAGGAGATGTCTGGAGAGCTTGAGAAGCCCTGTATTTCAGGGATATTTCTGAGAACAGGAAAGAGCATGGTTAGCAAGTTAGAAAAAAGGAACAGAAGGAAGGAGTCTCCAAAGTTAAGGGATAAAAGAGTTCATGGGCCAGAGAGTGAGCAGCAATAATTACTGCTCCCATGAGGATGTGGAGGGTGAACTAATGTTTACAGTGACCATTTGAACCTAAACAGTCACTGGTGACCTCTGGGAAATTCCCCTAAGGAGCATCCTGTCCCACCAATGCGTGGGACAACCCAGTTTCTGAAGGGCATCCCACCCTGGCCTTTCCCGGCACCCACACCCGTCCTCCGCAGCTCCTCCACCCACTGGCTTCATCTCCTGTGGGCAGCCTTCCCTGATGTCCCCAGCTTCACTTTGTGCTCCTGGCCCAGCACCCACATGCCCTGTTATGACACCCTCCTCACTGCACTGCAGTGGCTTGTTCAGCAGGATGGGTCATCCAGTAGGAAGAAGCTTATCTTGTCTTTATGTCCCTGGCATCCAAGAATTCTTGGCACAATGTAGGCATTCCATATGTGTTTTTGTAAGGAAGGAAATAAAGGGGTTACAAAAAGGGAGCAATAGTATGTCTAGTGATTGAAGGGGTAATGCAGACGAGAAGACAGGGTCTGCTGTTTGACCCAACGGCAGTGACTTAGACATCTCTAGGCAAAGGGGGAGGCAAAGGAGAGGAAAAATGCTGGGGTAACAAACAGAGGCAATGGGAGACAGAGCACAAAAGTGTGTGTGTGTGTGTGTGATTGGGGAGTGTGGCGGGGGGGCCATGGTTAACACTTCTGGTAGAACATTTCTCCATCTGAGACAACAGGAAATAAAAGGGATGACGTTAAAGACCTCCCAAGGTGGACAGGAAGAGGAGCTCCCAGCAGGTGGGAGGGTAAGACCCTCGGCTGACACAAAGAGGGGTCAGGAATGGGCTGTTAGCCTGAGGAAAGGAACAAAGGTCTGGAAAGGCACAGGGGATACTGGTGAGGGACTGACGCAAATGAGTTGGCATACTCCAACAATGGCCTCTTTACTCCTCTAAATATCCCATCAGTCCTGCTCCTGTCCATCCTTCCTTCTTTTCCCTCAAATCTATCCTTCCTTTCCAGCCGAGGTCTTCTCTTGGTTTATGCAATTAAACTCACGCCTCAACCACTGCAATTGTGTAACTTGCTATTTCCTTAACTGTGTTCTTCAAAATGTTAGTAAGTGCACTCACCAAAAAAGGAGTGGGAAATGTATGATTCTGTAGTTGGGCAAGTTTAGGATGCAATGATACTCTGCCTCAGCTTGGAGTTCCAAAATTCCACCAAAGGATAGGTATTAAAAGCTTTAAGCAACCTACTTAACTAACCCAGCATGGTTGCAGGTTTTTTCTTTAGATGACATCCATTAGGAATGTCAAAGTAAGGACCCACCACAGTAAGGAAAACCTGCTTCTCCACTGCAGGTTCCACACCAAGAGTATGCTACAAACTACCACCATGTACTGGCCAGGATAGACTTGGATATACCATGGTTAACAAACAAGCCTCAACCCTTAGGGGTTTCATATAACAGATGCTGATCACTGTGGACCTGAACAACTCTAGGGAGCAACTGTCCTCCCTGCAGGCACTCAGCTGACTGAGGCTCTACAAATCTGTGGCTGAAGCAGCTGAAACACATGGCTACCTTGTTATTTTCTGTACAAGAGGCAGGCATTGCTGGAAGGTCTGCCAGTGACAAATCCACTTCAGCCTGGAAGTAACACTTCACTTCTGCTCACAACACATCAGCCAGAACTAGTCCCGTTGGCTCACTTATCTGAAAAGGGAGCAGAAAAGTATATGTCTCACATGTGCCTAGACAAGAGAATTAGAGCAGAGTATGAACTCAGTGTCTCTACCACATATCTCTTCCTCATTCCCGATCAGGCCCCACAGCCTGCTAGTTTAACATCTCAAAGCTCCAAAGGGCCCCTCTTCTTCCATCTCACCATCATTCCTTGCCCTCACCTCTGTTTCTCTCAGATGCCTGCCAATTTTTTTCCCCAAATTTAAATCTCACGACATTCCCAATACCTGCTTACTAAATATATATATATATATATATATATATATATATATATATATATATATATATATATATATATATATATCTGTGTCTGCTCACTGTTTATGTATAAAGTTCCTTATCATGCTATACAAGGCCTTCACAATTTTCATCCCAATCTACCTTTTCAAGCCTAGGCCTTCAGGAGTTCTAGGGTCCTGCTCTCCAGAACTACCCCTACTTCTCTTTAATTCAATGGGTGTGTGTGGTGGCGGTGGGGACAGGTGGGGATTTTGGCACAGACTGTAGCAGTTTCTGCAAAACATATATGTGATCTGTAAGCATATGAGGCAAACCAGGGATATGGAGCTCATTATTCTTCCTGGAGCAAAAGTTGTGGTCCCTAAGGAATTCACCTTAGGCCCCTATCTGTGACAAATCCCCCCAGGTCTTATCTCTCCCTCTCATAAAGCCCTTCTCACGGTCCCTCCACTGCTCAACACACAATGTAGGGGTGCATATCCCAAGAGCAGCCCAGCAGGATTCCGAACAGAGGCATCATTCAGATGTGCTTCTTTGGACCATAATGAAGCGAAGCACAGAGCTTACAGGGAGGCCCAGCGGCCACACCGGCAGGCCCAAAGAGCAGGCAAAATTTTGTTAGCACCCACCCGGCTCTTCCTCAGTAAGAGAGACCACACAATTGCAAAACTTGCTATTTCCTTAACTGTGTTCTTCAAAATGTTAATAACTGCACTTACCAAAGGAGAGAGAAATGAATAATTTTGTAGTCAGGCAAGTTTAGGATGCAATGATACTCTCCCTCAGCTACAATTCCAAAATTACCACAGTGTATTAAAAGCTCTAAGAAACCCTACAAAGTATTAAATGTCTATAGTGCCAGGTGGTCCAGCCCCCAGGTGGGGAGTCTCTGAGGTTCCTCCACAAACAGTCACAAAAGATTATTCTAATTCCCAGAAACAGCTGCTTGCATACCCCCAGGCTTTTATTCATGCTGTTGTCTGTCCAGTAGGCAGGCTCTACCCAACACTCAAGGATTAGACCAAGGCCAGTTTTCCCAACCTCTTCCCATTTTCCCCAATCCCAGCAGAATGAAGCCCCTCCTCCACTCCCATCTGCTGGGTTCCCACTGCACTTCATAAACCTCTTTATCAGAGGAGCTTACTGTATTACAGTTAGACTCACAGTATATCTATCTCCCCTGCTTACCTGTGAACCTCTTCAAGATAGGAAAGACATGTTTTTTAACCTTGAGAACCTTATATTCTCTGGGGGTTTAATAAATTCTGACTGAAAAGTGAATTAATATATTTTGCCAACCTTGCTCAAAAAGCCTGTTGTACCCAGTATGGTTAATTAAAAGTGGGCATTTTTGACAATGGGTTATTTTCTTTAATAAACATAATGTTAACAATCAAACTTTATTTTACTAACATAACACAATCTAAACATCTTCTGCCTTTGATGTCTGTCTTATACTCCAAAAAGCCTGAATGCCACATGGAATGAAGTGGAGATGGCTCACCCATTAATTTGTAAGAACCTAACCAATTATTGATGTAATAAAATAAATTACCTAGCTTCTCATAAAACTGCAAAATTAGTTTTATAGATGAGGTAAATAACTGCTTCAACATATGATAAAAATAAATATATCTCAGGAAAGGATATGTAATTTAAGTTCAAACACTAACAGCATGCATTTTTTTTGTGACTAAAAATCGGTGGAGCACATTGTTTTGAATGGTTCCTATTTAATCAGAAAAACTCTACCATAGAAATCGAAGCTCAAAGCAGTTCTGGTAAGACCAAAGACACTGAAAAGTGAAAGCAATCAGTCCTATAAGGGGATCAAAACACAATAGGGAGAAGCTGAGGTATGCAGTCTCAACCACTCATCCTTAGCTACTTACTCGATGACCTTCACGGAGCTACTGATGCTAACTGCTGGTCACTTAACGTCTGCAGTGAACATACCACTAGCAAAGTGGTAGCACAGTAAAGTTCAACTCACAAAGAACCAAAACTGATCATGAAAACTATTCTCAACATTGTGAAAATATGTCCTGCAGTGACATATGTTAAGTAGCAAGCTTCTCAATGCTTTTAAAATATTAACACATTTTCGAAACCAAATCTCAAGCAAGACACTGTGACCTTTACTCTTAGGTCAGACAGGCTGAGAGAGTAGAGTGATACAGTGGCCACGGGGCCACATGTAAGTACAAGGTATTGATTAAAAAATTACATCAGTATGGCTGCTTTCCACAGCATTTTAACTGCCAAAGCAGAGTACATTAGCTCTTCAGTAAGTGACAGTACAGTCCCGTGAGCATGCAGTTGTCCTCGTATCACCCACCCGCCGTCTGGCAACTAGAGGGACTAAATTCAAAACTAGTTGTGACCTTCATTCCTTTTTGTCCTGGAAGAAATCGGGAGGAGGTTTCAACCAATTTCACATTTTTTTTTATTTTTCATAGACCGTATTCAGACACCTATATACTTCACAAGCTACAGCTTGGCTTTAACTGAATCATGCCTTTAAAGAGGACATCCCAGAGTGGGACCAACAAGAGCCAGTTACGGTGGAATCACCACCATCATAATTTTACCAGCTTACACTGATAAAACTTTGAAGGATTTCTTCTCCTAGACAAATACTTGAAATCTGCAGGTACGCTAACTGCATCATTACTCTAAAATGGAGGGGAAAGATGCTAAAATTTCTGTCCTTTTTAATCCATGACAGGCTGTTTACTTAAAAATTGGCATTTACCTTTATTTTTTCTAGAAACAATGTTATAATCTATGCTTGCTGCTCATTCCTTCATTGTCACACAGAACGGAGGAGACACTATCCTCCCTGCAAGAAGCTTAGGCTCCATTATACCATCCTTGGTTTACCATACTGTTACATTTAGACGTTTGTATCTCTAAATCAAATGTAATTATTTTCAGTTCACTTCCACCTTTTGCTAAAATGCATATTCAGCCAACACATCCTTCAGACAGTTTAAGATTTAAAAAATAAGGCAAATGAAGGATTTTTATGCCCACATACTAGTGTCCTACTTAAAAGGCAGCAGCATTTAATCAGTGCACAACTTCTGTTTTGCTACTCAGGCCCTCAGTACCTTACAGCCAGGAAGGACTGAGTCGATGACCTAACTTTTATAAACATGCCAACTGAGGACTGAAAAAGGGAACCATTTTGCTGAAGCCACAAGGTGGTTGGAACAAACGCGTAGGTGACCTCAAACTGCCTCTTTGAGGTACTCATCTTCTCCCAGCACCACTACTTCTCTGCTTCTCTGTCACTCTATGCTTAGGTTTTAATCTTTTCATGAATTTATCTTCCAACCATTGTGTAGGCCTCTGTTTTGTTTTGTTTTGTTTTTTGCCCTCAGCCCTTGTGAAGTATATGGTACAGCACGGTGATGACGCAAAGAAAACCAGTGCCCTACTACTAAAAACAAGCCCAGAGCTGCCATAAACCTAAGGGGCTCAAAGATTTCTACTAACTCTAGCCAATTCCAGCCCCTACCACTTGATTATTATCAGTTACCGATGAGTAATAATAACCCCTCAATTGTCTAATAGTCTCCAGCCGCCCCAACATACATGACACACAGGCCCTCTGGGGACGACAACAACAGGTGGAGCCTTCAACACCACGAGGGTTAGGGGCATTTAGCCCCACGTCGTCACAAACCTACATGTCATTTTTCACTCCCCAAAAGCTTAACTACTAATAGCCTACTGTTGGTCAGGAGCTTTACCAAGAACAGTTGATAATACATATTTTGTATTCCTATGTATTATATGCTGTATTCTTACAATAAAGCTAGAGGAAAAAATGTTAATAAGAACATAGTTAAGGAAAGAAAAAATACATTTACAGTACCGTATAGTGTTTACTGAAAAAAAGTCTGCATAAATGGACGCATGCAGTTTAAACTGCATTGTTTAAGGGCCACCCGTCATCTATATCAGGAAGCGAGACACAGGGAGCATGGAAAAATATGCTCCTGAACCAGCCAAACATTCATGTGAGAAGCAGAAGAACTTCATTCCACAGTAACTTTTAAAATGTGGTCTGTTTTTCTATTGGTAAAATGCAGTTCAGAAAATAATGTTAAGTTATGCTCTTTATATTCTGCACCAGCAGTTCTCAAAGTGGTGTGCGATACCTGGGGTACTCCACGACCCTTTCGAGGGACACACTGAGGTCAAAATTATTTTCACCAAAATGCTATGGTGTTACTCTCCTTTTTCACTCTCACTCTCTCAAGAGTAGGAATGGAGTTTACTAATGGGTTGTGACAGTACAACAAATTAGATGCAGAAGCAGGTAAGAATCCAGCTGTCTTTGATTAAGGCAGGCACTAAAGAGAATCCCAAGCATGGAAGGATGCCACTCTTCTTACTAAATTGGTTTTGGTACACATGGCTATTTTTTAACAGAAATGCCTTCATATTTATTTTTAACTGAATTTATAAATATTTTTTTAATGTCTGTTTTAATTTCCCATACAGTAAATACCATTTATATATATAGCTGACAGAAAGAAAAGCTCCTTGGGTCAGCTTGAGAACCAATACCAATATAGGAGTAGAAATTAAATTTTAATACAGAATTTATTTATTCTGAGTCATAGCTACATGTACCTTATTTTAAATAAGGCTTGGGGTTGGAGAGAGAGGGAAATGATCTAATTACCTCAGGTAACTGAGTTTTTGTATCAAAAGCAAACTTCAAGCTTCAGCACAAACAATCCAATCCATCAATGAACCTAAATCATAGATTGTGCCTAATTCTATAATGCTTTATCTGTGCACTAAGGAAGGATTGACAGGCAGGTGCCTTATGAGTATAGCTAAAAAAAAAAAACCTACTAAGGAAAGAAAATGAGGTAGAAAAAAATGCTAAGCAGGTGAGAGGGCAGAGAAAGAATTACTAATGTTCAGAAACTTCAGTGGGGCTCTGAACTTGATATCTATACAGACTTCCTATCCCCAGCCACTCATTCATATATACCAAGAAATCTACTTTGTCTAGCAGGTATGTTTACCGCTTACCTCCAGCTAAGAGTCAGAAAGTTAGATGTATTTGTTTCCATTTCCCCATAGGGCAATCCAGATGTGAAGAATACCATGCAAGGCCTCCAACATTTGAGCAAATAACTGTCTGATATTTCTGTTAGGCAGGAAAATAAATATGAGCAGAGTAGAAGAGAAAAAGGCCAGGAAAGGCCACTAAAAAGACCCAGAGTTAATCAATTAAAGCTCAAAAACCCAGGAGCAAAGTGGCCTGGAATGTTTGAATATTCCTCAAACAAAGGAGGGTACCTCAGCATAGCCCGTGTCTTTATTGTGTTAATCATGCAGGCCCACCTTATTTTTTACCTTTACCTATATGCTGTTTTTTGTTTTTTGTTTTTTCTCCTTCTGGTTCTAATAAAGTAGTTTTAACCTAGGCAACTAATTTAGCATGCAGGCCCAGCCATAAACAACATATAGTAAAAGGCAGGAAGGATTCCATCTTAAAGATTGTATTTTAAAACCCAGGAAGTTAAGAAGTAAGACTCTTAACTTACTCTTTAGCAAACAGAAATAACTCATCCCACCTTGGGGGTTGGGCAAGTGGCCTTGTTTGATATGCTACCCGACCAAGACTGGAGAAATCAGAGCAGGAAGTTCCTTGTGTTAAGTTAATTCTAAGTATTCAAAGACCACTTAACAGGTCTGCACCCTGTGGCCTTAGTCACATTCCTAAACAATCCTTAAAAGGGGGAACCCCCAACATTTCAGGGCGCTCCTCTCTCTAAGGTCATCCGCACTGTCTAAGTGTGTAACCTTTTAATCGTAAACGTTCTCTCTCCAAACTTTCAGGGCACCTCTCCTTGCTGAGGTTGCCTGCTGCACTTCTCTAAGTAACTTGAAATGAAACTTTTTACTCTGCTTCCCTACTATGTCTCTGCCCTTCAATTCTTTGTTATAGCGGGGACAAGGACCCAGGAAAATACACAACGCTCCCCCAACATTTCTAAGCACTGTGATAGCTGTTGTATTCCCAGGAGTTGAGCACAAAATTTTAAATCAGCCTATAGAACAAAGGTGATCTTTCCTTCATTTGAAATTAAAAGAACTGTATGACTACATCACCACTATTTCAGGTCTATATATTTGAGCATTAACCTATATATGGCTCTATATTAAGTAATAGAGGATTTAAAATGTACATAATGCCCACACCCTCAAGAGTAGTCGCTAAAGGTTAAAACAACGAAATAAAAAGAAGAGATGTCACCAATTCTCTCTCAAATGCATGACAGCCAATGAATAACTTTAGCTCTGAAGAAGGCCAGAATCATTAGGCAGTGTTTCAGAGGAAGGTCTTAAACTAGTCCTGAAGAGTCATTTTTCTAAAACTCATTTACTACTAAATATTAAAAGAAGCAATAATGTGTTTTAAATCACTAGTCCTGGCTTACCAAACACTACTTTGGTAATATAACTAGAAATAGTGGCAAAGTCCATTTTGAACATTTTTCCCAGAAAAATGTCACTTCTCAAATTATGGCTTAACAAACATTCACCTACAAGATATCATCCCAGAAATGTTTTTAGTAGTAAAAAATAGGTTACCACCACCAAAAAAAAAAAAAAAGACCAAAGCCATACAATGCAGCTATTAAAAATGAAAGAGTACAGTATTTGTTTACAAGGGAAGACAGTCACTCCATTTGACGTGAAAGAAC
The DNA here is from genome assembly GCA_032199065.1 of Smutsia gigantea. Lineage (NCBI taxonomy): Eukaryota > Metazoa > Chordata > Mammalia > Pholidota > Manidae > Smutsia > Smutsia gigantea. The sequence goes on along the minus strand of JAVSCE010016455.1, from coordinate 109,505 downwards.
TACTAATCAGTAAGGAGAATTATCCCATTTCGTAAACAAATGCACATGTACTTAGCAATACACACAAATTATCAATTGAAGCTAATTATGAGTGACAGAATTTATTGGTAATTTTTATGTTCATAGCACTTATGAGAATGTGAACATGCCTACAATGAACACATATCAATTCTGCCGTAAGAAATAAAAATAGTAACATTAAAGAAGTTAATTCTATGTTCCTGACTAATCAATGCCTTCCTCCACCTTGACAGGTTAGTAGACGTCTCAAGATGTTTTTAAGTTCTTCTCACCCATAGTCAGTAGATGATAGAAATTTTTACAAGATAAATTTTTGCCCAAGGGTCAAACCCCTGCTAAAAAAAAAAAAAATACTCTCAGCACGAGTTAAATAAATTTGCAGCCAAGCCTCTCCAGGAACATGCAGCACTTTGTGAACTCAGAAAATAAAACTATTAAAACATAGTTTTTCAGCAAGGAAAAGGTTGTCAGGAAGTCTAAAATAACGTGCTCAAGGGAAGTGTTCCATATTTGAATCCCAAACAAGATGACTCTGACATGAATCTGAGCACACCTGGCTGAAAACCCAGGGGTGCAAAAGTCAAGCCAATTGGCAGAGTTTCAATTTGTGGTCCAGGCTCCTTAAGGATCTGGAAAGGTAGCAATAGGAGACTTAAGGTATTTTAAATACTGAAGGAAAAAAAAAAGACTACTGAAAAATAGATTGTGGGCAATAAGGACGGAACATATTAACTGAAGCAAAGGTTAATTCTTTGCTTTTAACTGAAATGTTACCAGCTCACTCCAATTATCACCACAGCCACCCTTCCTGCTAACCAGTTATTATATGTATCTGGTTAAAAATTGTTTTAAGGGGGCAACATACTACTTGTTTTATACAGCTTACCAGACAAAATCTTTCACAAGAGCTACATCAGAAAAAATAAATGAGAGTCCATGACGGTGATAACATTGGGAGCTAGGACTGGAGGGATTCCAAGAATGACAACCCAGATTGCCTCTGAGGACAGCAAGGCAGCAGACAGGTTTTCAGTTGGGATGCAGGTGGGAAAGAGCCAGCGTGGCCAGGTGGCCGCTGCCAGCACCAGCCTGATGACCTTGGGCCTGGGGACAGGAGCAAAGGGAGGGCTTCAACCATGCGCCCATCAATTCCCACGTGTGCACCTAGATATTTCAAAAAATAAACACCAGCTGCTGTAGTCTGAGTTGCCAATTCTCTTCTTCCCATTTGCTGCTGCACTGAATCACCAGCCCAGCTCTGGACACCTGGTTTTAACAACAGGGCAGCATGACCCCACTACTAATAAGAGTGCCAAGAGGCCATCTAATCTGGCTCTTTGGCTCTACACAGCCCTACTTTACAGGCTAAACGTTGTCCTAAAAGGCTGCTAAAATTGTTTGGTTTTCCCATATATTTTAGAGTTCATCCTCATAGGCTATTTATTTGCAACAAAATATCATAGCTATTTCCTCTTTTATGTTTAAAAAAAACAACAACCCTCTTAATAGTTCTTTGTATAGTAATACCAGTTTGGTTTCCTCCCTCTCTTCACATCCTCTTATGGGCTGTACATATTCACTGTACCTTAAAATTTGTTTCCTACTAAACATTTACTTTCTTATTTTTGCCAGCTTTGTGTTCTAAACAAAATTTGTCAATGTTCACCTTTTTCAAAAAGGCAGAATGACTATTAGTATGCCATAGTACACCATAGTGGACCACTTACAAATAGTAATTCAATAATACACAACATTTTTACTTTAAAAAATTAATCACTTGAGATTCTTTTTCTTCCTTTACTTATATGAAAAAGGTCATATGGTGAACAGGCACCATCTTTTCATAGCTTAAATGTCCATTTGTCAACCTTCTGAAAGGACAGTAGAGAATGCAAACCACTTTGGGTCCTCTCAGCTTGGCAAATAATTGATCTCTCTGTCCGCTCCACAGGCCTGTGATGATTAATTACACCACCTGTCCAGCAAGGCTCCATTAGGCCTCACTCGCACAGTCATCAGTGCATTCACTCGACAAGACGGTCTGCCAGAGCCCATGATGTGGAAGATCAGCAAATGAATGCTAAGCTGGTGCTAGCCCTCTTGGCCCCCAAAATTTATGAACTTGAAAAATTCACATTAAAACTTGATTCTGCTTAGGTATAGTTAAGAACTAAGGTCATAGAACTCCCTAACTAAATTTTAAAAGGGACTGTCTTATAAAACCTAAATCATGGTTTAAGAACCATCATTCAGAGTTCCTAAGTGTATTTCCTCATTCCCAATTAACTGTTGATAGTAAAACACATGATTTATTTATTAAATCTAGATAAACACCACTACATAAAATGTACAGCTTGGTTTTAAGAATTACATGGTTTCCCTAAACATTAAAATATGAAAGAAAGCACTTTGCACTTAAGAGAAGATGGTAATTTTGACAAGACCTGGACTGTTGCGCTTAGGAAATGCCCATAGAATAAGAAAGTTAAGAGCATTAAGAAAGGCTATTATAGCCAAGAAATGGAAGCAACCTAAGTGTCCATCAGTAGATGAGTGGATAAAGAAGATGTGGTACATATACACAATGGAATATTATTCAGCCATAAGAAGAAAACAAATCCTACCATTTGCAACAACATGGATGGAGCTAGAGGGTATTATGCTCAGTGAAATAAGCCAAGCCGAAAAGACAAGTATCAAATGATTTCACTCATATGTGGAGTATAAGAACAAAGAAAAAATACTGAAGGAACAAAACAGCAGCAGACTCACAGAACCCAAGAGCGGACTAATAGTTACCAAAGGGAAAGGGACTGGGGAAAATGGGCGGGAAGGGAGGGATAAGAGGGAAAAAGGGGCATTACGATTAGCAGATGTAATGTTGGGGGGGCATGGGGAGGGCTGTGCAACTCAGAGAAGACAAGTAGTGATTCTATAGCATCTCACTACACTGATGGACAGTGACTGTAATGGGGTTGGTGGGGGGGACCTGATGAAGGGGTAGTTTAATAACCATAATATTGCACATGTAATTGTAGATTAATGATAATAAAATAAATTATATTTTTTAAAAAGGCTATTATACTCAATACTACTACTTAGAAAAGCTTTTAAAACCTTTTGTATAAAACTTGATGTCCAAAAATGTCCTTCTCCAATTTAAAGCCACCAGGGGTTAAACCTTATTAGTTTCCTCTGAGCAATAAAATACCAATAAAATACATTACATTTTCCTCTGTGACATTTTGTTTACAGGGATATGGTATCTTTTTATTAATGAGTAATTTCACACAATAAATGGTCACATCCAATGACTTCATGATGGTCACCAGGATCAGGGACCACATGAGATTCTAAAGTAACGGGTTCTCTCTGGACTTCATTCTCCATTTTTAACATGGATAACAGATGCTGACATTTGAATGTACATGGCAGGGCCCTGCTAATCATCCAGAGCTATCCAGATGTTAAGTTGGTGGTATCATTATTCTCATAAATAAAGCATAAAGTACAGAGAAAAAAATACAGGTAAGCATTTAAATTTCACAGCCATTTAGACAAAACTAAGTCAGAAATAGTATAACAAAGAAAGCACCATGGATTCACACTTCAGAACACTCAAGTGATCTGACCACAAGAAAAGAACAATTTTAGATTTCCTAAGCCTTCGTGAAGTTTGGTTCCCTAAGCCTCCAAGTGGACAATATCTACCTCTGAGGTAAGGAAAACACAGTGCAAAGTTGTCTTCATTCATCATAAAGCAGCTTTTAGGCAACATATTCTGGTATTTACTATACTCCTCAGATAGTATCATCTGACTGGCTACCAGCTGAAGAGAGAAGTGCCTCAAGTATTAAATTTCCTACTGATATAATTAAACAGGAGCATAGCAAAGAGATGTGGCATCTATTTCTACTTTTCAATCTGACCCAAGTAAAGTTCTTAATTATGTGAATGCTAAGTGGGGGAAAGCACATGGACTGAGTGAGCATTTGCAGAGTGCCAATGGTGTAAAAGTTGAATCCCGAGTGCCCCCATCCCCGCCCTCAAGCATCCCATGGATTGAGACCCAATTGTTTAGTCAAATTCAAATCATTTTGTAACTCTGTATGGTGACGGATGTTAAGTAGACACCATGGTGATCATGTCACAATATGTACATGTATCATTGTTGTATACCTGAAACTAAGGTGTTATAATGGCAGTTATACCTCAATAAAAACATTGACTTCAGTAATATATTTTTAGAAAACAATTCTAATATGCAGGCATTGTAAGTTAACAATTGGTACTGTTATAACAATCAGGAAGCACTGTGCAGTAAGGCAGTATCAGAGATTATGTCTGTCTAACCGGGGCTAAAAAAGGATAAACACAAGCCGTTGGAATAGTAAATCCTCTATCTGAAGCTTCATTAGTCTTTGAAGGAAGCTGATCCATTTTCCTAACAAAAAGGACGGTGAAGAAGCTCCACTACAGAGAGGATAACTTCATTATAATGTCAAATCTGAAAAACAGAGGCGAGCTGAGCCATTTGCTTTAAAGTAGGGAATTAATGCCTTCTGCCGTTTACCAGAAAGGTAGGTGAAATATTTCAGGCTACTTTGGACTTTTGTCTCTCTCGTCTGCAAATAAGTGCTACGGAGAGCGCTGCTAACTGAGAACCACCCCAACCCTAACCTATTCCCTTTTATCTTTACACATGAAGTGGACAACCTCAAGGTCCTTCAAGCTGCTTTAAGTCAAACAGGAAGTTCCCAACCAGGAGTTCTGCTAAGTGAGGCTGGTGCTTAGAGGCTAGAGGGCAAAAAGAAAGGCCAGGGGATTTCTGAGCTATCGGGCAAGAGAGGAATAGTGGCTTCTCTGTCATCATCACCACACAGCCAACTAATGCAATTTATTGGTAATTGCTAATTAGTGCCAATGACTGGTGAGACAGCCTACAGATTCCAAAATAAATCCAAATCGTTGTGAGCTGTTTGCTGGATTTAAATGAGGTTATTTCATCAAAAACTTCATGATTTTGAACTTTGTGAGACACAAAGAACTTAGGCAATGTACATTTAACACAAACTCTCAAAGCAGCTTTTTTTATGTACTCATGTCTGGGGCACTTTTATAAGAAGGGTACTAGAGGAAAAAAAAGAATGGTATAGTTATAGCTATTACCTAAGTAAAATTATGCTATACTACTGTTTGCTGCACAAATTTATCACTGATAAAAGCCTGAATATTATGCTTGCATATACAGAACTGCACATTCCCTGCATTCTCTAGCTGCCATTGTTCCAGGCACAAACTCCATATTCACTTGTGTGTCTAAATCCAAAAGACCATCAATGGGAGAAAGGATGGGCAAACAGAAGAGTCAAAATGGGCTCCTAACCTATTAAAAACTGAAGTGCCTTTCTGGTGGTCCCTGAAGCACAGGAACTACTTGGATGGTAGTTAAATTTGTGGAGAGAGAAAGGAAGTAGCTGCCCTGTGGGGTCTCTGGTCAGATTGCTACTCCCCATGGACTCTCTCTGACCAGATCTAACAGGCTAAGTCAGCGATTTCAAAGCCAAACTAAAAAGTAAAAACTTGCTAAGGTATGTTTTGGGTAAGATTTTAGCTCTGTGGATGTTTCTGTAACTGCAATGCTTTACAAGAGCTTTACAACCTAGCATACAGCCCTTAATCAAGTGGTTAAATTCTCCAGCCACATGAAGAAGCTTTTTGAGGCGCCAGCACAATGCCAATAAATACAGAATTAATAAATGAGGGTCTTCAGTTTCTGGATCACCAAATTTTAAAGGGATTGCTTGAGCTAATTCTCTAGTTCTATAGAGTATCTCTTCCGGACAGGGACGAAAAATAAATGGCAAAAAAAAAAAATAGAACATTTCTCCTTAATTTTTCTCCCATCCAAAGGTCAATACTAGAGCTCAACCCTCCCCAAAACCTCAGTTACCAAGTGACACCAATTCTTTCTCTGCAGGAAGGCTTAGAGAGTAGCTCACTTTCTAGAAGGGTAAGCAAGCCACTTCCAATTCGGACCTTGATTCACCAGCATTCTTACTTCCAGCCTCTGAGAAATATTCCTACTCTTTCTCTCTCTCTCAGGTACCTAGAACAAAGAGAATTTGTCCCCCCAGTAGATCCTGGTAGCAGCCTCTGATCAAAGTCACAGTTCCTGCTTCTCTTTCTCTCCCCTTCCCTATTTCAGCCATTTTGTTCATTCAGGATGTATTTTTGCAGGAAACTGGAGTTCAAGGTTTGAGAAAGTGGTATAGTACATCAAAAGAGGTGGCAAGACAACATTAGTGGTTAATCCTGATTACAAATGGATGCATCATAATTTAAGACACTGTAAGGAGATAATCTGTGTTGTAGGCTCTGGAGTCAGACTGCTTAGGCTCAAATAAATGCTCTGCTACAGTGGTATGACTGATCAAGTTGCTTAACCATTCAGTACCTCTGTATTCTCTTCTATAAAACTGAAATGTTAGTGCCTACTTATAGGGTTGTTGTGAGAATCCAATGATATGATACAAACTTGGAAACAGTTAAGTACTGAACCTAAGCACAATGTTAGCTATTATTAGTACTATGCATACATTGCAAAAGAATGAGGTAATTCTATAGGTATTCACTTGGAATGAAGTCCAGGACAGTTTCCTGTAAATACTACAGAATAACATGCTTAGTATGAGTCTATTTGAGGAAGAAAAAAGGCACGTATGATATGAATTTATAGGTGCATCCAAAGAAGTCTAGAGAGGCACACACAGCACTCAGACCTTGAGCTGTCATTACCCCGGGGTGGGGCTAACATTTGTATATAGGTCTTTGCTTGAGTTCACAAGTATTAATATTAAACATTTTACAGGGGCCTTTCTAACCTCCCAATTGAGTATCTCTCATGGACAAGCTTTTTAGAAATAGGGAAACTGAGGCCCAGCTAGGAGGAGTTAGAGCCTCTAAGTACTATCCATCCTACTACATGTCTCATTTCAGATTCACCGACATTCTTTACAGCCCTTGGTACATGTGCCCACCACAGGATCCAAACATCCCAAAGCTGATTCTTTTTTATGCCCCTTTCCTTCCTTCCTGCTTATCTGAGACACCCCTTTTACTGGGTCCAAGTAGCTTCCACACTGCGTGTGTGTTTTAACATCTTCCTTTTATAACATTCTCACCATCTGCCTGCTTGCCTTTCTGCCCTTAACACAAAGTCCCCGGGCACCTGCGTGACAACAAGCCCTACAAAATCCGGTTTGGGGCAGGAACAAGGGCCCCTCACGAGTATGCCTCCAAGCTACCTTTTGTCTTGCAAAGGGTCCAAATAAGCTTTTAACCTCATCCACCCCCACCCCTACCCAGCAGTCAAAATACAGTGCTTGGTACGTTTTGGCAGGCACGTTTTCCTCCTTTAGGTCTTTCCTTCCACAGGGGTTATTTTTGCTTCGGCCTTCTCCGGTAAGTTACAATGCTATTTTGTACTCCTCCAACCCCAGCGTTCTCTACCAACCTTGTCCTTTATTATGTGTTTTTACTGTTTTAGCATCCAGCACTATTGTGTTTCCTCACCATCTCACACTCCAGTCATCTATCTCCATTTACATGTTTTTCAACCCGTGGAGAAAAGGTTATACGATGAATGGGAAGGAAAAGAGAATTCGAGGTTCCAGGCAGAGCGCCTTTCGAACCATCTCTCGCACCGGAACCCGGAGCTTCGAGAACCGTGCGTGCTCCGGGGTATCCAGGCCACCAGAACAGGGACAGCATCAAAGCGCCTAGGCGTCGGGAGAGCTGACTGGTTCCCGGATAAACCAATCAGAGGGCGAGGCTGTGCTCGGGTAGGGGAGGGCCAAGATTACAGAGCTGATGGAGTTAAAGGAACAGGGGCAGGTGTGCCTGACACTAGGGTTTTGAGTGCACTTTTGCATCCACCGGGTAGTTCACCCTGGAACTCTGATCTCCTAAATTCCACCTTCCAAGTTTCCCAGTTCTATAACGCTGACTAGGGGGATATACACACATAGTCTACTAGTCATAGTCAATGGAGGAGTGCGGGGGGTCGGTGGGGGAGGCCATTAAAATCCTCCCACTCTTCCCAGTTCCACTCCAGGTGGTCAACTTAAACGGTTCTTGAAATAGTAAATCCGTCAAAGGCCCGCTTAATGGCCAAAGCTGATTACCAAAATGCTGTCATTAGACACCTGGAATAAGTTTCCCCCTCCCCAAAGCCTGGGGAAATAGTGTTTGGCATTTACCGGACGCGCAGAGTTTTACCACCTAACTAAAACGAGAAACGAAGGAGCTCTCGAGCCTAAGTCAAAGAAACGGAGCCCTTCGGAAAGGTGCAGCCACGCACGCGGACGCCTCCGGGCTCCGCGCCCCGCCGCGCCCCCCCCCCCGCAATCGCCACCGCGCAGCGACAGTTCCAGGCTCTACCCCCACGAAGTTCACAAAGATTTTTTGAGGGGTGGAGGGTGTGCGCAGGTACCAGACCTCCCTGCTGTTTCAAACTTCAGCAGAGCTGCTCTACGCGCTTTCTTCCAAATGTTACAGTGCCCGGATTTCCAGACCCGTCCAACCTCAGGTTTCCCACGGTCCAGCGCTGCCACCCACCCACCTACCACCCGTACCCGGGCAGGAGGCGCAGCTCCCTTGGCGTTGGGGGCAGGAGGAGAGGGAGGAAAGGGAAATGGCCAGAGTAAGTATAGAGGTCCCCTCCGAGGCCTGGACGACGGCGGCCGGAGGAGGGCCCTGGGGCCACTGAACAAGGAGCTAGGAGGGCTGGAGCCGTGCGGGAAAGGGCCGCGAAGAGAGGAGGGGCGCCCGGGTGTCGCTACACTTACTCTGCGTAGCCAGTGGCCCAGGGCAGCCGCCGGGTCTCCTTGAGGATGAGGATGGGGCGGGCAATGTGGTCGGCGCTGCACTCCACCTCGTCCTGAGACAGCCCCAGGAACTCGGGCCGCCCGTAGGGGAAGCGCAGGGGCAGGTCCGAGCCTCCGCAACCGCCGCCGCTGTGCTCGGAGCCTGAGTTGCCAGCCATGATGCCGCCCATGAAATTGGCCACGGCAGATTTCACTCGGGTGAGCATATTACTCCGGCGCCCGGCGGCAGCGGTGCGAGCAGAAGGCGGCGGCGGGGACGCGGCGCGGCGCCGGGCATACAGGCTGCGGCGAGCGCACGGGCAGCCGGGCCGCTGGGTGCGCGCCCGGACCCTAGTGCTGCAGGGGGCCGAGCCCCAGCCTCGCGAGCTCCGCGCCGCCACCCCCCGCCACACTTCCGCAACGGAGCTGCATGGAGAGGCCGGCCGGGCCGGGAGACGCCGCGCGCTCCGGGAGCGGCCGGGCGCCCGCACCGCAGCAGGTCCCGCCCCGCCGCGCTCGACTCCGGCGCGAGCGGAACTGAGCCCGCCCGGCGAGCCAGCGGAGCCGGCGCGGCTGCTGCCACAGCTACCGCCGCCGCGGAGTCATGTGATGACGGGGCTGCGAGGGCAGGAGCGGCTGCCGGGGCCGGAGCCCAGCCCCTCCCCAGCCGGCAAAGCGAGGCTCGCACCCGGACCGTGACCTCGCGGGGAGGGGATGCCAGCCGCGGCCGGTACCTGGAGAAGGGGATGGGGGCGCTGTGAGCCGGCGGCCGCGCAGGTGTTAGGAGAGGTCACGTGGAGCCGGGCCGCCGGGAAAAGCCAGTTGCGTCCACGCGTGGAGGAACGCTGCCCACGCTTTTAGGAAAGGCAACTTCGGGAGCCAGAGGGGACAGGGGAGGCAGGTGGGGTCCTGGCGGAATGGCTGCAAGGCCTGCAGTGGAAACGAACACCTGGTGCAAGAGACTTTTTGGAGGTTTAACGAAAAACAACTCAAGCTTCGCACAGGAATCATTACAAGTTTTTCCCTGGGCATTTCGAGAATTACTTTGCTTTGTCTTTAATTACCAGCACGCGCATCATTATCTGCGGGGCAAATCTTGTTCCTGACCCAGAATAAGCTTAATGGTGAAAAAAACGAACTCTAAGAAATCAGAAGCGACTCCAGGACTTAACTGTTTAGTAAATATATACCAGCATTTTCCCCCAACATAGCAACAAAACAAAAGTATCTTTTCAAAGATGACCTTGTTTACTATTAAGACAATTAGCAGCCTGTTATTTTCTTAATTACAAACATTGCGGCAAAACGGTCTAAGGGCACTTTAAAACCAAAGGAATATGAACAGAACACAGCAGCTCAACTGCTGAAGAAGAAATGAATAAATGCGTGGAACGATAAAAATTTGGGGGATCTTACATTAAAACCAAAATGTGAAAAACCGATGAATATGCTTCATCAGGGGTAACATTTGTTAAATCTGGCTTAAGATTTTTTTTTTTTTTGGCAAGAAAGTCATATCCTGTTCATGTTTACTTATTCTGTATCCTGTTCCTGTGTTTACCTACCATTCAACTTGCCAGGATTCTCTGTTACTATGCACTGAAGGACTCACCTGGAGTTCAGGAGAAAATACAGGCCCTCATTCTTCTCAGTGAAAAGGGAAGGGGAGAACACCTCAGGTGTTGGGGGGAAGAAGTTCTTGCCAGAGGATTTGGAATACTTGCTTTTAGGTGAGGCCTGACTAACCCTCATTGATTCTTTTTGTTGAGTATATTTTTTAAAGTCATTTTCCCCTTTAGCTTTTTCATGAAAAAGTTTACTGTATACCAAATAATTATGTAAAAGTCAACAACACTCACCGTGAAATACCATTTCCTTTCAATAAGTTTTTCTATTATTTTTCAGAACAGAAATGTAATTTTATCTTGGCCCCCTTTCTCTAATTTTAATACCTGAAGCAGAAGTCCAGATAACGGAAAATCTAAATGAACAAGAGATCTTCTCAACCTTTGCTTTGTTGAATTATAAACTCCTTCGAAATGGAAAATATCTATGTACTGGCTTAACATCTAACCAATCACATGCTATGGCATCCACTGAGTCTCACATAAATTTAGAATCCCTTTCTCAAGCTATTGTTGCAAACAATTACCTTTTAACAGTGTCCTGAACGCTTCAGTTCTGTTAATTTCTTATAAAGTTAATTTACTATGTTCTTCTCTTCATTGCACTTTATGGCAAGGCTTTAGTATTTACTAGAAATGGAATTTTTTTTAATTTCCTGATTTATTTTTAATTTAAAAATAGGACCTGAATATGGTCGATAAAATAAATCAAATCCAATAGTAGAGAACTGTTAATGAAAATTTCCCCAGGGGATCACCACTGTTAATATATTTTTTCCAAAATTTTTCTCAAATAGGATATTTAGCAGATTTGTGAATCAAAGTTTTACAAGAAGTTATTCTATTGTTTCTCCATATCCTGATTATTATCCATCACCAGAAAGTATTAATATACCTTTAGCTTTGCACAACAAACTTTATTCTACAAACAGCAGGCAAACAATTCCATACTTGTTCTCCTTTGAATATTTCAGTAGTATGAATGTTCATAGCTAACTAATCTTTCTTTATATCCACTTCTAAAATCAGTGTCACATGCCATGATTTTCCAGAGAAATATTTTCCATGTAATTTACTCCTTGATTATGTCACTCATGAAGGCCAGCTGAGAAATAAATCCTGATTAAAATGGGGTGGTCATCACTTTTAGTTAAGCCCCTGAAAAAGGTGCCTTTCAACCTATTGCAGATGCTGGGAGTATCTGTGCTCCCAGTTTTATGATCGATTCCCTAAATTCAAATAATTTAGTAATCAGTAATTGAGAGACCCTCAATGTGTGGGGGTACACTGTATGTGTACCCCAGTCATCAATAGATATCCTTCATTTGTCTCTTTTGTGTTCTCTCTCCCACCGGAAAGTGAGTTTGAATACTTTATTTACAGGATAGATAGGTGGAACTTATACTGGAATGTTCTTCATATAAATATCATTTCATTCCTAGGCCTGTGACATTACAGTTTTGACTATTCAATGACTTTGTGCTATCAATAAGACATTTCAAGGAAAAGGTCTGGATCATTTCTTCAGTCAAAACATTGGGGATCACCCTCAATATTGAATTACAAAAGGAAAACAATAATCATGGAATAATCTAGCAAATATCACCTACTATCTGATCATAAGAAAACCCAGACTGAGGAGAGTCTGCAAAATACCTGACTGGGTCTCTTCGAAAATGTCAAGGCTCTGGAAGGCAAGGGAAGACTGAGAAACTGTCAGATTAAACAAAGGAGACACACTACTATAGTACTGTACCAATGTTAACTTCTTAGTTTTGATGTCAACATTAGGGGAAGCTGGGTGAGGGATAGTCAGGAACAAAAAAAAAATTTTTTTTCTTTTTTTTTCATGGACATTTTTGGTTCAAGTAGACACAAATGCTCATTTGGAAGTCAGGCCAGGAGAAGGATGAAAAATGCCATCCCAGGACCTGTCTCTCTCACAGCTATAGATTCATGTTTCTGTCACGGGGCTAACCTCCTTGTATTGTAACTAGTGGTTTACTTGTGTTTTCCCATTAGATGTGAAATCCTACAGAGCAAGAACATTCTTACCCATCTTTGTATTTCCAGCACCAAGCCTAATGCCTAACAAGTAAGAGGATCCAGTTGGTAAATTAATTCTTTAAAAAAAATTCCTTTCAGGGAAGAAAGAATGTAACTTGTTTGAATGACCAAATCTATTATATTTATGCCCTCTGTTTTCTTAAAGCTCTTTTTTTGTTTTATCCCTTAAGATCTGTGCTAAACAGAACTTCCTTAACCAATGACATCTAAAAGATAAGGCTTTTCTAACTTCAGTCAATATCCAGATTGGTAATAATATGGGTATCACATCATGTAGATATCTGCTTTACACTGTACTGGTAACCTGTTACATTTTATAACAAGGATATGACATTAAAATATTTAACATTAACTTGTTTTTGCTTCAGAAATAGTTTAGATTCTGGTGTCATATATAGGAATGTACTGGCTGAAAATCCCTGAGTTATTGGGAGGGATTTATGTATTTTCCCATGTTAAATAAAATCATTTATTTATATATAACAATTTCCTTATGAACCAAGAGAGTTATAATTTTCGAGTACAGAGTTGTAGAGTATTAGCAAACTTCATGTGCATCAAATACAAACATTCCCCAGAGTACAAACATCTAATGCTCTGATTCCAAAACATCTTGTACATTCAACCAATGGGTTACATGAGATGTTTCCTAGTACTTCCCCATTGGCCACCTTCTACAGCCCATTCTATCCCTATCCCACATTGTCCTAGATTGAAACCACTGCTTTGTAACTGATATGCGAATTGAATAAACCTGAATCTCTTCTCATAATTCCTACTTCCCGTATTACCTACTTTATTTTTTTAATATAATTTATTTTATTATCATTAATTTACAATTACATGTGCAATATTACGATCATTAAACTACCCCTTCATCAGGTCCCCCCCACCAACCCCATTACAGTCACTGTCCATCAGCGTAGTGAGATGCTATAGAATCACTACTTGTCTTCTCTGAGTTGTACTGCCCTCCCCGTGCCCCCCCAACATTACATCTGCTAATCGTAATGCCCCTTTTTCCCTCTTATCCCTCCCTTCCCACCCATTTTCCCCAGTCCCTTTCCCTTTGGTAACTATTAGTCCGTTCTTGGGTTCTGTGAGTCTGCTGCTGTTTTGTTCCTTCAGTATTTTTTCTTTGTTCTTATACTCCACATATGAGTGAAATCATTTGATACTTGTCTTTTTCGGCTTGGCTTATTTCACTGAGCATAATACCCTCTAGCTCCATCCATGTTGTTGCAAATGGTAGGATTTGTTTTCTTCTTATGGCTGAATAATATTCCATTGTGTATATGTACCACATCTTCTTTATCCATTCATCTACTGATGGACACTTAGGTTGCTTCCATTTCTTGGCTATTGTAAATAGTGCTGCAATAAACATAGGGGTGCATCTGTCCTTTTCAAATTGGGCTACTGCATTCTTAGGGTAAATTCCTAGGAGTGGAATTCCTGGGTCAAATGGTATTTCTATTTTGAGTTTTTTGAGGAACCTCCATACTGCTTTCCACAATGGTTGAACTAATTTGCAGTCCCACCAGCAGTGTAGGAGGGTTCCCTTTTCTCCACATCCTCGCCAACATTTGTTGTTGTTTGTGTTTTGGATGTTGGCCATCCTCACTGGTGTGAGGTGATATCTCATTGTGGTTTTAATCTGCATTTCTCTGATGATTAGCGATGTGGAGCATCTTTTCATGTGCCTGTTGGCCATCTGAATTTCTTCTTTGGAGAAGTGTCTATTCATGTCCTCTGCCCATTTCTTAATTGGATTATTTGCTTTCTGTTTGTTAAGGTGCATGAGTTCTTTATATATTTTGGATGTCAACCCTTTATCAGATACGTTTTTTATGAATATATTCTCCCATACTGTAGGATGTCTTTTTGTTCTACTGATGGTGTCCTTTGCTGTACAGAAGCTTTTCAGCTTGATATAGTCCCACTTGTTCATTTTTGCTTTTGTTTCCCTTGCCCGGGGAGATATGTTCATGAAGAAGTTGCTCATGTTTATGTCCAAGAGATTTTTGCCTATGTTTTTTTCTAAGAGTTTTATGGTTTCATGACTTACATTCAAGTCTTTGATCCACCTTGAGTTTACCTTTGTGTATGGGGCTAGACAGTAGTCCAGTTTCATTCTCTTACATGTAGCTGTCCAGTTTTTCCAACACCAGCTGCTGAAGAGGCTGTCATCTCCCCATTGTATATCCAAGGCACTTTTATCAAATATTAATTGACTGTATATGTTTGGGTTAATGTTTGGATTTTCTATTCTGTTCCACTGGTCTGTGGGTCTGTTTTTGTGCCAATACCAAATTGTCTTGATTACTGTGGCTTTGTAGTAGAGCTTGAAGTCAGGGAGTGTAATTCCCCCTGTTTTATTCCTCCTTCTCAGGATTGCTTTGGCTATTCGGGGTCTTTTGTGGTTCCATATGAATTTTAGAATTATTTGTTCCAGTTCATTGAAGAAAGCTGTTGGTAGTTTGATAGGGATTGCATTGAATCTGTAGATTGCTTTAGGTAGTATAGCCATTTTGACAATATTTATTCTTCCTAGCCAAGAGCATGGGATGCATTTCCATTTGTTAGTGTCCTCTTTAATTTCTCTTAGGAGTGTCTTGTAGTTTTCAGAGTACAGGTCTTTCACTTCCTTCGTTAGGTTTATTCCTAGGTATTTTATTCTTTTTGATGCAATTGTGAATGGAATTGTTTTTCTGATTTCTCTTTCTGTTAGTTCATCATTAGTGTATAGGAAAGCAACAGATTTCTGTGTGTTAATTTTGTATCCTGCAACTTTGCTGAATTCAGATATTAGTTCTAGTAGTTTTGGAATGGAATCTTTAGGGTTTTTTATGTACAGTATCATGTCATCTGCAAATAGTGACAATTTGACTTCTTCTTTACCAATCTGGATGCCTTGTATGTCTTTGTTTTGTCTGATTGCTGTGGCTAGGACCTCCAGTACTATGTTGAATAACAGTGGAGAGAGTGGGCATCCCTGTCTTGTTCCCGATCTTAGATGAAAAGCTTTCAGCGTCTCGCCGTTAAGTATGATGTTAGCTGTGGGTTTGTCATATATAGCCTTTATGATGTTGAGGTACTTGCCGTCTGTACACATTTTGTTGAGAGTTTTAATCAGGAATGGATGCTGAATTTTGTCAAATGCTTTTTCAGCATCTATGGAGATGATCATGTGGTTTTTGTTCTTCTTTTTGTTGATGTGGTGGATGATGTTGATGGATTTTCGAATGTTGTACCATCCTTGCATCCCTGGGATGAATCCCACTTGATCATGGTGTATGATCCTCTTGATGTATTTTTGAATTCGGTTTGCTAATATTTTGTTGAGTATTTTTGCATCTACGTTCATCAGGGATATTGGTCTGTAATTTTCTTTTTTGGTGAGGTCTTTGCCCGGTTTTGGTATTAGAGTGATGCTGGCTTCATAGAATGAGTTTGGAAGTATTCCCTCCTCTTCTATTTTTTGGAAAACTTTAAGGAGAATGGGTGTTATTTCTTCTCTATATGTCTGGTAGAATTCAGAGGTGAATCCATCAGGCCCAGGGGTTTTGTTCTTGGGTAGTTTTTTGATTACCAATTCGATTTCGTCACTGGTGATTGGTCTGTTTAGTTTTTCTGTTTCTTGCTTGGTCAGTCTTGGAAGGTTGTATTTTTCTAAGAAGTTGTCCATTTCTTCTATGTTTTCCAGCTTGTTAGCATATAGATTCTCATAATATTCTCTTATGATTCTTTGTATTTCTGTGGGGTCCGTCGTGATTTTTCCTTTCTCATTTCTGATTGTGTTTATGTGTGTAGATTCTCTTTTTCTCTTAATGAGTCTGGCTAGGGGTTTATCTATTTTGTTTATTTTTTCAAAGAACCAGCTCTTGGTTTTATTGATTTTTTCTATTGTTTTATTCTTCTCAATTTTATTTATTTCTTCTCTAATCTTTATTATGTCCCTCCTTCTGGTGACTTTGGGCCTCATTTGTTCTTCTTTTTCCAATTTCAGTAATTGTGTCTTTAGACTATTCATTTGGGAATGTTCTTCCTTCTTTAAATAGGCCTGGATTGCAATATACTTTCCTCTTAGAACTGCCTTTGCTGCGTCCCACAGAAGTTGTGGCTTTGTGTTGTTGTTGTCATTAGTCTCCATATATTCTTTGATTTCTGTTTTGATTTGGTCGTTAACCCATTGATTAATTAGGAGAGTGTTGTTAAGTCTCCATGTATTTGTGAGCCTTTTTGATTTCTTTCTAAAATTTATTTCTAGTTTTATACCTTGGTGATCTGAGAAGTTGGTTGGTAGGATTTCAATATTTTTGACATTACTGAGGTTCTTTTTGTGGCCTAGTATGTGGTCTATTCTGGAAAATGTTCCATGTGCCCTTGAGAAGAATGTGTATCCTGTTGCTTTTGGGTGTAGAGTTCTGTAGATGTCTGTTAGGTCCATCTGTTCTAGTGTGTTGTTCAGTGTCTCTGTGTCTTTACTTATTTTCTGTCTGGTTGATCTGTCCTCTGGAGTGAGTGGTGTGTTGAAGTCTCCTAAGATGAATGCATTGCTGTCTATTTCCTCCTTTAATTCTGTTAGTATTTGTCTCACATATGCTGGCGCTCCTGTGTTGGGTGCATATATATTTATAATGGTTATATCTTCTTGTTGGACTGACCCCTTTATCATTATGTAATGTCCTTCTTTATCTCTTGCTACTTTCTTCGTTTTGAAGTCTATTTTGTCTGATACAAGTACTGCAACACCTGCTTTTTTCTCTTTGTTGTTTGCATGAAATATCTTTTTCCATCCCTTCACTTTTAGTCTGTGTATATCTTTGGTTTGAGGTGAGTCTCTTGTAAGCAGCATATAGATGGGTCTTGCTTTTTTATCCATTCTGTTACTCTGTGTCTTTTGATTGGTGCATTCAGTCCATTTACATTTAGGGTGATTATTGATAGATATGTACTTATTGCCATTGCTGGCTTTAGATTCGTGGTTACCAAGGGTTCAAGGGTTGCTTCTTTACTATCTAACAATGTAACTTAACTTTCCTGTTAAGTTATTGTAAACACAGTCTGATGTTTCTTTCTTTCTCTCCCTTCTTATTCCTCCTCCTCCATTCTTTGTATAATAGGTGTTTTATTCTTTGCCTTTAGTTAGTATTTGGATGGTCTGCTTTCTTTGCTATGATTTTTATTTTCTCTGGTGACATCTTTTTAGCCTTAGGTGTGCTTCCCTCTAGAGCAGTCCATTTAAGATATCCTGTAGTGGTGGTTTATGAGAGGCAAACTCTCTCAACTTTCGTTTGTCTGGAAATTGTTTAATCCCTCCATCATATTTAAATGATAATCGTGCTGGATACAATATTCTTGGTTCGAGGCCCTTCTGTTTCATAACGTTAAATATATCATGCCATTCTTTTCTGGCCTGTAAGGTTTCTGTTGAGAAGTCTGATGATAGTCTGATGGGTTTTCCTTTGTAGGTGATCTTTTTTCTCTCTCTAGCTGCCTTTAATACCCTGTCTTTATCTGTGATCTTTGCCATCTTAATTATTATGTGTCTTGGTGTTGTCTTCCTTGGGTCCCTTGTGTTGGGAGATCTATGAGCTTCGGTGGACTGCGAGACTACTTCCTTCCCCAGCGAGGGAAAGTTTTCAGCAATTATTTCTTCAAAGACACTTTCTATCCCTTTTTCTCTCTCTTCTTCCACTGGTACTCCTATAATGCGAATATTGTTCCGTTTGGATTGGTCACACAGTTCTCTTAATATTCTTTCATTCCTAGAAATCCTTTTATCTCTCTCTGCCTCAGCTGCTCTGTACTCCTGTTCTCTGTTTTCTATTCCATTAACAGTCTCTCGCATCTCCTCCATTCTGCTGTTAAGCCCGTCGATCGCTTGTCTGATTTCTGTATTGTCTTTCCTCAGTTCCCTCACTTCCTCCCTCAGCTCTTGCACATTTCTCTGTAGGTCCATCAGCATGCTTATGACTTTTATTCTGAATTCTTTTTCAGGGAGACTGTGCATTTCCATCCCTTCAGACTCCCTCTCTGGGGTTGTCTGGTTGATTTTGGTCTGAACCATATTCCTCTGTCTTTTCATGGCTGTATAATTTGGTCACTGATAGTTGCCACGTATGTCAGCGGGCTCTTTAAGACTTTAAAAAGAGAAGAAAAAAAAAGATTAAAAAAAAAGATAGAAAAAGAAAAAAAAAGAAAGAAAGAAAAAAAAGAAAGAAAGGAAAAAACAAAAACAAAACAAAAAACAAAACAAAACAAAAAAAACAAAAAAGAAAGCCCACCGGACGTAGATTCTGTGGGAATGCTCTAGGTGGCGCTATTGCCCGCTATTCCACAGCTGTGACTGTGCCGCTCCGCAGGGCCCTTTATCGCTCTGGCAGGGGCGGGAACGAGTAGGAGGCTGTTGATCTCAGTGAGAAGTGTTAAGTATGGCTATGCTTCCTCAGTCGCCAGCTAAGGCGTCTGAAACTCCCCAGGACTCCCAGCCTGCTGGGCTGAGTGTGCTGGGGCGATCCAGCTCCTCCGCTGGGCTCCTGTCTCTTTAAGACCGCTGAAGAAAGCGCACTTTTTTTTTTCCTTCCCGGGAGCCGGCTGCAAGCCCCCTGGCGCATTCCCCGCTCAGATCCTGCCCCTCTGTCTCTCCAATCTCCGCTGCCCTGAGCAATGTGGGTCAGCGCTCCCCGCGCAGATCCCCGGGGCTGGCTACTTCGCGGGGTGTGCTTCCACTCCCTCCCGGCTCGGAATCCTCTCCTCCCGCCGGTGCGCTGGGGTGGGGGAGGGCTCGGGTCCCGCCGGGTCGTGGCTCCGTATCTTACCCGCCTCTTGGGGTGCCGAGTCCTCTCGGGTGTAGCTGCACGCTGTGCGCTTTCCTGTGTATTCTCGTCTCTCTTTTAGGAATAGATGTATTTTCTGTGTTTTCGTAGATAAATATAGTGTTGGGAGGAGATTTCTGCCGCCCTGCTCACACCGCTATCTTCCCGGAAGTGCTGTCCCTACCTACTTTAAATTAGACTCTGAAATGTGCTGATTATCAGAATGCTTATATATAAAATGGAAAAAAGTGATCATTCCAATCTCAAGGGTAGGTGCGAGGTTCAGTGAGATAACAGTTATAAATATGATGTGACTAATGGTGACTTGAGGTTATCACCCTTCTCTATTCTACTTTTTTCCTTACCTTTTTTTTAATGCTAACATTATAAACCATTTCCTTTTTCTGTTTTCCACTTAAAACAATGTAAATGGCAGTACCTACCTCACAGGATTATTTTGTTGAACAAATGGAATAACAGGAAAATTCCTCCTATTCTTCCTGGTACAGAATGGGTGGGGAATAAATGCATAACAAGAATTATGATACAGTAGTCTCCCCTTATCTGTGGTTTCGTTTTCTGCAGTTTCACCTACCTGCAGTCAACCTCAGTCTGGCAGATGATCAATCCTCCTTCTGACGAATCATCAGAATGTCAATAGTAGCCTAACTCTACGTCACAGTGCCCACGTCATTCCCCTCACTTCATCTCATCGCATAGGCACTGTTACCAGGTCACACCATCACAGAAGAAAGGTAGGTACAGTACAGTAAGATATTTTGAGAGAGCACATTCACATAACTTTATTACAGTATGTTGTTATAATTGTTCTATTTTATTATTAGTGACTGCTGTTAAACTCTTACTGTGCCTAATTTATAAATTAAACTTTCTCATAAGTGTGTATACATAGGAAAAAAAATAGCATGTACATGATTTGGTACTATTAAGTTTCAGACATCCACTGGGGGTCTTGAAACATATCCCCTGTGGATAAGGGGGACTACTATTGACAGCACCCTGGGCTGTGAGGGAGGAGGTGTTTACTAATGTTTCTAATGCTCTTAACCAACAGTACAAGTTAAATATTTGTTTCTAATGTTCTTAAGCAACACTGTCAGCTTACTACAGAGCAGACTGAAGTTGGGAGAAGGTAAATGCCTCTCCCAAGACCACGCAGCTCGTAACGAAGCCATGCTCAATCCCACTGGGTGCTTTAACATTCCATCAAATAGAAAGTTTACTTTATAAAATATTTTTTTCCAAGCAAATATCTGGTATTGTTGTTTATCTTGAGAATTTCATAATTTTCTCTGGATTTGGAAATAAAGCAGTCCCTTAGCAATGTTAAATAGAATAAGCACAATAATGCCATTTGGAAATTGGTCCAACTTCCAAACAAATTGCTTTCCAATGAAGTTTTTAGGTAGAACTTGTTTTAAACTTGGGAGCTGCCCAGGTCATACTAAAGTTCCATGAAAATTCAAAATTCTATTAAACTGGAAATATCTTTTATTTAAAAAAATTGTAATATACCAACCTGTTTCTAAGCCTTAACTTTTCTCATTTAAATATGATTTATTTAAATCCACTCTCCTGCCATTTAAAAACTCCTGCTATCAGCATTATTTTTCCAAGGTAAGAGTGGCCTGGGTAAAGTAGCCAATGAAGATTGTTTACTGAATGGGAAAACCAGTATTTGCTCAGAGATGGGCCTGTGGTTAGCAAAAATTCAGAAATCAAGCAACTTCTTAACTAAGAACTATCACATTATTTTCTCAAAGGATCAGTCTTGCTCTATGCCACCATATACGACAGCTATCTAGAATGTCTTGAAATGCAGAATTAGTCACATAGTCCTTTTTGTCATCAACTGCGTTTTGAAACAAAATAGAGAGACTTTTTATGCTCGGCCATAAATATTTTTAAGGTCAGCTTTCCAAAATCAAAACAAAGTCAGGGCAAATACTCTTAAATTTTATTCAGAAGCAAGTCCCCAACCCTGATTACCCTGGTTATCTTTCATAATGAACATATCCTATTTTTAGCAAGTTTTTTCTTAAGCCTACTTCAGTGAATTTTAAAAGCTAATTTCTTGTCTCAGTTCTAATTGCTTTGGCTGCGGAAAATTGGCTTATCAGATTGTGCCCTCTACCAGCAGCAGGAGGGTCACCTGTAAACTTGTTTGGAAAAGTGAAACCCCTGACTCCATCCTGGACCTATTGAATCAGAACCCTTAAGGGTGGGACCCAACAATCTAGATGAACAAGGCTTGCAGGTAATTTTGATAGAAACCATTTGAGAAGCTTGTTCTATTTACTTAATGGGCAGGTAGACATGGAAGTGTGGGGAATATATCAAAGAAGAATGTGAGCAGTGGCCTAAATGGATACAGAACAAGAACAATGATGAATGGGACTCACGGACTTGATCTATTCAGATATGTATGAATTGTCCCTTTCTGTTTGAGTTATGTGGATTTATGTTAGTGTAAAACACTAAATGCATTTGCTGTGGGCAGTTATGTGAATTCTTCAGCATATGGAAGGTGGAGAGAAGGAAGTAGGTTTGACTGTCTCCTGATCATCTCCCAGGCTGGATTATCCAATAGGTGGTCTATTTGTGCACACTTCTGTCATGTGGCAAGCAGGAGCAGGAAAAAAAGTGACATATAAATGTATTTATATAATTACACATTCTAAAAATCAACTCTTTTGGTAATGTTTTTTGAAAGTATTGAAGTAGTCATTCCTGGAAAAAAACATTTTGGCCTTCCTCCTATTTGTTGTGTGGTTTTGTATTATTTTTAGTTCAGTTGTTGGGACTAGGGCTTTGGATATAGTCTTTTAATGCCTGAGGCCTCGTAGGGTTTTCATCTGGATCAGAATTCTCCACTTGTATATCTCCCAGGCACCTCAAATTCAACATATCACAAATAGAATTCATTATCATCCCATGACTCTGCTTCGCCTCCTCCTGAAACTAGAGTTTCTACTAATGACATCAGTATCCACCTACCCAACTGGTGGTCTAGAAATCTGGGAGGTATCCTCTATTCTTTCCCCTTTCTTATCTTCCCATATCAACTAGTTTTGTCGATTCTGCCTTCCAAATACCTCCCAAGTTTGTCTCCACCTGACTTCCAGTGATACTAATCTTTCTCAGCTCTTCCTTATTTCATACTCAGACTCTTAGAGCAGATTCTTGCTGGTGTTCAGGTGAAGCTATAACACAACAACCAGAAAAGCTTTCTGAACACAGCTCCTGGTGATGTTACTTCCTTTCCAGTTTTAAACTCTTCAATTGGCTATTTGGTTAAAATCCTTAATGAGCCTTCATGATCTGGTCCTGATTACCTTTCTAGTCGCAGGCTAACCTTGCCTCCAGCCTAGCACTTCAGTGCATGAGCATTACTCATTACTTGCAGTTTCTAGAATCTGATATCCTTGTCCCCCACCCTCTTGTCTGAACAGGTTGTTGTTTGCCTGCAATGCTTCAAGCTCTTCCCCTTCCTCCTTACACCTAGCGACCCACTCCTATTTTTTTTCATGTCCCCCACTTCCTTTGAGCAGTTAAGAGCTTCCTCCTTTATATTCCCAAAGCACCTTTACATAACTCTATCCATAATGATAGCACTTCACATTGAGTTAAAATTATCTGATTCCTGCAATATAAAATAATTGAGAAAAAGGAGCTATTTCTTTTTTCTCTTTGAATCTCCAATATTTACCATACATTGTATGTATTAAATTAAGGTTGGACAAATAAATGAATAAATAAAGGACTGTCTCAAAGAGGCAATGGCAAGAAGTAGCTCACTTAAAGGCCAAATTAGAGGAATTTTAGTAATACTTTCTAGGATAAAAGAAAATAGAGGTAAAAGGTTCATAAACCTAGGCTGATAATCATAGCATCCTAATTTTGGTGTCCAGGAGTTACCAGATTTAATATAAATGTCCTCAGTATGCAAGTCAGGTGATTCCATATATTGAAAAACATTTTATTTAATTCATCTGGAAAAAAAGCTATATCCTAAATTTTAATATGAAGGTATTTTGAATGCCCCTATGCTTAATATCTTTGGCCTTTCTATTAAAGCATAAATAAATATGTGGGAAACGTCTGTTACTGAATTTTCAATTTGAAATTCAGAATCAATTTTCATAGACATTGTGGTTTCTCATGAATACCACACATGGGTGGCTTCTCTCTGAAAATAACTATCTTATCCACAGGTTTTTCCTAGTAAACGTTCGTTGTTTTGCTATCATTCATGAAAAAAAGAAAAATGTTTTCAGAAATTACAAAAGGTTGTAAAGCGTGACAGTTAAAAATCAATTTAGCTTTTAAACTTGGGTTGTTCTAACATGTAGTTGGATGGGAAGTCTGAAGAACCATCCTAGCAATTAGTGCTTATATGCATCAGAGCACATACTTTACTGCACTTTCTTAGCAATGGGTCCCATCAGTATTGGGGTACTGGAACTGTGTAGAATAATTCAGTTTTTTTTTTATCATTGAGATAGTCTAGAATAGCATATTTAAAGTGCCTGCCATTGCCTGGTTTCATTTAATAAATGGTAGCTATCATTTTTACTGAGAGCTCCCTGTGTGAAAGACAATTAAAGCTTGTTTGTAGCTTCTGAATAATTCCAAGAAAAACCCTCTCCCTGCCACAAAGTGCATAAGACTTAAACATCAGTCATGCAAAGACACTCATTCCTTATTCTCTTGCCAAGGAGAGTTTACAATTAGATTTCCACAAAAATACAAAAATATCACTCTTTTTTTTTTTTCCCCCCACAGAGGAAATGACAGAAAACTTTTAAGTCTTTTGCTGGTGGTTTCATTAGCTTTCTTGTTTTTGTTTTTTATTCTGAATACTTTCTGCATCACCGCAGTAGCTGGACATTTAAACACTGGAAAGTCAAGGAGTTCCTCTACTATGTCCCACTTCCATACTACAATTCAGAGGCGTGGATTACCTTTTCTTTTTACCCCCGTCTCCACTAACCAGAAAAGCCTTTTAAACAAAGCAGTTAATTCCGCCCATCTTTCCTCTTCATCTCCATGAAAGGTGTTTTGTAGAAAGGGAGCTTAGAGGAGGCCGGGTTGCTGGTCTGAGCTGTCTGAAGCAGCTGGAGAAGTGGCCAACAATAAACACCCTCTTGAGGCTTGTTGTTCCACTTGTTTATTTGAAAGATTATAATTCCCTACTTGAACTAGATTAAGAAAAGAAAAATATTTATTAACCCCAAAGACATAAATTAGTAATTTGGGGTAATATGTATTATTAGATCTCTGATTTTTATCTCTTAGTATATGTGATTGGGAATCAAAACATTTGCTTTTAACCCTTTTTTAAAAAATGTTTTTATCATCAGTGCAAGACAATACCTGGCAAATATAAAAAACTAAGGGTATTATTCACCAGAATAATGCTCTAGTAATGAAAAATCAGAGAAAACATTAAGTTGAAGACTTGAGTTCCTATATTTAAAATTCACTCATCCTCATTATACACAGTGTGGAATGATGAAGGGATTTTGAAAAACAAATAATTTTTGCTAACATTTACTGTTTTTTAAAATCAACCGCTAAGTACTGGATTTGAAAGGGACCCCTTTATCTGTGATTTTAAAGAATTCCTATATTAAGTCTAATGTAGTACTATGTCCAGTGCTCTTTCTTTTACAAATCATTTTAAATATTCCATTTATCAAGCAAGACTGGTTCTTTTTCCATGACTTTGGAGAAAAAGGATGAGGTTTTATTCCTCAAAAATTGTGTTCTTATAACCCTCTGTGTTAGACAACTTCACCGTTCCAAAATTTTATTTCCTATTCCACTTCTTCCTGGGGCTATTTTTCGCCCATTCTTTTTTGTCTTGTGGGATAACGTTGGGTTTTTCTTCATCTCCATTTTCTATTATTCTATTGCCGCCCCACCACTTTCTTAGTGGAAGCATTTTTCTTTGAAAACACGTATCTGCTTCTTTGTTCCTTTGAGCTTGGGGGTCCACATAAAAGATTCCACTGCTCAGTCCGCTGCCCAGTTACAGAGCTAGATTACAGAGGACAGCAGCCCATAATAGGCAGCAGTGAACTGTTCTTGGCGGCCACATTCAAAGAAATCGCGTGAACCATGACAGCCTGGCAGAAACTGTATGATGGACCAGTTTTCCACAGAAACAAAACAAAGGCATTTCTGGCACTGGTATGCCATTTTGCCTGTTAGAAGGGAAAAAAAAGAAAAAAAAACCACTCTGACTAAGGGATATCGTATCACCCTCTTAAACAACACTCTGTTCCTTTGAATTGTGTACCACAAACATTTGCATCATGTCAGAACATTCTGTTGAGGAGTGACTCGTCTGTGTAGTCTGTTGGTAACAGGAACAAAATACGGTTTTGAATTGTGGAACATTTGGCTACCTTAAATCACAGAGAACAATGACTCTAGCACCCTGGTTTGTTTTATTCAAGGTTCCTGTCAATAAGAAGATTAAACTAAATACATAGTATTTTTGGCCAAGTAGAAAGTGTGCCTGTTTCCCTTTTTAAGGAAAGATTTTTGAACTACATGGAAAAATATAGAACCTTAATGGAAGGTACAGTGGAAAACGAACAAATCCTATCTTTTCTTTGAAGAAGGCCAGAAAAAAGTTGTGCAATAAGCCAAGTTTGCCTTCTATGCTTTCTCCCTAGTCATGCCCACTTTGATGCCCAGAGACCACCCTAACCACTGTTTGGAGACCAGCCTTTCTCAGGCTCTTGCCCTCTCATGATTCCTTGATCATCCAGACCTTTGTCTCATCTCTTCCTTCCTCTTCCCTTGAGCCCAGCCATCTGAGTCTTGCACCCTGATGATGAACTGAATCGTCCAATCTCAG
This sequence comes from Smutsia gigantea, assembly GCA_032199065.1. Lineage (NCBI taxonomy): Eukaryota > Metazoa > Chordata > Mammalia > Pholidota > Manidae > Smutsia > Smutsia gigantea. The sequence continues at coordinate 83,212 of JAVSCE010016455.1, read as the reverse complement.
CTATTTTGGTCAAGAGAGAAAGTGATAAACCCCCTTCTCTGGCCTGAAAGTAAATATTACTGTGTTGAAAAACCATATCCCACAGATCATGATCAAAATGCAACCTTATTTTTGTCTCCCATAGCCCCTTAAAGTTGACTGGGGAGAGATGGGTGCTAATTTCCCCTGATCCTTGTTAAGAAAAATGATAAAAATCCTGGAAGTAATGCAAGAACATGTTTATATGTTCTTTCTGTGTCATACTGGAGTACTGTCTCACAGGCCCACCCAAGGGTCACTGAATTATCTAGGGGAATATGCCATTGTTCATAACTGTTGATCGAGGCCCTCAATTGGTGATATTACGTGTTAACTTTTAGATTTTTATCCAGTAGAGATGCAAATGATTTCTGTCTGACAGGAAAAATAAAATAATCCAAAGGTTAGGATTTTGTTGTCCTGTAGGAGTTTAGCCATTTAGTTTCTAATCTCTCAGTCTTCTAATATACTATCCTGATTTAGTTCCTATAAATATTCAAGTTTCTCAAATGCTCCCTGACCTAGTATTAACATCCTTTTGGCTATCTCACCAATGAGTTAAATACATTTTGACAGATTTATTCCATGCTTATATCAGAGTCATATTTTTATATTTTTATCTTTCAAAAATTATACTTTGCCATCCTAAATGAAGGTGTAGGCAGGTGTATCTTTTCTGGTCATTCTCAGAAAATAAAAAATCCTCTAGTCACTTTTGTTTAAAACAAAATAAAACAGTTTCAATTTAGTATATAGAATGTCCAGTCTTGTTTCATTTTCAAAACTCTGGACTCCTCCCCTCGAGTCCGGGCTAGCCTCAGGAGGAAGTCTTCAGGGAAAGAGGGTGTGTGGTTCTTCCACTCAGTCATCTTCACACTCACTGGGTGAGTTGCAGTTTTGGACCCCACCAGGGTCAAAGGTGTGTGGCGTACATGGAGAGAGTAAGGCATCCATCAGCCAGGGCTTGTCGGCTCAGTTGTTTTGTACCCTGAGGCCATGGTGACAACATGCTAACACCATCTCTGCTAACCACTTCTCTCATGCACGTCCCTGGACCTTGGCAGGTGAAAATTTGTTGGCTTTCTTCATCATCCTCTGGGCAACCAGGCGGTCCACCTCAGCTCCTTTGAAAAGACCTCAGTCTACTCTAGATAGTCCTATTGGACTATCTGGAGACTCAATATAGCCCAAGCCATTGGCCCTTGATAATGCACATCCTTTGCCCCCCAAAACTGGGAATGTGGGATGATCCCGTAAGAGCAGCCCTCTTCTGCCTCCCTCAGTAACTGCTTAGCCCTTTCTCTCACTGTATAGATTTCCTAGGTGGGAATCAGAGTCCTGTCTAGAATCACTTTAAGCTTTCTCATGTGTGAGTCAGGCATTGGTACTCTGTCTCCAAACTTAGCACAGTTCTTTCTGTGGCCATCTTTAAGCTCATGGTAGGGAGTTGCATCTCCCATCCAAGGGATACAAGTGGGTCAGGGCCTCTGTTTTTTCCACAGTAATCTCTTCACCCATCCAACTCCTGCCCACTCTCTACCTCTTTATATAGTTTGGGGTTGACTAGGGATCTCAAGGACTGTGAAACAATTTCTTAGGTTCACTTCTTTTGTAAATTTGCCTCCATAATCCCAATCTTACCTCTACTTATATTTAAAATAGTAAATAGTGCCCCCTCTACCTCTTACTGTTTCTTGCCCTCTCCTCTTTGTCTTCTGCATTACAGTGAATCTTAGAGATCAAGGATGATGTCTCTCATCCTTATATTCTCAGGATTTGGTTTAGTACACAGTAAATAATGGATATTCAATAATGTCTATTGAATGGACAGATCTGTATTCTGTCTTTTGTAAAGACTTCCCTGAGACCTCATATCCACACTGATCTGTCCATCCTCCAAACTCAGAGCACATTATTTGAATGACATTGAATCATGTATCTATGAGTTATGTTTATGTAACTCTTACACAGCAGTTTTATTTTCTAATGCTCTTTATACCCAATTAGATTGCAGTTAGTTAAGAGCAAAAGTCAATTTATATTTTTCTTGAATTCTCTCAGCAGCTAGCAGAACGTTCTGCACATTGGAGGCATGCAGAAAATGGTTCTTCAATATATGAATGAAGAGTGAATCCATGAATCTGTCAATTAATAACTAGTATTTTCTCAGTTGAATATAGAGTTTATGAAGTTTGGTAAGCCCTGACTTGCCTACTAACTCGCTAAGTGACCTTGCACAAACCATTTCTTCTTTTGGGCCTCAGCTTCTTCATATTTAAAATGAGGTGGCTTGACTGATTCTAAGGATATTGCCAGCTCTAGCATCCTGTGAATCTATGATTTTTAGAAATCTGCCATGCAAACGTTGTATATGAAGTCAGGTATAAATTTTGCTACTATGAATCCACTTGCATTTAGTTTATAGAAGAAAAAGTAAATATTGAAAAAAGCTAAATGGGAATATAATTATATAATTGGCTAAAGAGATCTGTTTTACCCTCTTGAAAATGATCACTTTGATCTTGTTATATGCTAATGACTTTCTGAATCAAGACATAAATTTGAAGGTACAGTGTTTGTACCTTAACATCCTGGATCGCCCAGTTTTTAACTCTTCAGAGAATACTGAAATCATGAACAGATTGTGTGTCAAAATTAATTTGTAATATATTAGGCATATTATGGTTGAACTACCTTTTGTGGTCTAGTCTGGAAATCAAATACCTAATACTATTTAAACTATACATATTAATTTATAACATTATTCCAATGGAAAAATGCATTTGTGATTCTAACTAGGATCTTCAAGAACAAATCTCCCTGGGTTAGAGCATGGAGAGGAAGTATGGAAAGGGATGGAATATTCCAATGTCTTTAAACACAGAATTAAAAAAAAACAAACAAACACTGTACCTTCAAATTTATGTCTTGATTCAGAAATTCATTAGCATATAACAAGATCAAAGTGAACATTTTCAAGAGGGTAAAACAGATCTCTTTAGCCAATTATATAATTATATTCCCATTTAGCTGTTTTCAATATTTACTTTTTCTTCTATAAACTAAATGCAAGACTGAAAATGGCTCATTTAAAGTTCTTTAAGAAATATGAGTAATCTTCCAAGAGACTCCTAGAAAAGATATAACTCTTCTCATCTGCTTTCCCCCACAATGCATTTAATTCAAGTTCCATGTTAAAAAGCCATGCAGAATCCCTATGTGAATGATGTCACCATATTTGGTGACTAAATTAACCTTGTGATGAAATTCTAATCTTAATTAAGTAAAAGTACAGTTTCATGAGGAAGTACTTGGTGGTCCATGATAGATTCCATACCAGCCTGGAATTCATTTCATTCCAAATTATGGTCTAGGCATTTCAGCTCATGGTAGCTAACCAACCTTGAGCACACATTGTAATTTCTCCCATTGTAATAACTCCACATTTATCTAGGCCCTCATTCACTTAACAAATTGTCACCGAGTGTGATAAAGACTGCAAGACTCTGTAAGATCCGACAACTTTGTTATTTTATGTGGTTTCCACTTAACTGGTCTCTTAGATGCTGGTACTTCCCACTTGTTCCTGTTAATCATGGTTGCAAGTTAATCTTTGAAAACTAGTTCTTCCTCAGTAGTTCTTAGTTTCATCCATTGCCTTTAGATCAAATCTGAACATTTCAGCCCATGTTTCAAGTCCTGTCCACCCCCAATGTCAAACTTCTCCATGTCTGTTCAGTATCATGTATGCCTTCTTGCTGTCCCTTGATCTCAATCTGTAGTAGATAGCCTGACCCAGGGGATCTTTTCAAACCTCTTTATCTTTATTTGTGCTGGAACTTTGTGAGAGACAGATGAAGCGAGAGGCAATGTGCTCTACTGCCTGAGCTCCTCCCCTTTTCTCGCAACACCTGTGTTGCCTAAACACTACCACATAGCAATAGACATACTAACAATACCCCCCATTGCCAAGTGCTTGCTTGCTACTCACTACAGCACTGCGTTACTTTATATGCTTCAACTCTACTGAAACAAAATCACAATTAGGTAGATTGGGCATTATTATCTCCATTTTACAAACAAAATCAAGGCTCAAATAATTAGGAAATTTGCACACAGTCGTACAGTTAGTGATGGAGGTCCACTGGTTGACCCTCAGCTGGCTCCAGGCAATTGGAAGTTCCTCCCTCCCTCCCCTGCCCTTGGAATGTGTGTTCTGCCCACCATATCCATAGCCAGAACCGTTTCAAGGACAGAGCCTTGAGAGAGCAATGTGTTATTGGGACATTCTGGCTGGTATCTGTGACTGGGCGCAGCTAAGGCCTCTGTATAAACTCTTTCAGATCTGGCAGGTGGTGTGGCCATCTACATCTTGCCACCACCCCTTGCTTATTAAACCTGCCACCTACCAATCCGGAGTGTTCGGCCTCTTTCTTTGGTCTCTCCTTGCCCTCTCTGCATGGGGGCCAGTTTCAGATCTACAGGGGAAGCTCCTGAGGCTCTGAACCAGCACCAGTATTCACCCAGCCAGTACAGCTACAGGGCTTTTGATCTTATCCTTTATACCTTGCTGTTTCCACAAATGACATGTGCAGGGATGTAAACAATCCAGTGACACTCCCAGAGTTGACTATTAAATTTGGTAGATCAGCGGTACACACAAATCTCTATCTTACAAGGAATTGTGTGAAAAGTACCGGAGCCTAAGGTGCTACAGGTGCTCAGAGAAGGGAGAGGCTTTCCCAAAGCTCTAACACTTTGTCTTGGAAGGATAGGTTAGCATTTTAATGGGTATCTGAACCCTTAAAATTTATGTGTAATTTTATTCTGACTTACATTGCTCATTTCATTTTTTCATGTTCACTTCAATTAGAGGAATTCTTTTAAAGCAAGATTCATGCCATCCTCCTTCCCTCCTCTCCCTCCCTCCCTTCTTCCTTCCCTCCCTTCTGCCCACCTTCCTTCCTTCCTTCCCTCCTTCCTTCTTCATTGCCAGCACTGCTCATGCAACTATGAAACACTGAAAAAGTGGTCACAGTAAAAATGGTAATTATTATAAATAAACAATAAAGCAATGTCTTATGCATCTGTGTTTCCCAATATCACTTAATACATTCTTTCCTACAAAATAAATGATCAACAATTTGTGAATAATCACCTAAAGGGCTTCCTTGGTTGACCTCGTGAGCTTAGGAAAAGTTGCATATTATGCCTTCCTCTTGGATATTCACAGTTGTGCATTAGCAAATGGTATCTCCAAGAATCTTGCAGTAAAGAAATCTGCTTAAAGTTGATTACGTAGTTCCTTAAATTAAATTGACTGAAGAGCCACCCCTCCCTCTTTTCCCCTGAGAAACATATTAATCTTCTGTGAAACCACTCTTGAGCAGACACTTAGGAAATCCATTTTGGGGGGAATCTGGCTGCAGCAGGTGCCACATAATGTTGTTACCACTGTAGAGTCCAAGAAATCATGCTCTCTTCTTGATCCTTGTCCAGCCAAAGGGACTGTGAATTCTGAAAGATGGAAGCCGGCACATTCCATCCCATGGTAGCCTCAACTACATGAAGGGGACTGCTTCATGCTCTCATTCCTTAGGGTGGACAGTATAAGGCTTTTATTCAAAATAGCCTGCCTGGTTGAGGAGGGCTATTTTATTTCTGTCTCCAGTATTCATCTATGAGCTTCACATCTATTTATAAAGGCTGTGGGAGAACTAACTTCACATAGCTCACAAAGTAATAATAATATGGTTAAAAGGTTGGAGGTTATGTCTTTGAAAAAAGACCAAATGAGTTGAAGTGGTTTTGTTTAAAAGAAACATACAACTAAGGAGGGACAGACCCAGTGAAATAAATGTAGCATGCTATATGAAGTAGGTCTGTGTAGGCTCTGGGGTTTTCATTACTGTGTTCCTATAAGCCCAGAGGCTGGTCCTGACTAATGCCTCCCTGCAGGTGCAGTGAGCTTCTGATTCCAGAATTTAGGCCAGGGTTATTCCTTGCCTGTGTATTAATGTTTGAGCTATACTCACCCTCTTTTTAAGACTAATGTTAAATAAATGCATTCTATGTGTTAGGCAATGTGCCAAGTGCATTTCATGCATCGTTATCCATTAATTCCATAAATGTCTTTCAAGTGCCTCCTATGTGCCAGGCAGGGGTGCCCTTGGTATTTGGAATACATCAATGAAAAAAGCAGACAAAAATCTTGCCTTGTGAAGCTTATATACTAGTGAGTGGAGAAAAACATGATAAGTAAATTATATAGTATGTAGGAAGGTGATAAACATTATGAAAAATACAGAGCAGGGAAAGTAGAATGTCTGTGTATAAGGGGAGGTGGGCCATAATCTTAAATAGGTTGGTCAGGATGGACCTAACTGAGAAGGTGATATTTGAGCAAAGATTTGAAGCCCTTGAGCGAGTTAACTAGGTGGATATCTGTAGGAAGAACATGTTGGTCTGAGGACAATCAGCTTAAAGGCTCTAAGTCAGGAATGTGTTTGTTGAGTCCAAGAAACAGTAAAGAAATCAGTGTGGCTGGGCACTGGGCCTTGGGGGGTTGATCCTATAGAGCCTTTGCCTTTTGTCCATGACAGGGACTTTGGCTTTCATTTGGAATGAAATAAGGAGCCAGTGGAGGATTTTGAACAGAGGTGTGTCACGTCTGACTTAGGTGTTAAAAGAATCACTGTGGCCTGACTCGTTACTGGGGGTGGAGTTGGGGTGGGTATGCAGGAGAGTGAGGGCGATAAAGGGGCTCAAAAATTCTCAATCATAATATAAGTTGGTCACAGGGATAGTAATACAGCATGGAGAATATAGCCAGTGGTTCTCCCTATGCTGACCGAGAGTAACTGCACTAGCGGGGACAAGGATTTAATAATATGGGTAACTGTTGAACCACTGTGTTGTATACTTGAAACCAACATAAGATTGTATATCAACTACAATTAAAAAAAAAAAGAATCACTCTGGTCAGAAGGATGAGAGTGGAAACAGGTAATGCGTCAGGAAGTGATTGCTACTCCATAAAAATGTAAGTAAGCAAAGATCAGGCTCAGACCAAATAGTAACAATGGATTAAGTGAGAAGTGATCAGATACTGGATATTTTTTCTGAACACAGAGCAATGAGATTAGCTGGAAGTGCATGTGAGTAAAAGGGAAATTAAGGATGACTTTAAGACTTAATTAACCTCAATTAATCTTTACAGCTAGGTAGGTTATATTTTCATCCCTATAATACAGATGAGAAAACTGAAACTGAGAGAATAAATTACTCAGGTACTAAGTAGCAGAAGTGGGATTTAAACCCAAGACTGCCTGAGTCCAAAGGCTCAGCTTCTTAACAATAATGCTGTCTGGTGTCTGAAGGCATTAAGCTGCTACTGAACTCTGACCTTAGTGCTCCAAGAAACTGATTCCAGCTGTGTTTTTTGGTTACTCGATACCAACTTTGAACACCAGATTTTGTTAACATGCTTACATGCCTTAAACCCTAGTTCATTAGTGACTATATTCCCGTACTCCACACCTTCTTTTCTTAGAGTCTCCCACTCCTGGTGCTGGTTGCCCAGCTTTATTCATCTCTCTGACTACCAAAATATCTGTGATTGGCTTGATTTTCCCTGAAACCTTGGACTTAGTTTGGACTTTGGCCAAAAACTTTCATTTCCCCATTGGCAAACCTTCACATTCCAGAGCTATTGTCTAATATTTGTCCTTTTAGATCCACTTTAGATTGACTCCTGACCACTTAAAAAAGTTAAAACCATAGGATTTTCCATGAGGAGGAGGGGAGTGTGTGATAGAGACATGCTGACAGTGACATTCTCTGTTCTTCCCAGTCATGATGGGAGAGAAAGGTGTGGCAATACCAATCAGCTTGGAGGCCTCCAGGCAGGACAGTGTGTGACTAGTTGTTGGCTAGTGGCACCTGGCCTCAAGGATATCTTCTCCTACATTTTACCTTCTTCAACCTGAGCAACTTAGTGTCTTATGTCTTCACGCAAACTTGTAATGAGCTAATGCTATTTACTTTAGCAACCAGCATTGAAATTTCTTCTACAAAGGAAATTCAACATTGAGGAAAAGGGTTTGCTAAGTGCTTAGTGCAGAAGATGAGTTCCCCAATGGCTGGAGTGTCAGCTGGCACCCAGTCTCAGAGGAGGATGAAGCTGCCAAGCACAATGGAGAGAAAGTGAAGCTCCTAGTTCAATACTGAAGGAGAAGGGGAGCAGCAGAGATGTACAGAGATGGACAAAGGAGAGAGAAGATGAGCCATCAAATTGCAGAAAGGCTCTGCAGAAGACTATGATTCTTTCCACAATTTACCACCAAAATCTGCTCATCCCCAGAAGGCTTGATGTAAATGAGGGTTACTGTAGATCTAAGAGGCTCACTTTTAGGTAAAGGTCTTCATAGTGTAGGACAGACACATTGTGTGAAGAAGATGGACCCAAGAAATACAGGAGGCAGGAGAGAACGTTGGGTACCACTCGTCATGACACAAAGTGGAGTTGAGGCAACTTTACCTACATCTCACAGGCAGGGAGTTGTCTAGCTGATGTTTGCCTTATTTCTATAGTACCTCAAATGGATTTAATATTCTTCCATTTATATTCTTATACTAATTTCATGTTTTCTCCTTAAAAATATTCTAGTTCCAACATTTCTACCTACTGAAAACTCGGTCAGTTCAAACTCCATCCTTCTGAAAAATTTATTCATCCCAGCATAAAGTGAGCTTTCCTCTGCGGCATATATGACCCATTTTATAAAGTTAGATTTTTTGTTGTTGCTATTTATTTATTTATTTTTAATTTTTGTATCATTAATATACAATCACTTGAACAACATTATGGTTACTAGACTCCGTATTATCAAGTGCCCACCACATACCCCACTACAGTCACTGTCCATCAGCATACTAAGACTCTATAGAATCATTACTTCTCTTCTCTGTAAATACTACCTTTTGATGTCCCCCTGCCAACTACATTATGTCTGCTAATCATAATGCCGCTTTTCCCCCCTTATCCCTCCCTTCCCACCCATCCTCCCCAGTAACTTTCCCTTTGGTAACTGTTAGTCCATTCTTGGGTTCTGTGAGTCTGCTGCTGTTTTGTTCCTTCAGTTTTTTCTTTGTTCTTATACGCCACAGATGAGTGAAATCATTTGATACTTGTCTTTCTCCGCCTGGCTTATTTCACTGAGCATAATACCCTCTAGCTCCATCCATGTTGTTGCAAAGGGTAGGATTTGTTTTCTTCTTATGGCTGAATAATATTCCATTGTGTATATGTACCACCTCTTCTTTATCCATTCATCTACTGATGGACACTTAGGTTGCTTCCATTTCTTGGCTATTGTAAATAGTGCTGCGATAAACAAAGGGGTGCATATTTCTCTTGCAAGCTGTGCTGCTTCATTCTTTTTTTTTTATTTATTTTGGTATCATTAATCTACAATTACATGCACAATATTATGGTTATGAAACTACCCCCTTCATCAGGTCCCACCCACCAACCCCATTACGTCACTGTCCATCAGCGTAGTAAGATGGTATAAAATCACTACTTGCCTTCTCTGAGTTGTACAGCCCTCCCCGTGCCCCCCCAACATTAAATCTGCTAATTGTAATGCCCTTTTTTCCCCCTTATCCCTCCCTTCCCACCCATCTTCCCCAGTCCCTTTCCCTTTGGTAACTATTAGTCCATTCTTGGGTTCTGTGAGTCTGCTGCTGTTTTGTTCCTTCAGTTTTTTTCTTTGTTCTTATACCCCACATATGAGTGAAATCATTTGATACTTGTCTTTTTCGGCTTGGCTTATTTCACTGAGCATAATACCCTCTAGCTCCATCCATGTTGTTGCAAATGGTAGGATTTGTTTTCTTCTTATGGCTGAATAATATTCCATTGTGTATATGTATCACATCTTCTTTATCCATTCATCTACTGATGGACACTTAGGTTGCTTCCATTTCTTGGCTACTATAAATAGTGCTGCAATAAACATAGGGGTGCATCTGTCTTTTTCAAACTGGGCTGCTGCATTCTTAGGGTAACTTCCTTGAAGTGGAATTCCTGGGTCAAATGGTATTTCTATTTTGAGTGCTTTCCACAGTGGTTCAACTAATTTGCAGTCCCACCAGCATAGGACGGTTTGCCTTTCTCCACATCCTCGCCAACATTTCTTGTTGTTTGTGTTTTGGATGTTGGCCATCCATACTGGTGTGAGGTGGTATCTCATTGTGGTTTTAATTTGCAATTCTCTCATGATTAGCGATATGGGGCATCTTTTCATGTGCCTGTTGGCCATCTGAATTTCTTCTTTAGAGAAGTGTCTATTCATGTCCTCTGCCCATTTTTTAATTGGCTTATTTGCTTTTTGTTTGTTGAGGTGCATGTTCTTTATATATTTTGGATGTCAACCCCTTATCAGATATGTCATCTTTGAATATATTCTCCCATACTGTAGGATGTCTTTTTGTTTTACTGATGGTGTCCTTTGCTGTTCAGAAGCTTTTTAGTTTGATATACTCCCACTTGTTCATTTTTGTTTTTGTTTCCCTTGCCCAGGGATATATGTTCATGAAGTTGCTCATGTCCAAGAGATTTTTGCTTGTTTTTTTCTAAGAGTTTTATGGTTTCATGACTTACATTCAGGTGTTTGATCCATTTTGAGTTTACTTTTGTGTATGGGTTGACAGTAATCCAGTTTCATTCTTTTACATGTAGATGTCCAGTTTTGCCAACACCAGCTGTTGAAGAGGCTGTCATTTCCCCACTGTATATTCATGGCTCCTTTATCGTATATTAATTGACCATATATGCTTGGGTTTATATCTGAGCTCTCTATTCTGTTCTACTCGTCTATTGATCTGCTCTTGTGCCCGTGCCAAATTGTCTTGATTACTGTGGCTTTGTAGTAGAGCTTGAAGTCAGGGAGCATAATTCCCCCTGCTTTATTCTCCCTTCTCAGGATAGCTTTGCCTATTCGGGGTCTTTTGTCATTCCATATGAATTTTAGAACTATTTGCTCTAGTTCATTGAAGAATGCTGTAGGTATTTTGATACGGATTGTATTGAATCAGTACATTGCTTTAGGCAGGATGGCCATTTTGACAATATTAATTCTTCCTACCCAAGAGGATGGGATGAATTTCCATTTATTAGTGTCCTCCTTAATTTCTCTTAAGAGTATCTTGTAGTTTTCAGGGTATAGGTCTTTCACATCCTTGGTTAGGTTTATTACTAGGTATTTTATTATTTTTGATGTGATTGTGAATGGAATTGTTTTCCTGATTTCTCTTTCTGCTAGTTCACTATTAGTATATAGGAATGCAACATATAGGAATGCAACATATTTCTGTGTATTAATCTTGTATCCCACAACTTTGCTGAATTCAGATATTAGACCTAGTCATTTTGGTGTGGATTCTTTAGGGTTTTTTATGTACAATATCATGTCATCTGCAAACAGGGACAGTTTGACTTCTTCCTTGCCAATTTGGATGTCTTTTATTTCTTTGTGTTGTCTGACTGCTGTGACTAGGACCTCCAGAACTATGTTGAATAAAAGAGGGGAGAGTGGGCATGTTGTCTTGTTCCCGATCTTAAAGGAAAAGCTTTCAACTTCTCGCTGTTTAGTATAATGTTGGCTGTGGGTTCGTCATACATGGCCTTTTATTATGTTGAGGTGCTTGCCCTCTATACCCATTTTGTTAAGAGTTTTTATCATGAATGGATGTTGAATGTTGTCGAGTCAAATGCTTTTTCAGCATCTGTGGAGATGATGATGTGGTTTTTGTCCTTCTTTTTGTTGATGTAGTGGATGATGTTGATGGATTTTCGAATATTGTACCATCCTTGCATCCCTGGGATGAATCCCACTTGCTCATGATGGATGATCTTTTTGATGTATTTTTGAATTCGGTTTCCTAATATTTTGTTGAGTATTTTTGCATCTATGTTCATCAGGGATATTGGTCTGTAATTTTCTTTTTTTGTGGGGTCCTTGCCTGGTTTTGGTATTAGAGTGATATTGGTCTTGTAGAATGAGTTTGGGAGTATTCCCTCTTCTTCTACATTTTGGAAAACTTAAAGGAGGATGGGTATTAGGTTTCACTAAATGTTTGATAAAATTCAGCATTGAAACCATCTGCTCCAGGCGTTTTGTTCTTAGGTAGTTTTATGTTACCAATTCAGTTTCTTTGCTGGTAATTGGTCTATTCAGATTTTCTGTTTCTTCCTGGGTCAGTCTAGGAAGGTTGGATTTTTCTAGAAAGATGTCCATTTCTTCAAGGTTATCCAGTTTGTTACCATATAATTTTTCATAGTATTCTCTCATAATTCTTTGTATTTCTGTGGTGTCAGTAGTGATTTTTCCTTTCTCATTTCTGATTCTTTTTATGTGTATAGACTCTCTTTTTTTCTTAGTAAGTCTGGCTAGGGGTTTATCTATTTTGTTTATTTTCTCGAAGAATCAGCTCCTGCTTTCATTGATTCTTTCTATTGTTTTATTCTTCTCAATTTTATTAATTTCTACTTTAATCTTTATTATGTCCCTCCTACTGACTCTGGGCCTCATTCTTTCTTCCTTTTCTAGTTTCATTAATTGTGAGTTTAGACTGTTCATTTGGGATTGTTCTTCTTTCCTGAGGTAGGCCTGTGTTGCAATATATTTCCCTCTTAGCACGGCCTTCGCTGCATCCCACTGATTTTGCTGTGTTGAATCATTGTTGTCATTTGTCTCCATATATTGCTTGATCTCTGTTTTTATTTGGTCATTGATCCATTGATTATTTAGGAGAATGTTATTAAGCCTCCATGTGTTTGTGGGCTTTTTCGTTTTCTTTGTGTAATTTATTTCTAGTTTTATACCTTTGTGATCTGAGAATCTGGTTTGTACAATTTCAATCTTTTTTAATTTACTGAGGTTCTTTTTGTGGCCTAAAATATGATCAACTGTTGAAAATGTTCCATGTGCACTTGAGAAGAATGTATATCCTGTTGCATTTGGATGGAGTATTCTGTAGATGTCCATTAGGTCCATTTGTTCTAATATGTTGTTCAGTGCCTCTGTCTCTTTACTTATTTTCTGTCTGGTTGATCTGTCCTTTGGAGTGAGTGGTGTGTTGAAGTCTCCTAAAATGAATGTATTGCATTCTGTTTCCTCCTTTAATTCTGTTAGTATTTGTTTCACATATGTAGGTGATCCTGTGTTGGGTGCATAGATATTTATAATAGTTATATCCTCTAGTTGGACTGACCCTTGTATCATTATGTAATGTCCTTCTTTGTCTCTTGTGACTTTCTTTGTTTTGAAGTCTATTTTGTCTGAAAGAAGTACTGCATCTCCTGCTTTTTTCTCACTATTAGTTGTATAAAATGTCTTTTCCATCCCTTTACTTTCAGTCTGTATATGTCTTTTGGTTAGAAGTGAGTCTCTTGTAGGCAGCGTATAGATTGGCCTTGTTTTTTTATCCATTCAGTAACTCTGTCTTTTGATTAGTACATTCAGACCATTTACATTTTGGGTGATTATCGATAGGTATGTATTTATTGCCGTTGCAGGCTTTAGATTCGTGGTTACCAAAGGTTCAAGGCTAATTCCCTTACTATCTAACAGTCTAATTTAACTCACTCCATATGGTATTGCAGACACATCCTAAAGGTTCTTTTTTTTTTCCTCCTTTTTCTTCCTCCTCCATTCTTTGTATGTTAAGAATCATATTCTGTACTCTTTGTCTATCCCTTGGGTGACATCTGTTTAGCCTTAGGAACACTTCCATCTATGGGAGTCCCTCAAAAATTCACTGTGGAGGTGGTTTGTGGGAGGTAAATTCTCTCAGCTTTTGCTTATCTGAAAATTGTTTAATCCCTCTCTCAAATTTAAATGATAACCTTGCTGAGTAGAGTATTCTTGGTTCAAGGCCTTTCTGCTTCATTGCATTAAATATATCATGCCACTCCCTTCTGGCCTGTAAGGTTTCTGTTGAGAAGTCTGATGATAGCCTGATGGGTTTTCCTTTGTATGTGATCTTTTTTCTCTCTAGCTGCTTTTAAAAGTCTGTCTTTATCCTTGATCTTTGCCTTTTTAATTATTATATGTCTTAGTGGTGTTTTCCTTGGGTCCCTTGTTTTGGGAGATCTGTGCACCTCCATGGCTTGAGAGTCTATCTCCTTCCCCAGATTGGGGAAGTTTTCAACAATTACCCCCTCAATGACACTTTCTATCCCTTTTTCTCTCTCTTCTTCTTCTGGTACCTCTATAATGCAAATATTGTTCTGTTTCAATTGGTCACACAGTTCTCTCAATATTCTTTCATTCTTAGAGATTCTTTTTTCTCTCTGTGCCTCAGCTTCTTTGTATTCCTCTTCTCTAATTTCTATTCCATTTACCATCTCTTCTACTACATCTAATCTGCTTTTAAATCCCTCCATTGTGTGTTTCATTTCAGATATGGAATTTCTTAATTGAATCTCTGACTTAAATTCGTTCCTGAGTTCTTGAATATTTTTCTGTACCTCCGTGATCATAATTTTGTTTTGAACTCTCTTTCAGGAAGATTGGTGAGTTCAGTTTCATTTGGCCCTTTTTCTGGGGTTTGTTAGATTTTGGTCTGAACCATGTTCTTTTGACATTTCATATTTCTGTGTGATGCCATCTAATGCCCAGAAGATCCAGTCTCTGGAGCTGCTCAGCCCCTAGAGTGAGGTTGGGGGTCATAGGGGAGTGGAGCTGGTGCCTGGGGGCAGGAAAAATAGCTGTTTCCTGGATCCCAACTGCAGTGCCTATCTCCCGTCTGAAAGCCAGTGGGCCAAGCACACATGTGTAAGCCTCTGTGCCTTGAGTCTCTAGCTATTGTATGCGGGGCCTCCCTCTGGCTGGCCTGATGCCAGCACATTGACTGCCAGTTTGCAAGCAGGTGCCTGCAGGCCTTTAGGAAGTTTTGGCAGGCTGTGTGTCACAGTGGGGGGCCTCAGAGCTAAGTAGGCAGCCAGGGGAATGGCGAACCTGAACCTCCTCAAAGTTCCCAACCAGCTGGGCAGAGCACGCCCAGACAACCTTGTCCAGCTCTCCCTTCTCCCGTGCAGCAAGCTCCATGCAAACCCCACCCCTTCAGCAGCCCTCTTGCTGCTGGGAAGCCTCTTAGACTGCCTGCCCCTCCTCTGACACAGAGCTGCTGGATGTGGATCCCCCCCCCCGCCCTCCACAAACTGTGAGACCCTAGAGTTAGGATAAGAGAAGCCATTTTAACAAATCTGACTGTGTGAAACTAAATGAAGGACAGAACAGGACTGACTCTGTTTTTTGTGCCTAATCTCCATCTGAGGCCTGAGCTGGGCCTGGCTCTGGAAGAAACCTTGAAAAGGTTCCTAACCACAGGAACTGATATTAGAAGAACGTCTTATCTCAAGGCCGGCCATCTGTGCCCGATGCTCCAAGGCGTACGAGATGTACGTGTCTTGAGAACATGGACAAATGGCCACCAGGGCCTGTAAACCCCTTCCCCAGATAGTTCCCCTAGCAACGCTCCTGCTATATCATCATGGTCAGGCCAGCCAAACTTAACCAATAACAATTGTTTAACTTCCAAAATCCCCAGTCAGCTTATGCCAAGTTAGAATCCCCTCTTCCTGAACCTGTAATGCATAAAAACCTTGCCTACCCTGAGCCCAGGGCTCACATTCCTGACCTGCTGCGTCAGTGAAGGGTGTGAGTCCAAGCTCGAGCTTGAAATGAATGACCCTTTTGTGTTTGCATTGGAATCGGCTCCTTGATGGTCTCTCGGGAACTCGCGACTTGGTCACAACATCCTTAATGGTCACTCAGAATTAGTTTACATATTTTTATATATTCATGTTCATGACAAATTTGTATCTGATCAGATTCAAGGCCCTTGAAATGAAAATTAAAATCAAAATGAGGTATCACTATATTTCTATCAGAATTAAAGAGACTGACCATATCAAGCATTGATGAGGATATAGAGAAAACAGAACTCTCATATACTGTTCCTAGGAATGTAAAATAGTGAAACCATTTCTGGAAACAGATTGGCAATTTCTTTCAAGGTTAAACATACACCTATCTTTTTTTTCCCCTTTTTTAAAATAATTTATTTTGGTATCATTATTCTACAATTACATGTGCAACAATATGGTTATTAAACTACCCCCTTCATCAGGTCTCCCCCACCAACCCCATTACAGTCACTGTCCATCAGCGTAATGACATGCTATAGAATCACTACTTGTCTTCTCTGAGTTGTACAGCCCTCCCCGTGCCCCCCCAACATTACATCTGCTAATCGTAATGCCCCTTTTTCCCCCTTATCCCTCCCTTCCCACCCATCCTCCCCACTCCCTTTCCCTTTGGTAGCTATCAGTCCGTTCTTGGGTTCTGTGAGTCTGCTGCTGTTTTGTTCCTTCAGTTTTTTTCTTTGTTCTTATGCTCCACATATGAGTGAAATCATTTGGTACTTGTCTTTTTCGGCTTGGCTTATTTCACTGAGCATAATACCCTCTAGCTCCATCCATGTTGTTGCAAATGGTAGGATTTGTTTTCTTCTTACGGCTGAATAATATTCCATTGTGTATATGTACCACATCTTCTTTGTCCATTCATCTACTGATGGACACTTAGGTTGCTTCCATTTTTTGTCTATTGTAAATAGTGCTGCAATAAACATAGGGATGCATCTGTCTTTTTCAAACTGGGCTGCTGCAGTCTTAGGGTAAATTCCTAGGAGTGGAATTCCTGGGTCAAAGGGTATTTCTATTTTGAGTTTTTTGAGGAACCTCCATACTGCTTTCCACAATGGTTGAACTAATTTGCATTCCTACCAGCAGTGTAGGAGGGTTCCCTTTTCTCCACATCCTCGCCAACATTTGTTGTTGTTTGTGTTTTGGATGTTGGCCATCCTCACTGGTGTGAGGTGATATCTCATTGTGGTTTTAATCTGCATTTCTCTGATGATTAGTGATGTGGAGCATCTTTTCATGTGCCTGTTGGCCATCTGAATTTCTTCTTTAGAGAAGTGTCTATTCATGTCCTCTGACCATTTCTTAATTGGATTATTTGCTTTTTGTTTGTTAAGGTGCGTGAGTTCTTTATATATTTTGGATGTCAACCCCTTATCAGATACATCATTTATGAATATATTCTCCCATACTGTAGGATCTCTTTTTTGTTCTACTTATGGTGTCCTTTGCTGTACAGAAGCTTTTCAGCTTGATATGGTCCCACTTGTTCATTTTTGCTTTTGTTTCCCTTGCCCAGGGAGATATGTTCATGAAGAAGTTGCTCATGTTTATGTCCAAGAGATTTTTGCCTATGTTTTTTTCTAAGAGTTTTATGGTTTCATGACTTACATTCAGGTCTTTGATCCACCTTGAGTTTGCCTTTGTGTATGGGCCTAGACAGTAGTCCAGTTTCATTCTGTTACATGTAGCTGTCCAGTTTTTCCAACACCAGCTGCTGAAGAGGCTGTCATCTCCCCATTGTATATCCAAGGCTCCTTTAGCAAATATTAATTGACTGTATATGTTTGGGTTAATGTTTGGATTTTCTATTCTGTTCCACTGGTCTGTGGGTCTGTTTTTGTGCCAATACCAAATTGTCTTGATTACTGTGGCTTTGTAGTAGAGCTTGAAGTCAGGGAGCATAATTCCCCCTGTTTTATTCCTCTGTCTCAGGATTGCTTTGGCTATTCGGGGTCTTTTGTGTTTCCATATGAATTTTAGAATTACTTGTTCGAGTTTATTGAAGAAAGTTGTTGGTAGTTTGATAGGGATTGTGTTGAATCTGTAGATTGCTTTAGGTAGTATAGCCATTTTGACAATTTATTCTTCCTAGGCAAGAGCATGGGATGCATTTCTATTTGTTAGTGTCCTCTTTAATAGCAACAGATTTCTGTGTGTTAATTTTGTATCCTGCAACTTTGCTGAATTCAGATATTAGTTCTAGTAGTTTTGGAGTAGAGTCTTTAGGGTGTTTTATGTGCAGTATCATGTCATCTGCATATAGTGACAATTTGACTTCTTCTTTACCAATCTGGATGCCTTGTATGTCTTTGTTTTGTCTGATTGCCATGGCTAGGACCTCCAGTACTATGCTGAATAACAGTGGAGAGAGTGGGCATCCCTGTCTTGTTCCCGATCTTAGATGAAAAGCTTTCAGCTTCTCGCTGTTAAGTATGATGTTAGCTGTGGGTTTGTCATATATGGCCTTTATGATGTTGAGGTACTTGCCATCTATACATTTTGTTGAGTGTTTTAATCATGAATGGATGCTGAATTTTGTCAAATGCTTTTTTAGCATCTATGGAGATGATCATGTGGTTTTTGTTCTTCTTTTTGTTGATGTGGTGGATGATGTTGATGGATTTTTGAATGTTGTACCATTCTTGCATCCCTGGCATGAATCCCACTTGATCATGGTGACATACACCTATCTTATGACCCTGCCATTCCACTCCTAGAAATTTTCTCAAGCTGAATGAAAGACCGTGTCCATATAAAGACTTGTATAAATGTCATAGCAGCCTTATCATAATACCCCATAAGTGCATTCAGCTCAAATACCATCAACAGGTGAATGAATAAACCAAATCGGTATATCCATACAATGGAATACTACTCAGTGATAAAAAATGAACTGTTGGTATACATGCAAGAATGTGAATGAATCTGAAAATAACTGTATTTCTCCTGATAAAATAAGTAATCCAGGTGAAAAAGAATAGATTTTGCATAATTAAATTTATGTAAAATTTCAGGAAACGCAAACTAACCCATGGTGATAGAAAATAGAATAATGATTGTCAGGAAACCAGGGGACATATAGAAGAATTACAAATATGGAGGATGAAAAAGTCTGGGTGGTGAAGCACAGGTTCATTGCCTTGATATTGTAGATGATTTCACAGGTGTATATCAAAACGTTTCAAATTGTGTAGTTTAAATATGTGCAATTTATTGTATGCCAATTATGCCTCCAAAACAGGTGATTAAAAGAATTTTAAGCCTCTTGAGGGTGAAAAAATGACTTTCCTTTAATACCTGTCTGAGAACTAAGTAAATATTTATAGCTAAATTTTTGGACCCAGTAATAATTTATTAGTTTCTCTAAGACTAGGAATTACAGGTATTTTCCTGACATCAAGAATAGTTCAATTAAGACTGACTAACATTTATTAAGCTTCTCTTATTGAATCAAAAAATATGAGATGTGATTTTTTTTTAATGTTACTTTTATTTTGGTATCATTAATCCACAAGTACATGTGCAACAATATGGTTATTAAACTCCCCACTTCATCAGGTCCCCCCCACCAACCCCATTACAGTCACTGTCCATCAGCATAGTGAGATGCTATAGAATCACTACTTGTCTTCTCTGAATTGTACAGCCCTCCCCGTGCCCCCCCCAACATTACATCTGCTAATTGGAATGCCCCTTTTTCCCTCTTATCCCTCCCTTCCCACCCATCCTCCCCACTCCCTTTCCCTTTGGTAACTATCAGTCCGTTCTTGGGTTCTGTGAGTCTGCTGCTGTTTTGTTCCTTCAGTTTTTTTCTTTGTTCTTATACTCCACATATGAGTGAAATCATTTGATACTTGTCTTTTTCGGCTTGGCTTATTTCACTGAGCATAATACCCTCTAGCTCCATCCATGTTGTTGCAAATGGTAGGATTTGTTTTCTTCTTATGGCTGAATAATATTCCATTGTGTATATGTACCACATCTTCTTTATCCATTCATCTACTGATGGACACTAGGTTGCTTCCATTTCTTGGCTATTGTAAATAGTGCTGCAATAAACATAGGGGTGCATCTGTCCTTTTCAAATTGGGCTGCTGCATTCTTAGGGTAAATTCCTAGGAGTGGAATTCCTGGGTCAAATGGTATTTCTATTCTGAGTTTTTTGAGGAACCTCCATACTGTTTCCACAATGTTGAACTAATTTGCATTCCCACCAGCAGTGTAGGAGGGTTCCCCTTTCTCCACATCCTCGCTATCATTTGTTGTTGTTTGTGTTTTGAATGTTGGCCATCCTTACTGGTGTGAGGTGATATCTCATTGTGGTTTTAATCTGCATTTCTCTGATGATTAGCAATGTGGAGCATCTTTTCATGTGCCTGTTGGCCATTTGAATTTCTTCTTTGGAGAAGTGTCTGTTCAGTTCCTCTGCCCATTTTTTAATAGGCTTATTTGTTTTTTGTTTGTTGAGGTGTGTGAGTTCTTTATATATTTTGGATGTCAACGCCTTATCTGACATGTCATTTATGAATATATTCTCCCATACTGTAGATGTCTTTTTGTTTTACTGATGGTGTCCTTTGCTGTGCAGAAGCTTTTCAGCTTGATATAGTCCTACTTGTTCATTTTTGCTTTTGTTTCCCTTGCCCGGGGAGATACATTCATGAAGAAGTTGCTCATGTTTATGTCCAAGAGATTTTTCCATATGTTTTTTCTAAGAGTTTTATGGTTTCATGACTTACATTCAGGTCTTTGATCCATTTTGAGTTTAGTTTTGTGTGTGGGGTTAGACAGTAGTCCAGTTTCATTCTCTTACATGTAGCTGTCCCGTTTTGCCAACACCAGCTGCTGAAGAGGTTGTCATCTCCCCATTGTATATCCATGAGATGTGATTTTGATGAGTTTATAATCAGAGTGATTTTAACATCCAGGTACATAGGTTCTTCTTCCTGTATAACAACAGAAATTCAGTGAGTTCTATAAAAATTAGGCAATTTAGTAAAAAATGCAGTCAGACAAGTTTTGTATCACATTAAACACTTAACTAACTTTGTTTTCCCAGAAATTATAATATTGTTTGATATTCAGGAAGAATTTTCACCTCCATTTCTCATTGAAAACAGCAAAGAAAGAATTTACCATTTATTAAGCCCAGATAATACCTCTTGTACCAGGCACTTTATAAAATTATGTTATTTAATCCTAAAATAATGATGTGGGAAATAATTAGCAATGAAATATTCCTCTGAAATAGATGAGAAACTAAGAATCAGAGAAACTAATAATTTGATCAAGGTTATAGAGTCAGTAAGCAGTGGAAGTGACATTTGAATTCAAATCTGACTTTAGAGCACAGTTTCCTATCATTGTAGTTCCCTGTCTCTGGAATTGTCCTTGCAGGAATACCATAGACTCAATTATAGTGCTAATTACTGTTAAATCAAAATGCAGATTCTCTGTTTTTGAATGCATATGGAACAAAGAAGATTAAAAACACTACTCTGTTTATTCATAAAAAATCTAGAAGTTACTAAAAGTACACACACACACCCCAAATTTGAATCCTTTAGCACTTAAATGACACTTCCCTCTTTCAAAGCATTTTAATTCTTATCTCTCTTTAATGTATGTTTTATGCCCAGGTTACTAAATAAAGTATGTTACCTTGCTGAAGCTTTTCCCTATTTATGGCTCCAATAGGTTTAAACATTCTCAGTGTGATCTGAAAATCTCACTTAGAGGCAGCTTTGTGGTATCTGGCCTAATTATATGAAAAGTTCCTCTTAGGTGTGGTTTCTCAGATATTTGCATCCCTTTT
The DNA here is from genome assembly GCA_032199065.1 of Smutsia gigantea. NCBI lineage: Eukaryota > Metazoa > Chordata > Mammalia > Pholidota > Manidae > Smutsia > Smutsia gigantea. The sequence continues at coordinate 61,601 of JAVSCE010016455.1, read as the reverse complement.
TGTTTTGTCCACTCTTTCTCTTCTACTTTAAATGTTCCCTAAAGTGACTTTCAGTTTTCACACCCACATTAAAAACAAACAAACAAAACCCCAGTCACTTAAAGCACCAACATTACAAGCATCTGCCCAGAGCTTGTAATAAGTTACCCTTGTTATTGTAGCAGATCGTAAAAGACAGAAAGAAAGAGAAGAACAAAAATGAGGTGGGAACCTAGCAGCCCTAGCCTTAAAATGGTAATGTTTTGACATAATTGTTTCAGATCTTTTCACTTAAAACTCATTATTTATGTAGTTGTAACTGCATTTGTATCCTTATTGATGAGGTCCTGCCCTTCCCTGTCCAGAGGTTACAACTGTGTTGAGGCTGACAATTCCTTTTTCCAGGCAGGTTTTTACCCATTCACCTCTCCTATGTGTTTCCATCAATATTTGGCACTGATTTGGATGTTCTTAGCATTTACCATAACTGAAGGCATACTTGTGTAACTTGCTTTTTTCCCCACTCAATATTTTTTAAAGATTTGTCTGTACCTATTCATGTGGCTGTATTTCATTAATTATCCCTACTCAATAGCTTGCCATTACATGAATATACCTTAGATTTTAATTCATCTTATGTTTATAGGCAGTAAGGTTAAGTTCGATATTTTGTCGTTATGAAGAAAGCTTCAAGAAACTTCCGTGTACATAGTCCCGTATGCATGTGTTATATTTCCTCAAGTTTATAAAGAAGAGTCTATCTAGAGATGGCAATGATGAGTTGTAGTGTGTCTATGTGTATTTGTATTTATTTAATTTAAACCATTTTTCCCAGCTTTATTGAGATATAATTGAATGTATAACATTGTGTAACTTTAAGGTTTACATCATGTTGATTTGATACATTTGTATATTACAAAATGATTACCACCATGGTAGTGGAAGTAATTGAGAGGACGTGAACACTGGTTGACCGGTAAGCTGGCCCAGGTGTTTGGAGGTTCCACCTCCTCTCCTGTCCTTGGAATGTGAGTTCTAACCACTGTTCCCACAGTGGGAGCCATTTTCAAGGATGCAGCCTTGGGAGAGCATGTGTTGTTAAGGCCATCTGGAATATATATGTGAATGAACCCTGATAAGCCTTCTATATAAACTTTTAAGATTCTGGAAGGTGGGTGCCAAGAGCTACTCAGCTTTCAGCCACTCCAGACAAGCTTCATAGATAAGTTCCCTGCCATCAACCCGTTTGGAGTGGTCTCCCTCATTCTTCCATCTCTTCTTGCCCTGTGGCAGGGGATCAGTTCTGATTTCACCTGGAAAGCCTCGCACTTTTATTTATTTATTTATTTTTATTAAGGTGTCATTGCTATACAGTCTTATGCTCTGGTTTCACATGAGCATCATGGTGGTTACTAGATTCCCCCTATTATCAAGTCCTCACCACATACCCCATTACAGTCACTGTCCATCAGCATAGTAAGATGCTATAGCATCACTACTTGTCTTCTCTGTGTTATACTGCCTTCCCTGTAGCCCCCCGCTATATTATGTGTGCTAATCATAATGCCTCTTATTCCCCTTCTCCATCCTTTCCCACCCACCATCCCCAGTCCCTTTCCCTTTCGTAACTGTTAGTCCATTCTTGGGTTCTGTGAGTCTGCTGCTGTTTTGTTTCTTCAGTTTTTTCTTTGTTCTTATACTCCACAGATGAGTGAAATCATTTGGTACTTGTCTTTCTCCGCCTGGAAAGCCCCCCACTTTTGACCAACACACCACGTTCCCTAACACTTCCATCATGACACATAATTACCATTTCTTTTTTGTGGTTAGAACATGTAAGAGCTACTTCTTAACTTCTGGATGAGTGGATAAAGATGTGGTATACATATACAATGGAATCTTTTTCAGCCAGGAGAAAGAAGGAAATGCTGCTGTTTGTGACAGCAAGGATGGACCTTGAGGGCATTCTGCTCACTGAAATAAGCCAGGCAGAGAAAGACAAGTACTGTATGATCTCACTTACAGGTGGAATGTAAAAGAAAATCTGAACTCATAGAAACAGAGAGTAGAATGGTGAATACTAGGGGCTGGGATGGGCAGATACTGCTCAAGTGTACAAACTTGGAGCTATAAGATATGTAAGTTCTGGGGATCTAATGCCCAGAATGGTGACTATAGATAACTATTATTTCTTAGAAGTTGTTCAGTAAGTAGACCTTAAATTTCCCTCCACTCTTAACCTTCTGGGGAGGCACCTCTTCTCCAGCCAGACTCCATTGTCATAGCTACTTGATCACCTTCTGGAAATGCCTGTGATCAGTGAGGGAGGGCTTGCCTACTTCCAAGTGTTCATCCAGAAAGCATGGCTTCTGTGCTAAGGGCTTCCACATGTCCCATGTTACCACTTTTCTCATTAAATATTTGTTTATTTATTTTTGTCTTATTACTCAAAAGCCCTTCCCTTATAGTTATTCTTCACCTTTCACTGTCCAGTGCCCCATGGCACCTGAAGTTTTAAGCTGTCTGCTTGGGACACAATGCTGCCTTTTAGGAATTAAAAAAAAAAATTTCAACTGCTTCATGTCTTTGAGGTGAATTATAACTTGAAATGTCCAAAACACCATCTTACTTAATAATTTGCAAGTAATTATTTTACTCGCCTCTCCCAGCCCCCCGTGTCCCCAAGGCATGTCACTGTAAGAGGACAGAGAATGGAAGAAAGCTGGCAGAGGGGGTTTGATTGGGGCAATTAATGTTACAATCACCTCAGGTTTCTGATGTGGTTTCTAGTCTGAAAGTGTAATTTGGAAAATGTCTGACACAAGAGTACTTAACTTCTAAAATTATACCTAATGTAGACTAAACATCATCATGCCTACCAGAGGGGGATCTGACTTCCTAATGTAGGCACAATCTTAGATAAACAAACTCATTGTAATACTTTTAGTACTGAACTCACTTTAGAGGCCCCAGTTCCATTATAATTAATTATTTATTGAAACCCATCTGTGTACTTGACTCTGAACAGCCGTAAATGAAAACCTAGGCTTTCCCCTGGGACCCCCCCAAGCTAAATTCTGTTAGTTAATATCCTGGCATTATATAGTTGATTTATCTACTGCTCAGAAAGTTCTCTGGAGTTTACATTAATCATGAAAACCTTGAAAAATGATTATCTTTTATATTAGTTCTAACAGAATCATATGTTTCTTAAGTACCTAATATAGTTGATGGTGATGTTCTTAGATTATACTTCAGCCTATTAATATATGGATAAAGTCTTGGTTTATCGATCAATGATTAGATTAATGATTAAATAAAAGTCACTTTCCTTCACAAAGGACAAACCCTATTAGTGACTATGTCTATACTTTCAACGTATGTAGTAAACTGGGCCACAAAGGAAGTTTTGATCAGTGGATTGCTATTATGAAGTAAACCATTCAAAGCTCAAATTTTGACAGCTTTGACTTAGAGTCTCACCGTCTGTAAGCCACAGCACAGTGCCCTGGCACTTGGCTATTGCGAGTGTAGTCTAGCTGACCAGCAACTTCAGCAGCATCTGGGAGCTTGTAGAGGCCGCCCCAGACCTGCTGAATCAGAGACTGTATTTTTAACAAGATCCCTAGATGATTTGTATGCAGTTTCCAGTCTGAGAGACATTGGGTCTAGTCCATCAGTCAACTGTAAGGGCTGTGAGAGCATGGAGGTCACCCTCCCTACCTAAGTAGGAAGCAAGGCCCAGAGGGCTTAAGAGGTGTACCCAATTATGAATAGGCACACAGCTAGTGGCAGATCTATAGTCAGGTCAGGTCCTGTCCCGTGGTGCTGACACCTGTTTTAGTTGCCTGTCCTGCAGCTTGTTCTCCTCCCTCTTCAAGAGACTCAGCACTGCCTCCTTTGGGGAGGCACCACCTGCACTGCCAGTCAAAGGAAACTTCCTCACACCTGCCCTCCCCCTGGCCCCCACCGGAGCATGGTCATCCAGCGTCTGTCGCCAAGCAGGCACTCTTCAGCTGAGACACACCGGGGGGCGAGGTGCTTGGAGCTGAATCATCTCATGGCAGCACTACGTGCTTAGAGGCCCAGGAGATGAGCCAGTTCCTGCGATGATTTGTTTGGCACTTCCTCCTGCTCCACTCCTTAGGAGTAATCAATGTAAACTCTTTCTTTATCAAAAAATATATACTCTTTTCAGAAATTCCAGGCACAGAGCAGTGTATGCATCTTTTTAAACCATGCAAATTGGATCATCCACAGACACTATTCTGCATGTGTTTGCTCACTGAGATTAGGCTGTGATTGCTCCCAGAGAGCCTTTGGGGCCCGGTGAGTTTGGAGTTCAGAATATTCTGGATTTTAGAGTAGTGATATGGTGATATACCAAATATCACATACCATAGTTGATGTGGGCTGAGACAGCACCCTGTAATTAAAACACATTAAATTGCTTTTGCACTGGAAGGTATGACTATTCTATTCACACCAAATGAGATCAATTAAGATTTTACATATTTTCATGTCAGGACAGGTAAATATTTGCTGTCTTTTGAGGTTAGGACTAATCAGACTTTTATACCAATCAAGTTTCAAAAACATCTTTTACTTTCTCGAGTGTTTTGGATTTTAGAACTGTGTATAAGAAATTGTAGTGCATGTAATTTATTGTGGAGATATAATTTCTGAATTGGTGTTATGAATCTACCTCATTCTTTTTCATGTCTACAGAAGAATTACCTTGTATGGATGCAATGGAATTTAACCTGTCTTCTATTTGTATACATTTAGGATTTTTCAATTTCTGTTCTTATATATAATGTTGCAGTAATCATCCTCGTGTGTTTTAATGTAATTGTAGAAATATGAAATAACAATTTATATGTACGAATAGAGTCAATTTGGGGGAAAATGTTGTTCATTTTCTAGCTGCAACTGATTTCTCCCATTGTTGAAAGACATTTATGTAGAAAAGTGTCAATCTAATGGTGGGAAAATATCCTAGTAAAATGGAAAGAGCTCAGGCTTGGGAGTCAAGATTCATGTTCTAGTTCAGGCCTTACTATTTAACATGGGCAACTTCAGGGTTTTACTGTGCACCAGTTTCTTGGTCTACAAAATTGAGAAATGTAATATATGACTTCAACCAGTATTGAGTTCTTTTGTACAGGCCTTGTTCTGAGTGCCTGAGAAAAGGCAGAAATGCCAAACAGACAACCCCTGATGTGGTGGAGCTTACGTTTTAATGAGAAAGACCAGCAATAAACCTGGCAACAAAGTAAGATATTTACTATGTTAGATAGTGATAGGTGGTAAGGAAAAAAATAAATAAATAAAGCAGGAAAAGGTAGTAAGACACGTCAGGAAGTTGTTGAAATTCTAGGTGGCATGGCCAGGGAAAGCTTCCCAGGAAATAAGCTCCCAGAGCCTTGCAGATGCAGGGGTAAGCAGGCAAGGCAGAGGAAGCAAAGATGCAAAAATGCTAAGGTGGCATCATGCCTGGAAAGTTCAGGAGTTTGAGAAGACCAGAGCAACTAAGAGGGCTAAACAACATGGGGACAAGGGGAGAAGGTGAGTGCAGAGAGGCGCCAGGGCCAGAGGAAGGGCTTTAAAGTCTTCAGTAAGGACATCAGCTTGCACTGTGTGTTGGATAGGAAGCCTTGGTGGGATTTCAAACACAAGAGGAACGTGATCTAGTTGGTACTTTAAAAGGACCTCCCTGTGCTAAGACTATGCTGAGAGGGGAACAAGGGCAGAAATGTGGGAGACTGTGGCTGGGGAAACTACTGGGAAGGGGCTATTGAACTAATCCAGGCAAGAGATGATGGAGGCAAGAGTAAGGGTGCTGAGGCATGGCTGAATTCTAAATATAAGGTAAATCTAATAAGAATTATTGATGGATTCAATATGGGATGTGAAAAAGAATTTAATGATGACTGTGTGGTTAGTGGTCTGAGCAACTGGAAGGATGGAGTTGCCAGCAGTGAGATGGGGAGCAGGCTGCTGGAAGAACAGGTGGAGGGCGAAACCAGGACCTTGCGCTTGGGCCAATTGAAATTGTGACGCCTGTTAGGCATCTGAGTGAGGACATTGAGTAGACCGTTGGATAGAGATGAGTTTAAGGGAAGATGCTGGGGTTTGAGATACAAATTTGGCAGCTGTCAGTGCATAGGTAGATTTAAAGACCAGAGACCAGGTGAGATCATCTAGGGAATGTACAGGTAGAGAGGTCTAAGGACTGAACTTGAAGGAATGTCAACATTTAAAAGTCAGAGGAAGTAGCAAAAAAGATTCAGAAAGAATGGACAGAGAGGGAGGAGAAAAACCAGGAGAGTGTGGTGTTCTGAAGCCAAGTGAAGGCACTATTTCTAGGAGAGTGGTTGACTGTGTTAAACCCTGTTGCCAGGTCAAGTTAGGAGAGGCATTTGGCCTCAGACAGTCAGTATTATTAATGGGATAAGAGCAATTTCAGTGGAGTGGAGGGGATGAAAGGTTATCCGTAGTTGGCTTCAAGAAAGGTGGGAGAAATGGGAGACAGTGAATATTGGCAGCTGTTTCAGGTTGTTTCTGTGGATGCATGTGATGAAAAGAGAGAAAAGCAGTGGAACTGGAGGGAAAAGCAGAGGTCAAGATCAAATTTAACTTTTTTTAGATGGGAGATTAATGACATTTCTATGTTAATGGGAACGTTTCAGTAGAGAAGAGCGAAAATGGATGCTGCAGGAGAGAGGCAGGATTGTCGTTACGAAGCAAATGAAAGGCAGTAGGGTCTAGTGCACACACTGGGCCCGGCCTCATCCTTGCTCTTCCACAGGAATAGGAGGGACGATAAGTGAGAGGTGCGCGGGGACTCAGAGAAGTTCTGCATGCCTTTGTTTTTTGGTGAGAACATTTAAGATCTATTCTTTTAGCAAATTTTATTGATATAATAGTGTTACCAACTATTGTCACCATGTTTTACCTTAGATCCTTGGGCCTTATTTATCTTTATAGCTGAAAGGTTGTGCCTTTTTACAAACTGGTGTTGGTTTATCTTAATAACAAGATTGTACTTCCCTGCATTTCAGGGTCAGTGTTTTCCTCTGCTGATTCTAACATTATATAATGTTGAACTCTTATTAGATGTTTCCTAATTGTTAATTCATACATTCCTATTTTTCAGATCCTCATGTAGCTTACTTTTTGTTAGAGGATTTTATAAATCCAAAAGGGGGAAGAGTAGATATTGATGAAGGAAAGAACTTAGAAGTCAAGAGCTGACTTGTTTCTTCCTCTTGTTTTTATTTTCTCCTCTTTCTACTTGAAATATATGAGCTAATGTATATGAATTTCTGTTCTGACAAAAAAACTGATCCTTGTTTTAGTCAGCCAGGCATTGGGTGACAAAAAAAGGGGCTTACTGAATATCTGAAGGTGTATCCCTAGTAACTGTAGAGTTATAATTATATAGCTATGTCATAAGGCCCTGGACCAGGGACTAGAACATTCAAATCTGAAGTTATTTGCTGTCTTTCCTAGAATGTTTGATCTCTTGGTTCTGTTTTGTTTTGTGGGGTTTTTTTTTTGGCACATTTACTTTATTTCTCCTTGATCTTATTGTAGATTATTTTACAGTGCCATGTCCTGCACCTGTCGGTCCCAGCCTCTGCTTCCCCTGACTTCCTAGCTCTAAGACTCATCAGACACCTAGTGAAGTTTAGTTTCTGTATTCCAATTCTGAATTCCAAGAAGAGATTCTGATTGGCCCAGCTTTGGTCAGATACAAATTCCTTGTCCAATCAGCAGTGATGAGGAAGGAACTGAACCATGTCCTACAAACATGGCTACAAATATGGGAATGGGCATAGGGGTGCGTTTACCCCCAGAAGGTCACAAAAACAGGTTGGCACAGAATAGTTCCTCAAGATATACTTGTTTTATTTAATATGTCAGGCTCACAAGTAAAGTTTATACAAAGTAGGCCTTTCTACCCTCCTTGATTTCTTTCTTGAACTGCTAGTGTAATTGCTAAAGCTAAACATAAGACATGGCTGATGTCTAAATGCAGAAACAAACAAAATAACTGAAGTGCTGTCTGGAGATTTCACCTGAAGGGCAATCATTTTTTAATCTAAAAAGTATTTTAGATCTTTAGATTTAGCTTTTTTTGAGTGGAAATTTGTTTGATCTGTCTTACCATTAGGAGTTACAGCATGCAAATTTTATGCATTCTTGTAAAGTTCAAACATTTTACCTTTTGTTGACAGGTATTAATTTATAAGAGGAAGGCAAAGGAAAAATGCATTCAAACAAATGACAAGTTCAGAAGCATGCTAATTAATGTATTTTCTAATTGGTTTTCCTTTTTTTAAAGTTCTTGCCCAAAGTCTGCTGATTAGTTATGATTGCTTGGTTACAAAACTGTGGGGGGCATCTGAAGATGTGATCACTGGCCTGGGAAAGTAGGACCTGGTTGTGGGGACTGATTTTACAAGATATTAAAGTAGCACCATCCAGTAGAAATATGTGGGCCACACATGATACTTTACATTTTCTAGTAGTCACATTTTAAAAAATAAAAATAAACTGATAAGATTAACTTTAATATTTTTATTTAAGCTGATATATCCAAAATATTTTTATTTCAACATGCAATCAATATGAAAATTATTAATGACACATTTTATGTAATTGTTGTACTGTCTTTGAAATCCAGTGTCCTTTAAACTTAACAACCATACATTTCAATTCAGATGCTAATTTTTCAATGATCAAAGAGAAATATAATCCTACCAAAACAATACATTTGCATTTAAGGGAAAAATATTTTATGCTGCTTCAGTTTTATATTTAAATTTACATGAATTAAAATTAAGTAAAACAAAAAAATCCGTTTCTCAGTCTCCATTACAGGTGCTTTAGCTGGCATGGGTGGCTAGTGGTCATTGTATGACAGCACGGCTTTAGAGGGCAGCATTCATGAGACCAGAGTTTATCTTCTGGTGTGGCTTAATCTGAGGGACCTCTGTTGTGAATAGTCCGACTCTGGCACTGCTCCCCTGGTGTCACTCAGAACTCTGCCGCTGGCCCCTTGCCGTGGACAGCAGTTCAGCTGATCTCACCTTTACCAACTTCACCGCTGCAACTGCCCCAGTCATCCTGCACAGCCTTCCACAACCCTCTCGGGGTGGTCCTGCCCTAGGCTGCTTTTCCATGTCTCTTATTCCAGTGCAGACTTCCCAGAAGTTTGTTCCTTGGGGTAATAGTCCTGGGACATTCCCCAGGATCTTGAATGAGCTGACAAATGTTGCAAACCTGGAGATCAGCATAGCAAAGACTTACAATGACAACAGCCAAGGAATTTGCTTTACTTTGCTTAACCCAGTGTTTTCCAAACCACAAGTCTCTTGCTAAGAATGTTACAAAGTTATTTATGACTGTTCTGCATGCATTCTACAGCACTTGCCTTTAGGGGTACTCTTCTGGTTGTCTGGGTTTTGCTTGTCCTTGAATGTACCGTTCTGATACCTATCTGTAGGCAAGGTCTGTTTTGCCATTTGTTGTTTTTTACCTGTTCAACAGTTCCCTTTATTCTGGTATCAGAATCCCCTTTCCTTTGGTTGGGGAATTCTTTCTACTTGGGCTTAATGTGACATGTTCCACCTCTTCCTAGCGGAGTTGGGCCCATGTCATGGACACTTGTGCATTTTCATTTTCTTTCTGGGCATGCAGCTAAGTTACATTTCCTTGCCTCTCTTACCTTTTGGAGTGGCCACATGACTGAAGTGGTACCAATGGACTGTGAGCAAAAATGGTGTACACTAGCTCTGGGCCAAGGCCTTATAACGGCAGCATGCTTCCTGCGTGTTCTCATTCCCCTTCCCAGATTCTGGAACCCGGATGTGCTTTTTTCACCCAGGTTTGACCATACAGATGCTAGGGGTTGGTGGAGGAACAAAATAGAAGAAACCTAGATTCCTGATTGAGAGCAGAGCTCCCGCTGAGGTGCAATATCACCTTAGGCTGAAACAGGAGAAGTATACCTCTATGTTCTTCAAGGGACTGAAGGATTTTTGAATCTCTTCTATGGAAGTGTAGCATTAGTCTAGCAAATAAAGCATATGACTCAGTTTTAGCCAGAGAGCCCCACTTTTCCTGGCCATATTAAGTATTTCAGCAATATGCATGAGACCCAACTCAGATCAAAGTCATTCTTTGGATGTTTATGTCAAAGCTAGTGGATTCTTTTCTTTTTGTAGTAGTAGTTAGTATGTGGGATGTGTATCCATAACTGTCTTTTCCACCACCAGGAAAAAGCCTTCTTGAGAATTAAGCCGATTCTTGAGAAACAATACTAAGGACAGAGACCTCAGCTCCAGCTGTGCTTCTAATTGGACTTGCTAGTGGCATGAGATAATAAGTTTTCATTTTTGCTTAACTTAGCTTGAATTGGATTAGTGTACTCGTAGTGATCACTGACAAATCAATCATGTTTGTTTTCTTCCCGTTCTAACTCTCTCCCTTGCCTTTAAGCCATGCCTTGTGTTCAGATTGGACTGTGACCACCCCCGTGCTTGCTTCCCAGAGCAAATCTGAAAAGTCAGAGGAGATTCAAATCCAGTTGCTCTTTGTGTAAGGCAGGAGGGTGAATAAAGCTGGCATATTCTATCACGGGAGCTCTGTGTGTGCCAGAGGAGGAGTCAGAGAATAGCTACCTCACTGACTTGGGGGAATTCAGCTTTTTATCAGCCTTCAACATTTTCCTTCTTCCCTATGGATATAGGAGGGATTCTGAGATAGTCCAGAGGGTTTCCTGGACTAACAGAGACATGGCTACATCCTAGATGAACAAAGGCCCATTTAGATTAGAAAGGAGTTTGCTAGTAAGGGAAGCACAACCACCATGAGCATATGGAATAAGAGATTATTATAGGAACTAGACCTTCCACCATTGCAGGAGGAGCTGGGGAAGCAAAGGAAGAAAAAAAGCTGCAGATCAGAAGATGAAGTGCTAATCAGTCTTCCTCAAGCACTGGTACAGGTGGACGAGACAGAACACGCAGGGAAGATCAGAGGCGTCAAGGACATTCAGTCCCTGAAGTGAAAACACAAAGGGGAAGTTCATAGCAGGTGCCCGGGAAGCTGTTGACCCTGTGTAGCTATAGCCTCAGTGGGTCTGTAGCTAGGCTCCTGGTGGTGGGCATGGGGCCTCTGTTAAGCAGCAGAACCAGCAGTTGGGAAGAAGAGTTGGATGGGGAGCAGAAGAGAGTGAGGGAAACTGGAACCTGCTGGGCACCTCTGCATTGGTCTGTTATTCTATCTGAGTGCAAAGACCTTTGGAGAACAATAGCTGCTATTTCACTTCATCTCCCAAATGCCAAGTGCTTTCAGCCAATGCTAATCTGGAACCATACAGGGTAAGAAATTCCAGAAAATGTGGTTTCTAGCTTTACCAGATTGACTTTAGAACAATTCAGTACAAGGTCCATCTCTGGGTAGTGATAGCAAGGCAAGCCATGAATCCATTAAAAGGCAGGACCTGGAAACAGGGTACAAGGTATAGGTGGCATGACTCACCTTTTGGGGAGCAATATAGGCTGGTATATCAGGTTAATGCTTTTTCTGTAGCTTCTGCTATTTAGGTCTTCGAGTAGATCCTCTACTGAGGCTGTCTCCACCGCAAGGGGGTTCCAGACCCCGCCTGTCATCCTGTTTTTTTCTTGCCATTGGATCATTAAGGCTGGACATCTGGTTGCCTCTTCTTTCCACCCAATTGTTCAGCAGTGATATCTGTGCCAGCCCTAGTTTACTCCTGTTGTTCCTAATTATTTCACAAGGACCCAAACAGGCTTGGGATGCCCACGACTCTTACCAGGCCACGTTCCTGGCTGAGACCCCGCCCCTCCGCAGCCGTGCCTGGCATGTCGCCTCGACTCCTGGGTAGGCCAGTCTTCCTTTCAGCTTACCTAATGAGCACCAACCTCTCTGACATGGAACCCCTGGCATTGTTAGTGATTTTTTTCTGTATTAACAGACTTCCTTTTAACTGAATGAAGGGATTTTCTATGCCTGAGTGTGAACTATGTAGGTTGATATGAGGAACATATGGAGCCAAGGAAAGCATGTGGATTCAGTGCCAACAGGCTACTTTCATATGTGTTTTGTGGTAGTTAGGGAAACACAAACAAACAAGCAGACAAAATGCTTGGAACAATACTGGGTCTGGCCCTAGACGCACCCTCTACATTAGGCTAGGAATGAGAATCCAGGGGTAGGGTTAACCTTCTGATAGCAAAGGTTCAGTTAGGAAGGCAAGGAGCAACACTTTGCTATCCTACCAAGTAATTTGTACCCTCCCCGCACACATTTTATAGAATTCAAACTAGACTAATGACTAGATTTGAATCACAATTCTGGCTTTTATGACTGTTGTAATTTTGGACATGTCATTTAACCTCTCTGAGTCTCAGTTTCTTCATCTACAAAATGGAATGAATATTTCCTACCTTTCAGTGTCATTATAAACATGAAGTATTAGAACCTGAAGTGCCAGGCACACAACAGTTTGTGATGAATCAACTGAAGCCCTTATTGCACTATTAAATTCTAGGACCTCATCTCTAGCCTGGCAACTACTGAAACTTCATTAGCTAAATTTAAGCAGACTTCAAAGAACCAGAGCAAGAGGATGCTGTCAACTATTAGTTCCAGCAGGTCTCTTGATTGTGAAAGCTTGTTTTTTTTGAATGCTCAGGGTTTGGACTAGAATAAATTGCCCTAGTAGAACAAATCCAGGAGGGACTCATTTTGACCTGAAAACTCAGGATCTCACCTGAGCTAATACACCAAAGTCTAAGGATTGAAGGTGGTTAAATCTGGGACATATCTCAACCAGAATTATAGTATTTCTCCCACATCCAGCATGGTTAAGCAGATGAGTCCCTGAGGACTTAATGACGCTGTAAGAGCTACCTCGACTTATTGCCAGGAATTGGTAAGCCACTGTTTTCTGAACCCGTGTTACTAGCCACTGCACACAAATCTCACATACAAGCTACATACTGCTGGGATTCTAAATTCTCCTGTAGCAACATTCTGGGGCCGAATTCTCCCATGTGGGAGGAGTGTCTTTGCAATCAAGGCAACATGTAGATTCGGAAGCCTCAGAAGGAACCAGGTGCTCTGTCACAGTCTACCATACCTTCACAGAACTTTGATCATCTGTGCACTGTGTGCAAACTCACCAATGTCAGAGTGACCTGACCTCTGGCTTCAGAATCAAAGAGCCAGTACCACAAATAAAAACGAAATTCTTAACTTGGCCTGGAGAAACTCAGGCTAGCTTATTTGGGCATCATGTAACATTTGCAGACATTTGACAATTTCTAGAAAGGATTGGAAGCAGTAGGCTTTTCCTCATGCCTTTTATTACCTCTTGGTCTCGTCTCATTGTATTTTAAACTAATGTTGACTTTTGTGATTCATAGTCAATGTCTTTATTGCTGTGGATGTGGTTCTTTCACGTTTCTTTTATGTATTTTGTAACAATCCTGGGAGGTACAGGTGACAATTATTTTAATAGCTAATATATATATTATATTTATAAGCTCATATTTATTATATGCCAGGCTCAATTCTATGCATTTTATTAACTTATTTATCATACAACACCCCTGTGAGATAGTTCTTACTAATATCGTCATTATCCACATTTTACAGGTAAGGAAAGTTAAGTATGGAGTTAGATTATCCAAGGTCAATACATAGTAGCACTTGGACTCAAACCCAGGTGGTCTGGTCTAACCACTATTACACTGCATGTAAGTTTTAAAGGTTCAGGAAGTGAGTGAATTGCTCAGGGACCCACAGTTATTAATGAGTGGAATCTCTATTCTAACTCAGGTTTTTTGGTTCTAAAGTTCATATCCTTTCTCTCTATTCCATGCTTCATCAGTTACAAGGTATAACCTTGGACATAAATGACCTTTGATTTTGTTAAGCCTCATTTTCCACCTATAAAATGGGGATAATAATGCTTATTTCACAAAGGTGTTCTGAGGATTAAATAAAGTTAATTATACAAGATAATTAAACACATGATAAATGCTTAAAAATTTTTGACTTACTAATAATAGATGGATTCCCAAGAAAAGCTCTTTATTCTCAATGCTTGGTAAGACAGGATTTACTAAGAACATGTTAACTCTGTGAAGTACAATGTATATAAAATAAAATAGATGGTTTTATGAAATTTCTGTTCCGTAGCCTTGGTAATTGTATTTAGGTTTGGCTGGCTTTACATCGAGATGATTGTTATGTCATGGAATTACTTCTTGTCAAGGGCAAAAAAGTGATTGTGTAAACTCTTAAGAACCCATTCCAATTAAGACTCTTTAAGAAAATTCAGACGTTTGTGATCTGTGGGTATATACTCTCTTAAAATAGCATTCTTTCATTTTCTTATCAAAATGGTAAGGTGAGTTCAGGCTGGAACATCCTAAAATCAGGTCTGTTGATCTGATTTAATCTGTTTTCCCATTGTCTGTTGAAGCTTTGTTGACAGAATCAATGGATATTATCGGGTTAAATAGTAGGGCTTTTCTTTTTTTCCTGTAAATAAAATTGTAGTGTACTTATCATACTTCAAAGACATGAAGGAACATGGTATAAATATGCCCTAGATTATTGTATTATGGAAAGTAAAAGGTCTAGATAATAAAAGATAAGAGCCAAAAATATTTTGAACTCCGAATGGACAGGGATTTTTTATAACATAGGTAATAGCTGGAAACAAATCAGCGAACAAGAATGTTAGTGGTTTTTGGAGCATGGTATTCACTTCAGTGCATATTTGAGGTTAGATGTAATGTTTTTGTATTCATAGGCCCATTCTTGCCCACATCCACTGCCATCATCCCAGCCCACCAGCTATTACCTATGTGACATCATTACCCTCTTCATCCTCGCCATTTAGGTCATACTGTGTTCCCACCCAAACATATTAATTGATTACCCGTTGCCCTCAAGATGAAACCCAGACTGCTTAGTCTGACATCAAATGCACCGATATTGTGAACATTATATGAGATAACATAAATTGATTCATTATTTCACTTACTCAGTATAAGCTTGTTGACATCTTGCTGGTACATTCCCTGTGTTAAACTTTGAACATACAGATGGAGAATGCGGTCCTTGTCCTCAAAGCAAATTGCTCACCTGTTAGAGGGAGAGATAGGCAAGCAAAACATCATTCACAGCGCAGTGTGGAAAAGTTGTAGAAGTAAACCAAGGATGCTCTCAAAGTGCCGAGGAAAAGCACACATTTTTCCAACTTACACCTGCCTACTTTTTTAATCAAACTCTCTGTTCTAGATTGGTCTATTGGCAGTTCTCCTAAAGAGCATGCACCTACTATATGCTAGACAGTATGTTTATATAACTGATAAATTAAATGTAGTTTCTACTTGCAAGGTATTTACAGTCACTGGGCATAACTATTATTAATCTTAAACGTATGTATTTATGTTATAACACTTGTCTTACCAATGGGTTTCAGCCCCAGACAAAGTTCACTATAGATTCAGTGAGACCAAAGAAATGACAGTAGAACGTTCTTGGGGTGAAAGGGTTATACCCAACTTTATTCCCATGGTGGCAGTTCAATCACTAGAATCCTGTCCACTCAGAGCGAGTCTGCAGGCAGCAAGCTGGTCTCTGCCTCTGGTCCGGCCTCTCTACCCACACAGCCGTCTCAGTCTCTGTTCTCAGTGCTGCCACCACTCTAGTCTCTGCTCTCCTGCAGCCATGCAGCTGTGCCAACATGTCTCCCAGAGCACTGGGCGGAGCTCTTTATATAGTGTCAGTAATGACATATCGCCCACACCTGTGTAGCGAGCTAGCCGACCACGGCCACGTGAGAATCCTGGCCATAGGAACTTTCAGTTTATCCACAACACTGTACATAACATACGTATCTACATTTATTTTAATTTCTTCATATGTATGTTCTCACACTCACAGACATATACTCACACACTGATAACATTATAAGTGTAAACATGCATGCACATATATACGAGCATGGTAAAAAAATATTTATGTATATTCACAAACATATTTATACATACCACACAAAAAGAAAATCTTCAAACTTATAAGGGGTTACATTGCTGAGAAAAGTTCTGAAATGTATAAATGATGTTATTCATGATTATACATATTTTAGCTCATTCTGTCTTTGCAGATCTGATGAAAGCCATGGGACCTCTCCTAACAAAATTCCCAGTGATGTGAATTTTTAGAATGTTGGAAGACACCTTGAAGTCCATCTTTGTACCCTAGGTTGGGAGCCTCAGACACAGGCAAAAGCAGACTATCCTATAGAAAATTTTGAAATTACAAGGTATTGTCCTAACACTCTTAAAATTAAAATGCCCACAAATCCCTATTAAAATACACATGGAACACCTAAATCCTGCATAGTTTAAAGTTCTCTGCAATGAATTCAAATGAATGTAAACAGCCACATGAACTAATTATTCACAGGAAATATTTAAATATCATGTCATAATCTTTTATAAACCAGTACATGTAACTCTTAGTTTTTCCTGTAGAAAATCAGGTTGAGCAGTCATTGACAGAGTTCTACAGTTATTGTGGGAAAGATTTTTCTCTGTAGGGGAGAAGTAACATCACTTGACGGGATTTTGAGAAGTTGATATATTGCTGGCTGTTTTGCCAAACCCCCTTTCCATTAGTTTCCCAGTATCAGATCTAAGCCCTGGAAATCAAATTGTTAGTCTTCTGTTTTTGATAGCAGCGACTGCTTTCCTAAACTGTCATTTCGGTGCCTGCAGTTTGATCTTGTTCTTTGATGTTATGCAAAACACTGCCTTTTATCTTGCCTGATTCAAACCTTCCTTGCTACATGCATTTTCCACCCTTTGATTCTGCTCTGCATTACTATTTATCAGAATCAAAAAGCTGTAGTTGAAAGGTAGGCAAATTCAAAGGTGCCCAACATTGCTTTTGGCCCAGGATCCATAAAATCAAATCAGTCACAGGTCTGCCTTATTTTCTCTAACCAGGCTGTACACAGTACAAGAGCCCTGCTTTCCCCTCTATTTACTGAGTCATGTAAAGGATTGCATGTGAGCTTTCTCTTTAAAATAATGAGCAACTTTTTCCCCCTACTCTGAGCATACAGCAAGTTAGTCATCTCACTGAGATCCTTTTTGAAATATCACTATATAACTTTTCTTGTTAACAATCACCACAGTTTTAATTTCACATTATATTTGTGTGATTATTTAATTAACATTCTTTGCTTTTACAAGAATCATGTATTGGGAAGCATATGTAGATGGTTCATCCTTATATCCTAGCACCTGGCACGGTGCCTGGCCCATAGTGATAATGAATATGGGCTGAATGAATTTAACTTTGCCCAAATATTTTCGAAGTTTCTCCTCTGGAATGGTCTTCAGAGCCAGTTTATCAGCAACAAGAGAATGGCTTTCTTGAGTTTCTTTGAAGCGTATTAGAGCATCTTGCCCTGCCTGCTGATTTCTTTTCTCTCTCTCTTTTCTTTGCTCCCCTTAGCTCCTCTCAGTTGTCCTCCTCTCCTTCTCCTCTCAGTGCAGTAAAGCCACCGCCCGCAGTTATGTGGCGCCGCTGACCTGGACTCTGCTGAGGGGACTCTGGGGCAGGCGGAGGGATAGAGGTAAAATAAAGCCTTTGATGAAACACTTATTGCACTGACAAAATTCATCTGGGCCGACCTGCTGTCACTGCTGTGAAAATCTGAAATAGGGGCAATTAGCTGGACACTGCGAGCATGTATTGCTAAGTTTAGGTCTCAAGTTTTAAGTGAGTTACTTATAACTGAGATGGTTTAAAGTGAGTTAACGGTGTTGATAGTGATTATTGATGGTGGGAAGAGGGGCTGAATTTACACGGGATCATAACAGCCTTTTTATATATTTCTGTAATGCTTTAGTCTCTTTTTTTACACTAGGGTTATGTTTACTTCAGTAATTAAAAGGAAGATGTGCAACACATATCTTGAAGTGCCATAAGGGAAATGATGCCTGTAAGTCGTTTTTAAGAATTTGCCAAATTAAAAGAGGTTCAAAAGCACAATATAAAATAAGGTGGGAGTATAACAAAATATATACAGGGTTAAAATTATTGAGCTGGTAATGAAATCACCTAGAATTGTTTTATTTTGAAAATGATACATAAAATTATATAGTATTCTGGTCCAAGGTGGCCTCAGAGGCTGAGTGCTCCAGGACACAACTGCGTACCAGCTATATGACTAGCAAGGCAGTGAAGTTCATGTGCCTCAGTTTCCTCATCTGTAAGACAAGGATAGTCATAGCTCTGACAGAGCGTAAAGCACTTAGAAAAGACCTCACACACAGTAACCTGCACATCACTACTGTGGCTGCTGTTATTGTTATTTTATATTCCAAATAATCAGCATATGCAGTGTGAGAGATTTCAAAATATTAATGCTCTCTTTACCTATCAGGGCTTATTGAACATACATGCAATTCATAGTTGAGAAAAATATGTAATGATAATTCACCTGATACCTAGAAAATTTCTCCTCCCATGTTTACATTCACCCTTTATTAAGTAGTACTTGGTATATTCAATTGTGGTGTCTACAAACCCTTGGGCAAAGGGATAGTATAGAATTTGGCCTTGTACTCAGAGATAAATGGTGCATCTGCTGATGGCGTCGGAGGTCATAGACCAGCTCTACTACTTGTGTACTAGCTGTGTGATTTTGAACAGATCATTCAACCTCTCTGGTCCCCTTTTCTCATCTCGTGATCAAAACAGTCTACTTCATTCAGTTGCTGTGAAATAATGTATGTAAAAGAGCTTTGTGAACTTTTTTAGGGGTTAGATTCAGCATGCTAGCTCCACCTTAGGAGCCATGTGCCACCCGTATTCCCCTATGCCCTCATCCACGTGTTTCCTTCCCCTTATCTTTCCCCCTTTGTCCATAGTCCCTTTGAAATTGTGTATTTATTTCAGCCCCTAAATTAAAGGCATGCAAGCATGCATGATACTTAGCCTACCTGACTATAACTGGAAAACAACTGTGATGAACTAAGTCCCCTCTTATAAGCTAGAAGCAAAATTGCTCTCTTTAAATGAAGTCAGTATCTCCAAGAGTCGCAGATATCCACTGCTAGGCAGTGCAGGTTTCAGTTTCACTATTCAGCGAATATTTATCCCACAGACATACTGATGCCGGGCAGGAGGATCAAAGAGAGACAACTGAGGGCCATTCATGCCTTTCAGAATCCTATGTTTGTGTGTGATACTTAGAGACACAAATGCCTGTTCAGTGTAGGGAGGGCTGAGGGTACCATATCAGTACACACACACACATTTACTGTGTTTGAAAAACAGAACAGTGTGATCGCTTAGACATACCTTGGAGTGCCATAAACATCGTTTATCTTCTTAAACTTAGTGATTTACTTAGTAGGCAGAGTAATATTACTTATGTAGTACAAGTAATATTGAAGTTTAAATGCAAAAGTATATTTAAAAATAGAAAATGCTCACTTCAAAAACTTCTTATATGTTTTTTTCATTGCCACAACTTAGTCATTAAGCTTGCTCAGGCTGTATTCCCAAAATAACCTACTTCACATGCACTTCTTTAAAAAAAAAAAGTCTTGTAAATTAAAGGCCTTTGCCTTTTAAGCCTCTGGCTGTATTTACTTAACATTCAAACATGAAGACCCTGCATTTTTAATATAATCCATCACAAAGGAGACACATAAACTTTAAGGCCCCCAGCACCCACACACACAATGTCAGAATTCTAAAATCCACCAAAACACCTAGAAGTAATGTCCTGTCACATATTTCCGACTAAAAGGGTCTGTGAGGTTCATTTCTTTGGGAAGTATGTACCACATGACATGGTTCACTAGTTCTGCAGTTTAGTTTCTTTCATTAGATGACCACAAGTCCACCCTTATTTTTTCTGTGCATCTCCTTCATCAGCCTTAGAGACTGAAATGACCTGGGGCCCTGAAAGGCCCAGGATGCCCTTGTGTCCTGTCTCATGATTTGTGAGTTCCCTTTAATAGATGATCTTCCTCTTTTCACTGGATATTTGGAAATCGAAATTTCTCTTTGCAAATTGAAAATCATTGTGGGAATAAGTATAGTACAGATCAAAATCCAGGCTAACAAATGCTAAACACTCTCTGGCCTGGAAAAGTATCTATGTAAGAGATATAGGTTGTGAAAGCAAAACTGAAGGAGTAAAACAGCAGCAGACTCACAGCCTCCAAGGAGGGACCAGCGGTCACCGAAGGTGGGGGGAGAAGGGGATTACGGGGATTAGGATCAGTACACATGATGCAGGGGCTCACGGGGAAGGCAGTACAGCACGGAGAAGACAAGTAGTGGCTCTACAGCATCTTACTCTGCTGACGGACAGTGACTGGTGGGTTGTGTGTGGGGGGACTTGATAATATGGGTGAATGTAGTACCCACAGTGTTGCTCATGTGAAACCTCCATAAGATTGTATATCAATGATACCTTAATTTAAAAAAAGGTAAAAGTTGTGTTAGTGAAATGAAGGAGTGATTGCACACTTACCTCAAACCAGAGTGAGAAATGGATCAAGTACCACAAGTATTGGTTTAATTCACTGCTTGGTGGGAGCTATAGACAGCTGGTAAAGGTTGAGCCCATTAGAATTGCTGGAAAACCAGCTGTTGTTGGATTTTTTTCCAGCTCATCTGGGTTACTGTTATGAAAAATAAGAACCATTAATGTGATGTGTAGTTTCCAGGAAACTCTCCAGAAGCCAGAAGAGAGAGAAAGAGAGATAGAGGAAGAGGGAGAGGGAAGGAAAGAGAGGGAAGGAGGAAGAGGGAAGAAGAGAGACAGGTAGGGAATGAGAATGAATGAATTAAAATAGGAATGACCATAAAGGATCCATAAGTGTTCCCTGGACCAAAATGTAAACAATAAAGTAAAAGCAGTTGTTCTTGAAAATGAGAGCATCATTGACCTTCTAGTGTCATTTTCTCTTTTCTTGGTTAATGAGCTGGCCAATTATGCCACAGTGCTGCCAGTGTTGCATTGTCCCAGGTCTACGTATCTGTTCTGGCTATTCTTCTTCTCTACTCCTGGTCTCTTATTTTCTTTTTGTCCATGACAGTGGAGGTGAAAGTCAAAATCAGTACTTTTTTCCCCATTAGCAACACTTGTAAATGTTTGAGGGAAGGAGGTGATAATGACAACTAAAATACAGATTTTCTAATTATATCTGAATATCATTTGTCAGTATATTTCCTAGTTACTATGACTAATTGCAAACTAGTGGAGCACCATTAAGGAATGCTTTTAGGTTTAATATTTGGGTATCTTTATCTAGAATCTTCCTGCTGCCTGCTTCCCTTCCTTATAACAGAGCTGTTGACACTGCTGTGGAGCCATGCCAAGAGGCCCCCGGGAGTGGGGGGTACCACACTGTGACTTCATTCCAGGTATTGTTTGTTCAACACACTGGGATGTCCTGCAGTTCACCGAGAAGGGCTTTCTTATGTGAAGTTGGTGTGTCCCAGCCATTGTTCTGTGATACCTGAGAGTACTTCCTATTACTTCAGGGGATTACATGATCCTGTAAGATCGTCTCACAATGAAATTTAAATTAACCTTATTTGGTAGGCAGCCCCTAGGGTTTATAGTGTTCCCTCCCCATTTTGGGATGGGGAGGAATGAAAGAAGACCATCATGATGTGAGCTCAATTTTATTTTTCCTTCTGAACCATAGAAATTGTCCATTGAAGACCTGCTGCGTGCCTGGCACTGTGAGAGATACAGTGACCCTTTGCAAGGCATTTACAAATAAAGGAACTGAAACTATGAAAAAATCTAGATATCTGGCTCAGGTCATATAACAATAAGGAGAAGTTCTAGAATTTTAACCTAGTTCTTATAACAAAAGTCTTTACTCTTTCCAGTTTACCATACTCATTCTCTAGCTCCTAAAGTTCAGAGACACAGATTTTAACTAATTGCTAGGGTAAATCGCATGAGCTCTCTGTTTCTCATATACTTCATTTATGGCTAGATCATAATAGCTAACATTTATGGACTACTTACTCTGTGGCAAGCATTGTTAAAAACATTACATACATTAGCTTAATTAACCCTCTTGACACCCTATACATATGTCATATGTCTAATTTAATCTTTTATACTGAAGAGTAATAAGGGACATATTCAGGCAAGTACACAGAGCTGAAACTGTGGGATTGTGATCAAATGTAGGTTCTCTGACTAGTCCGGAGCCTGGACCCATAACCACGTGCCAGGCAGCGTCCACTAGGATGGTCTATGGCTTCTTCCAGCTCTGCAGTCCATGACTTCATAGCCCTAGACATTCTCATCTTGAAGAATCCTTTATTCCCTAGCTCTTCCTTTTTAGAAACTTACCCCTGCAATTTTTTTTCTAATGAAGTTAAGTTTGAAATCCTTTGCAATTAGAGTAATTCTCCACAGGTTAACCCCTAATGCTCTTCTTACATGTTGGTTCTATTATTCCATAGTTCCCATCTAGGACAATTTACTATCTTCTCCAAATGATTTACACAGCCTGTCTTATAAGTATTATATTTCTCCATCTACAATGCTCCTTTCAAAACTATAATGCCTCCCACCTTTTAAAAAAATATGACCCAGTACAGCTGAAAGTGCAGTTTTGTATATCAGGAGGACACCTCAGAACTCTTATTTTCACACTAACAAGCTATGATGCTACAGGATGATGCTGTACAGGTGAGGAATAACCACCAGGAGCAGATGAGCCCTTAACAAACAATAACCCTGTTTTTATTCCATATATGTTAGAACCGTCTGTCATAAAAGCAAAAACAAATGAAACAAAATAAAAATAAAGGCTATCCAGAACAAATATTTATCCCCTCCCTTTGGTGAATGTAAATATGCTAATTAATATTTAAATATTGAGGATTCTGGGAAAAATGATTTATATTAATAGTACCAGATAAACAGTTGGCCTTAATTTCTAGAATAGGTATTATTTAATTAGACATGATGGAAATACAGATAAAAGTGCAAGAGGAAAACAGTGTAACAGCAAACAGATGCTGAAAAATCTCATTTTTGTCAGACTAGATGTTCAATATCATTTATTGAAATTCCTTTGTGTTCTTGATTAAACACTCAAACATCATTTCTTACCTTTAGGGTGCTTATTTTAACTTATTTTAATGACCCAAAAAGGATGGAAATTTGTAAGTATATCTGTAAATATTCTACATTCTGGTTTATTGTTGCTCATTTTATGAAAATGCTGCCTTTTTCTTGAAGCATATTTTAAGTTAATGAATTTATGGGGAAAGTACAAGCAAAATGTTAGAGCATTTGCATTTTGTAAAAAGCAAGCAAAACATTAGGAAATATTTTCATACTCAGTAGTTGCCCTTATTTACTACTTTATCAACTTTTTAAAAATATCAAGAAATAGGAAGATGGCGGTGTGAGCAGGGTGGCAGAAATCTCCTCCCAACACTATATTTATCTACGAAAACACAGAAAATACATCTATTCCTAAAAGAGAGACGAGAATACACAGGAAAGCGCACAGCGTGCAGCTACACCCAAGAGGACTCGGCACCCCAAGAGGCGGGTAAGATACGGAGCCGCGACCCGGCGGGACCCGAGCCCTCCCCCACCCCAGCGCACCGGCGGGAGGAGAGGATTCAGAGCCGGGAGGGAGTGGAAGTGCACCCCGCGAAGTAGCCAGCCCCGGTGATCTGCGCGGGGAGCGCTGACCCACATTGCGCAGTGCAGCGGAGATTGGAGAGACAGAGCGGCAGGATCTGAGCAGGGAACACGCCAGGGTGCTTGCAGCCGGCTCCGGGAAGGAAAAAAAAAAAAGCGCGCGCTTTCTTCAGCGGTCTTAAAGAGACAGGAGCCCAGCGGAGGAGCCGGATCGCCCCAGCACACTCAGTCCAGCAAGCTGGGAGTCCTGGGGAGTTTCAGACGCCTTAGCTGGCGACTGAGGAAGCGTAGCCATACTTAACACTTCTCACTGAGATCAACAGCCTCCTATTCGTTCCCACCCTTGCCAGAGCGAAAAAGGGCCCTGCGGAGCGGCACAGTCACAGCTATGGAATAGTGGGGCAACAGCGCCACATAGAGCATTCCCACAGAATCTACGTCCGGTGGGCATTTTTTTTGTTTTTTTTGTTTTGTTTTGTTTTCTGTTTTGTTTTTGTTTTTTCTTTTCTTTCTTTTTTTCTTTTTTTCTTTCTTTTTTTCTTTTTTTCTCTTTTTTTTTCTTCTCTTTTTAAAGTCTTAAAGAGCCCAGCTGACATACGTGGTAACTATCAGTGACCAATTATACAGCGATGAAAAGACAGAGGAATATGGTTCAGACCAAAATCAACCAGACAACCCCAGAGAGGGAGTCTGAAGGGATGGAAATGCACAGCCTCCCTGAAAAAGAATTCAGAATAAAAGTCATAACCATGCTGATGGACGTACAGAGAAATGTGCAAGAGCTGAGGGAGGAAGTGAGGGAACTGAGGAAAGACAATACAGAAATCAGACAAGCGATCGACGGGCTTAACAGCAGAATGGAGGAGATGCAAGAGACTGTTAATGGAATAGAAAACAGAGAACAGGAGTACAGAGAAGCTGAGGCAGAGAGAGATAAAAGGATTTCTAGGAATGAAAGAATATTAAGAGAACTGTGTGACCAATCCAAACGGAACAATATTCGCATTATAGGAATACCAGAGGAAGAAGAGAGAGAAAAAGGGATAGAAAGTGTCTTTGAAGAAATAATTGCTGAAAACTTTCCCTCGCTGGGGAAGGAAGTAGTCTCGCAGTCCACCGAAGCTCATAGATCTCCCAACACAAGGGACCCAAGGAAGACAACACCAAGACACATAATAATTAAGATGGCAAAGATCAAAGATAAAGACAGGGTATTAAAGGCAGCTAGAGAGAGAAAAAAGATCACCTACAAAGGAAAACCCATCAGACTATCATCAGACTTCTCAACAGAAACCTTACAGGCCAGAAGAGAATGGCATGATATATTTAACGTTATGAAACAGAAGGGCCTCGAACCAAGAATATTGTATCCAGCACGATTATCATTTAAATGTGATGGAGGGATTAAACAATTTCCAGATAAACGAAAGTTGAGAGAGTTTGCTTCTCATAAACCACCACTACAGGATATCTTAAATGGACTGCTCTAGATGGAAGCACACCTAAGGCTAAAAAGATGTCACCAGAGAAAAAAAAATCATAGCAAAGAAAGCATACCATCCAAATACTAACTAAAGGCAAAGAATAAAACACCTATTATAGAAAGAATGGAGGAGGAGGAATAAGAAGGGAGAGAAAGAAAGAAACATCAGACTGTGTTTACAATAACTTAACAAGAAAGTTAAGTTAGATTGTTAGATAGTAAAGAAGCAACCCTTGAACCCTTGGTAACCACGAATCTAAAGCCAGCAATGGCAATAAGTACATACCTATCAATAATCACCCTAAATGTAAATGGACTGAATGCACCAATCAAAAGACACAGAGTAACAGAATGGATAAAAAAGCAAGACCCATCTATATGCTGCCTACAAGAAACTCACCTCAAATCCAAAGATATACACAGACTAAAAGTGAAGGGATGGAAAAAGATATTTCATGCAAACAACAAAGAGAAAAAAGCAGGTGTTGCAGTACTTGTATCAGACAAAATAGACTTCAAAACGAAGAAAGTAGCAAAAGATAAAGAAGGACATTACATAATGATAAAGGGGTCAGTCCAACAAGAAGATATAACCATTATAAATATATATGCACCCAACACAGGAGCGCCAGCATATGTGAGACAAATACTAACAGAATTAAAGGAGGAAATAGACAGCAATGCATTCATCTTAGGAGACTTCAACACACCACTCACTCCAGAGGACAGATCAACCAGACAGAAAATAAGTAAAGACACAGAGGCACTGAACAACACACTAGAACAGATGGACCTAACAGACATCTACAGAACTCTACACCCAAAAGCAACAGGATACACATTCTTCTCAAGTGCACATGGAACATTTTCCAGAATAGACCACATACTAGGTCACAAAAAGAACCTCAGTAATTTCAAAAATATTGAAATCCTACCAACCAACTTCTCAGATCACCAAGGTATAAAACTAGAAATAAATTTTAGAAAGAAATCAAAAGGCTCACAAATACATGGAGACTTAACAACACTCTCCTAATTAATCAATGGGTTAACGACCAAATCAAAACAGAAATCAGAGAATATATGGAGACTAATGACAACAACAACACAAAGCCACAACTTCTGTGGGACGCAGCAAAGGCAGTTCTAAGAGGAAAGTATATTGCAATCCAGGCCTATTTAAAGAAGGAAGAACATTCCCAAATGAATAGTCTAAAGACACAATTACTGAAATTGGAAAAAGAAGAACAAATGAGGCCCAAAGTCACCAGAAGGAGGGACATAATAAAGATTAGAGAAGAAATAAATAAAATTGAGAAGAATGAAACAATAGAAAAAATCAATGAAACCAAGAGCTGGTTCTTTGAAAAAATAAACAAAATAGATAAACCCCTAGCCAGACTCATTAAGAGAAAAAGAGAATCTACACAAATAAACACAATCAGAAATGAGAAAGGAAAAATCACGACGGACCCCACAGAAATACAAAGAAACATAAGAGAATATTATGAGAATCTATATGCTAACAAGCTGAAATACATAGAAGAAATGGACAACTTCTTAGAAAAATGCAACCTTCCAAGACGGACCAAGCAAGAAACAGAAAAACTAAACAGACCAATCACCAGTGACGAAATCGAATTGGTAATCAAAAAACTACCCAAGAACAAAACCCCTGGGCCTGATGGATTCACCTCTGAATTCTACCAGACATATAGAGAAGAAATAACACCGATTCTCCTTAAAGTTTTCCAAAAAATAGAAGAGGAGGGAATACTTCCAAACTCATTCTATGAAGCCAGCATCACTCTAATACCAAAACCTGGCAAAGACCTCACCAAAAAAGAAAATTACAGACCAATATCCCTGATGAACGTAGATGCAAAAATACTCAACAAAATATTAGCAAACCGAATTCAAAAATACATCAAGAGGATCATACACCATGATCAAGTGGGATTCATCCCAGGGATGCAAGGATGGTACAACATTCGAAAATCCATCAACATCATCCACCACATCAACAAAAAGAAGAACAAAAACCACATGATCATCTCCATAGATGCTGAAAAGCATTTGACAAAATTCAGCATCCATTCCTGATTAAAACTCTCAACAAAATGGGTATAGACGGCAAGTACCTCAACATCATAAAGGCCATATATGACAAACCCACAGCTAACATCATACTTAACGGCGAGACGCTGAAAGCTTTTCATCTAAGATCGGGAACAAGACAGGGATGCCCACTCTCTCCACTGTTATTCAACATAGTACTGGAGGTCCTAGCCACAGCAATCAGACAAAACAAAGACATACAAGGCATCCAGATTGGTAAAGAAGAAGTCAAATTGTCACTATTTGCAGATGACATGATACTGTACATAAAAAACCCTAAAGATTCCATTCCAAAACTACTAGAACTAATATCTGAATTCAGCAAAGTTGCAGGATACAAAATTAACACACAGAAATCTGTTGCTTTCCTATACACTAATGATGAACTAACAGAAAGAGAAATCAGAAAACAATTCCATTCACAATTGCATCAAAAAGAATAAAATACCTAGGAATAAACCTAACGAAGGAAGTGAAAGACCTGTACTCTGAAAACTACAAGACACTCCTAAGAGAAATTAAAGAGGACACTAACAAATGGAAATGCATCCCATGCTCTTGGCTAGGAAGAATAAATATTGTCAAAATGGCTATACTACCTAAAGCAATCTACAGATTCAATGCAATCCCTATCAAACTACCAACTGCTTTCTTCAATGAACTGGAACAAATGATTCTAAAATTCATATGGAACCACAAAAGACCCCGAATAGCCAAAGCAATCCTGAGAAGGAGGAATAAAACAGGGGGAATTACACTCCCTGACTTCAAGCTCTACTACAAAGCCACAGTAATCAAGACAATTTGGTATTGGCACAAAAACAGACCCACAGACCAGTGGAACAGAATAGAAAATCCAAACATTAACCCAAACATATACAGTCAATTAATATTTGATAAAAGTGCCTTGGATATACAATGGGGAGATGACAGCCTCTTCAGCAGCTGGTGTTGGAAAAACTGGACAGCTACATGTAAGAGAATGAAACTGGACTACTGTCTAGCCCCATACACAAAGGTAAACTCAAGGTGGATCAAAGACCTGAATGTAAGTCATGAAACCATAAAACTCTTAGAAAAAAACATAGGCAAAAATCTCTTGGACATAAACATGAGCGACTTCTTCATGAACATATCTCCCCGGGCAAGGGAAACAAAAGCAAAAATGAACAAGTGGGACTATATCAAGCTGAAAAGCTTCTGTACAGCAAAGGACACCATCAGTAGAACAAAAAGACATCCTACAGTATGGGAGAATATATTCATAAAAAACGTATCTGATAAAGGGTTGACATCCAAAATATATAAAGAACTCATGCACCTTAACAAACAGAAAGCAAATAATCCAATTAAGAAATGGGCAGAGGACATGAATAGACACTTCTCCAAAGAAGAAATTCAGATGGCCAACAGGCACATGAAAAGATGCTCCACATCACTAATCATCAGAGAAATGCAGATTAAAACCACAATGAGATATCACCTCACACCAGTGAGGATGGCCAACATCCAAAACACAAACAACAACAAATGTTGGCGAGGATGTGGAGAAAAGGGAACCCTCCTACACTGCTGGTGGGACTGCAAATTAGTTCAACCATTGTGGAAAGCAGTATGGAGGTTCCTCAAAAAACTCAAAATAGAAATACCATTTGACCCAGGAATTCCACTCCTAGGAATTTACCCTAAGAATGCAGCAGCCCAATTTGAAAAGGACAGATGCACCCCTATGTTTATTGGAGCACTATTTACAATAGGCAAGAAATGGAAGCAACCTAAGTGTCCATCAGTAGATGAATGGATAAAGAAGAAGTGGTACATATACACAATGGAATATTATTTAGCCATAAGAAGAAAACAAATCCTGCCATTTGCAACAACATGGATGGAGCTAGAGGGTATTATGCTCAGTGAAATAAGCCAAGCCGAAAAAGACAAGTATCAAATGATTTCACTCATATGTGGAGTATAAGAACAAAGAAAAAATACTGAAGGAACAAAACAGCAGCAGACTCACAGAACCCAAGAACGGACTAATAGTTACCAAAGGGAAAGGGACTGGGGAAAATGGGCGGGAAGGGAGGGATAAGAGGGAAAAAGGGGCATTACGATTAGCAGATGTAATGTTGGGGGGGCACGGGGAGGGCAGTACAACTCAGAGAAGACAAGTAGTGATTCTGTAGCATCTCACTATGCTGATGGACAGTGACTGTAATGGGGTTGGTGGGGGGGACGTGATGAAGGGGTAGTTTAATAATCGTAATATTGCACATGTAATTGTAAATTAATGGTAATAAAATAAATTATATTAAAAAAATAATAATAATATAAAAATATCAAGAAATAAAAATAAAAAGACAGGTGCGGAGTAGTGGCCTCAGGCTGTAATCCAGAGTTTTCTCCACGGGGCATTCACTGTAAGATGCCTCATAGCCCCCTCAAGCCTAGTGGTCCACCATTAAAGATGCATTATTTTTCTTGCAAAAAAATGAAAAAGGAAAGTGGCAACCTTACTTAGTTTCCAAATATTTAATATTGTTTAAAAGTGGTCTTTTTTTTTTCCTGGAACATCTGGTAATATAAGTAAAACATTTCAGAAAATTCTCCCCAAGTTATTGGAATAAAAGAAGGGCTTATCTGAGACTTACCCTCATGTTTTCTAAAGATTTTAATCTATACGCTGAATGATCCTTTCAATAGGAGTGTTGTGTTGCTCCACTTCAGCAGTTAAAGAGGAGAATTGATTGATGCTCCTCAAATATTGGTGAAGTCTAAGAGAATATTTTTAAGGTATGAGATTTAATGTTTTTGAAATGTATAAGAAGAGAAAATCTATATTGACGTAGATATATTTTCATACATCATTTTTTCTGCTTTTGTGTTTTCTGACATTACCTATCTGCTTGACTTGTGTTTCTGAATTCTTTCCAGTCTCTGCTAGACTGTATAAATTCCTTTTCTTTTAAGCTACTCTATTGATGTTCTATTGAAAATAAAGTCCAGAGGAGGATAAAAAAAAATGCAAGGCAGATGGTAATGGGTGGAGCAGTTGACTTTAATACATGAAATGGCCTAGGACTCAGGTCAGGGTGGGGTGGGGTGGAAGAAAGATTCAGGCACTTCCTTACCATCCAGCGAGTGGAATGCCTCTCTATGCTGATTTCCTGCTTTTCTTGGAAGGCTGTTTAGGAAAGAACTGAGTACATTCCTGAAGACCGTGATCATTTATTCCTTTCCTTTGCTGGGTTCTTCTTAGACTTGGCCTCAGAGTGGTCGCCGATCAGGTTGGCAACTACAGGCCTGAATTCTGAGATGTTATTGTTGCTTGTCTGTCTGCTCCATAGCAGTGAATCATGGATCACGTGTACCCTACTAGTCCACTAGGGGGTGTGTGTGTGTGTGCGTGTGTGTGTGTGTGTGAGAGAGAGAGAGAGAGAGAGGGAGAAAGAATGAAGGGGAATAAACAAATAGTGTACTTCTGCTGTGTGTCAGGTACAGCTGTGGGCCATATATATATACTGGTGATCAAGAGAGACAAGGACCTAGCTCGCACGGAGCTTAAGTTCTGAGACAAGATTTGGGTGAAAGTATAAAAATGAATAGAGAGGGGGAGAAAGAAGAAAGGAAGAGGAAGGGAGGAAGGGAGGGAGGAAGGAAGGAAGGAAAGAAGGGAGGAAGGGAGGGAAGGAGGGAGGAAGGAAATGAAGAGAAGAGAAGAAAGAGAAGGATTGCATGTGATAGGTCCCAAGGTGATGGGATGGGAAGCTCTTAGTGGGAAGGGGCTGCTGTAGATTGGGTGGTCAGGAAAGATGCCTGGGAGGAGGCAAAACTCAAGCTGAGAGTCAAATGACAAGAAATATGCAATCACGCAAAGAACAATTAGAAGAACATTCCAAACAGACAGAAAAGCTAATACAAAGGCTCTTGGGTTGAAATAATCTCAGTGTGTTTCAGGAATATTTCTATAGCTGAGTAGAGTGGGTCAGGGGAGAGTGGTAAGAGGTCAGTGGTGCTAAACTGTGAAGAGGGCTTTGTCAGGTGAAGTTCAGGTTTTATTCTAAATGTGACTGGAAGCCACCCAGGACTTTTCAGTTAGAATAAGGAGAGAGGGGGATTTTTTCTGATATACATTTTTAAAAGGTCACACCCTGACATACATTTTTTAAGAAATCATACATTAAAAAACATTATAGAGAATATTTTGCAGGAGAGCAAGGTACAAGAATGGAGGCAGAAAGGCCATTCAGGAAGCTGTTGGTATGAGTCCAGTTGAGAACTGATGGTGACTTAAAATTGTGGTTAGGGGAGAAGCAGAGAAATGGATGATTCCAGATATGATTTAATGGTAGGACTATAGCTCCATAGGGAAAATACATTCCCACACTGGGGCAAATAACCTTTGAAGCTGAAATCAGTCAAAGGGAGAAATAAAGTGGGAGAAACCCATTTATTGCTTAGAAACAGTTGTCTACTTCTGCTCACCTGTGTTTCTTATGACCCAATTGCAGAAGGACCCCACTACACCTCTATGGTCCAGATATGGCCTCACCCCCCTTGTAATCACCTATTGATATGGAGATGGGCTACTTCTCTCCACCACTTGGAAACACCTATTGATATGGAGATGCACTAAGGCCAGGTGAGAGGTTGTGGAACTATTGCAACTTTGCCTACAGCCCACCCCTCCAGAGGTCTCACCTCACAATCTACTCACTCCCCATCTTCTGCAGTGGCCCCTGTGTGAGAAAACTGAAGAACTGTAACCAGACTAATAACATACAGTAACAGGAATAAAATCACGTTAATCCTCAAAATGGAGGATTCAGCTAGGTTCAAAGTCCTTTGCAGATTAAGTCGATAGCTCACCCATTCCACAGGAGGCCAGTAACTGAACAGGTAAGGAGTTAAGTGCACTCATCACATGGCAGGAGCCAGGGGGCTGGTCCAGGCCACAGGGACTGTAGAAGAAAATAACCTTTAGCGCAATAAGACACATGTTTTAATGACTCCAGCATAGGCAAATCTTGTCCATCAGGTGGGATGCATGAAAGAGAGTGGTCCTGTGATAGGACAGTGGAAGGAACAAGATCTTGTACTGGTCTGTATACCAGACCTTCACTCCTCCTTGTGGGAGTTACAGATAGGTCAATATATAGGGCTACAGGAAGTACATGCACTGGCCATAAAAATAAAACCTTCCCTGTAAGATACTCTTACCTCCTGGACATTCTGTGTACAGTACTGTAATCTTTGGGGGCCACTCTGCTGTTACTTCAGGAACACACAGGAGGCCAGCTTCCAGGCCTTTTCCCCAAGGTGCCAGAAGGGCCAGCCATCATTGGTCCATGTGTTGGAATGTTGAGGGCCACATCCATTCAACAAAATCTTCAGGGCTTAACGCAGTTGGCACTGGCAGCAGGATGTTGCTCTGCTGGCCATATCCTGGCTTCAATAGCTCCTCTTTAGTTTGCACATACAGTTGTATAGCAGAGGCAGCAATGTGTGTTAGCTTATCGACAGGACTCAAGGCTCCTTTTTGAGGCTTCTCACTCAGTTGCTGTAGCACTGTAAATAAGCAAACTGACCAGCCCCATAGACTATTGGTGTCTGACTTCAGGCCAGATTTCAACAAACTATTTGTACCTCTCTGTCATGCCTGCCCTAGTAGGGTTATATGGTACATGAAACTTCCACTTTATTCCTAATTGCTGCATCCATTCTTGCAATGCATGTCCAGTAACGTGGGTGCCTTGATCACTCTCAATCACCTGTGGCTGGCCATAGGCTGCAAAGAGATGCTCTAGGCCCCTCTTGGTGGTTTGCTGATCTGCACGACGTGCAGGAAAAGCAACCAATAGTCCCGTAGCCATGTCCACACAAGTCCTGGCATACTGATATCCTTCTGATATGGGCAGAGGCTCAGTATAGTCTGTCTGCCACCTGACAAGGGCCATCAGCCCCTTTGCTATTGTGCCATGTTGCTGCAGGACTCAGTGTAAGTCCCTCTTAGAGCACACAGGCACTTCTTCTGGGCTCTGCTGACTTCTTCAAGGGTCAAACCCCACCGATGGGCTACAGTGAACATTGTCTTTTGCCCTGCATGCAACAAACACCGATGTAACCATTGGACTACATCAGAGGCAGGCTTTCCTTCTAGCCAACACACCTGGGCCAGTGTGTCTGCTTCACCATTCTGTGGGGATGCCAAAGGCAAATGACCAGTCACATGGTATACGGTAACTGTCTTAGTCTGACCAAAGGTCCATAGGTCTTGCCACAACTCTTGCCTCCAAAGAGGCTGGTGACCAACCATCCACTTGGCATGGTACCATGTCAGTAGCCAAAGGGTCAAGCCCTGATAGACGGCCCAGTTGTCAGTGCAGACAACTATGGGGGAAGGCTTCTGGGTGATCACAAGCCATACTACCTGCAACTCAGCCCATTAACTGCTCTTTCCTTCTCCATCCTCTATCTATATTGCCTCTGTCCTAGGTTGGAAAGCCACAGCCCTCCACTTCTGGGGCTAACCATGACTGGAGCCATCTGTGTACCAAGCATCTTCAGGTATAGGGGCTTTTCCTTCCTGATAAGGACTCTCAGCTACCAATGGCTCAAAAGCAAGTTCTTCCTGCTTTCCACTTCTATATGTCACTGGCCCCAATAAGCATTGGAGTTCTCCACTTAAGGGGCTAGTGGAAAGGATGTTATGCTGCTATAAATACGTGCCCCATTTTTCCAGTAAAGGCATCTGTGCCGTGCCACTTCATGGCCTTTGAGTCCAATCAGACCACAACGCCCAATCTTCTTCCTGTGGGGGCAAGGGCCCAGGAGGAGTACTGTTCCCCAGGAAGTCTTGCAGGGACAAAGGCCAGACATGGGGCTTTGCTCTGGCTTCTGTGTCCTGGACATCAGAGGCTAAAACTGCTGTTCTGGCTTTAATTGGTGCCACATTTCTAACAAGATCAGATCCTATTGTGCTGCCCATCAAATTTTTCTTTCACTACCCCGGCCTTTATCAAATCAACCCACATCTGGATCCTCGAGACCTTCATGGGGCCTTTTGCACCTCTTCCTTCAGTCATAGCCTGTACTTCCTTCCAAGCTCTTACTGTTTCAACCTCCCCTACATCTGCTAAAGTACAAGTAGCCTCACTTATTGGTTACCCTATGTGGGGGGCAAGAATAGTCACTTGGGACCCAAAGAGAGATGGGGGAGCTGTATGAAACACTAGATTTCTCATTCCTACGGTGAACAACTCCTCATTGGAGCCCTGGGGGGTCCATATTATAGGTGATATTTTTAATGCCCTGCTCCCATAACACCTGCTAGAGCTCTGCACACGTTTTCCAGCTAGTGGGTAAGTATGGTAAATCTCCCTGATTAGGCCAAACTGCCCTGATGGCTGCTTCCAGCCAATCCAGAAGCACCTGATTCCCTGAGGTGTGACAGGCACTTTGCAGCTGCTGCTGGAGGGAAGGGTGAGTCATCAGGGAAGCCATTTCAGAACCCAACAATGTTTTCCACCCCCATATCCTAAAGATGCAAAACCCATGTAGACAGAGGTTCCGAAGGCTTCTGGCATAACCGGATGCTCATGTCCACCATGCTCATCCTGGGTATAGGGGTGGAGCATGGAATGCTACACAACCTGGGGAGGAGCCTGCAGTTGTTGTGGGTTTTTTTTCTTAATTACAACAGGCAGGCCTTTAACACAGGAGGGGCTGGTGCCTTGGGGAATGGCCTCGGCAACAGTTCGGCCCTTGGCCCCACACCCTTATCCTCCCCTGACATGTCCTGACATGACAGTTCCGGGACTGAAGGCACCACTCTTTCCTTCTCCTCCCCCATGGCCTCCTGAAATGCAGATCCTCCTGCTGTCTTCTTCCTCACTGCCTAACGTATCTTCCAAGAGCATGACCCATCTTCTCAATAACTGTCTCTCTTTCTTAAGGGCATGATACAGGTCATTGCCCAGCTCCTCCAAGTGACACCAAAGTGTGTCTCTCTCCTCTCTCCTTGATAAACCTTTCCAGTATCTCAAGAGAGAAACATCCCGCAATCCCAGCTGCTATATGGCCACTCAGGGCCTCTAAGCAGTCTTCTATGTCACAGAAGCCTAATTCCACAGCTTCTGGTATCTCCACACTCCCCCAATTCTGAGGAAGGGCCCACCTGTCTAGGAGGTGCTTTACCCTAGACCAATTTCCCACCAGGGGCTCCCCTTTGGAGGCCCCACAGATAGGGGGCTCCTGGGTGAAGCTGCACCATCCACCTCTGCCGGAGGGAAGAGTGAGTCATCACCCCCACTGCAGCAGCCACCGGAGCCTCCCCACCATCCACAGGGGGTTTCTGGGTATCTCCCCACCATCTCTAGGGACAGCTTGCCCAAGTGTTGCACCCATGAAGACAGATTTCAGGTTCGGAGGTCCTCTCAACTACTGCCATGTGTAACTCCGAGGCGGGGAATATTTTCCCAGCCTGGGCAGATAAACTTTGAAGCTAAAATCAGCCAAAAGGAGAAATAAAGTGGCACAAATCCATTTACTCCCTACAAACAGTCATCTACTTCTACTCTCCTGTGTCTCTCAGGACCCAGATGCAAAAGGACCCCCAAAATACCTCTCGTCCAGGTGCAAGCTCACTTTCCACCCCCTTTGTAATAACCTATTGATATGGAGATGAACTGCTTCTCTACACCCCTTGGAAATAGTAACTGATATGGAGATGCACTAAGGCCAGGTGAGAGATTCTGGAAATATTGCAATTTTGCCCACAGGATAGACTACCAGATAGATTGGAGAGAAAGGAATCAAATTTAAGTTTTAGGCTTTTGGTTGGAGAACCTAGAAAGATAGTTGTGCTTTTTGCTGGCATGGATAAAACTGGAGGAAAATTAGGTTAGAGCAGGTTGTAGAGTCAAGTTGTTTTTACCATGTTGTCTATGAGACATCTAAGTGACGATGTGAAACAGGCCACTGGATATATAAGTCCAGATTTAAAATTCAGGACTAAGGCAGACCTAGACATTTCAGTTGGCTCTCACCATCTTACAGATGGAATTTGAACCACTGTATTGGATGAGATCTAAAAGGGTTTGGTATGTAGCTCTAGTCTACTCCTATATTTAGATTTGGGGAAAAGAAGAATTCAGGCAGCATAGCATGAAAAGTAGCAGCTTGATGAAATAAAAGGAGAGTGAGAACCAGGAGGCTGTCATGTCATGGAAGTCAAGTAAAGGAGGTATTTCAAGAAGGATAGAGTGGGCAACTGTGTTGATCACTGACAAAAGAGGACAGAGAAGTGACCTGTGGATTTGGCAACAGAGATCATAGTAGAACAGTTTTTGTGATATGGTTTAGGCTTAAGCTATTATTGGAGCAGGTTAAGAATGTGGAAGTAGAGTTTGTGACTAGAGGCAACTCTTCCAAAAAGCTTCAACTTTTCCCAGTGTTGATAGTCAGGGAAATTGTTTGTTTTTAATTAGGAGATTAGGAGTACATTTGTAAGCTGATGTCTGTGTGAAGTACAATTTAGTATTTGGAAAACAAAATGAAATACAGCTTTTGTTGAAATACTTAGAAATGTAAAGTACCATTTGATCTCTCTTAGTGGATTAACAGGGTTTTGTGTGTGTGTGTGTGTGTATTCAAATCATCCTTTTCAAATTTGAAGAGTGTATTAATTCTCAAGCAGGTTGAAGCCAAACAATACCTTCTCAGAGTCATACTTCAAGAGTGAGTCTTGGAAGTTCACTGTATAAAGTAGTTTTATTGCATAGAGAATGGAAAGAATTGAAGACTACTACTTTTCAAAGGTTAAGGTAGAACAAAAGACAATAAAAAAATTTTTTTTTACA
The DNA here is from genome assembly GCA_032199065.1 of Smutsia gigantea. Taxonomy (NCBI): domain Eukaryota; kingdom Metazoa; phylum Chordata; class Mammalia; order Pholidota; family Manidae; genus Smutsia; species Smutsia gigantea. The sequence goes on along the minus strand of JAVSCE010016455.1, from coordinate 24,385 downwards.
AGGAGATATTTAGGAAGATCTCTAATTGAAACCCTGGGAAAAGACACAAATCAATCCAGCCTATTTATTTAAAAAAATGAACATGTATGTTTTCTATATAGAATACAGAAGGCGAAAATGAGGCCCTGCAGAAAATTATAGGTAGGTGCTGAGAGTCAACAGCAATTTCATGGAGAACTTGGGGAATGGGGACTGGGGGGAGTTCAAATATCTAAGTAGCTTAATCAAAGACAGAAAGCCATGAACAATATTTAGGGGAGCAGTGGATATTCAAGACTGATGGCAACCTAGGGACTGTTAGGAAGTAAGCATAGTGGGATAAGTCAGGGCAATATTCTACTTGGTTTCAATGCCAAGGAAAGAACTTAATTTTGCAAGGATTTTCTACAGTTGGAAGTTTTGAACAGAAGAATGGTCTTTTTGATATCAAGGCAGGTTTCTTTTTTTCTTTTTTCTTTTTTTTTATTTTGGTATCATTAATCTACAATTACATGTGCAACATTATGGTTACTAGACTCCCCACATCATCAAGTCCCCACCATGTACCCTATTATAGTCACTGTCCATCAGTGTAGTGAGATGCTATAGCATCACTACTTGTCTTCTCTGTGTCATACAGCCCTCCCTGTGCCCCCCCCCCCACATTATGTCTGCTAATCATAATGCCCCCTTTTCCCCCTTGTCCCTCCCTTCCCACCCATCCTCCCCAGTCCCTTTCCCTTTGGTAACTATTAGTCCCTTCTTGGGTTCTGTGAGTCAAGGCAGGTTTCTTTTTGATACTAAAGTACATATTCTGGCTTACACTTTCTCAAAGAGTTTCATAGTATAAGAGGAGTTCTCTCTGCCCCAATTTTTCAACACTTCACCCTTCCTCCAGGTTGTCCCTACATACTTGAACCCCTCAGACCCTAGAATGCCTTCCATCTGAACTTAGTGTAATGATTAGGAAAAGGCTTTAAGAGCCTGAGGATCTCATTCAGAAGAAGTGTGAGAAATATATGGAAGTTATCAGAAAGCAGGTCAAAGAGATGCATGCATTCCTATACTCATTAAGTATTTACTGAGCACCAGATGAGCCAGGCAGACCCAGTTTCATGAGCATGTGACCTATGTAGTCATAGAGGGTCCCATGCTCAGAAGGGCCCTGTGCTTGGTTTGTGCTTTGCTATAACCACCTTGAAGTTCTTAATAACTTTATGGTTGAACATGTGATTTGTATTAAGTGAAGTCTGGTGGGACGATGGAGCATGAGCAGAGGAGACACATGCAACATGTGTGTCTTATTCCAACACATATATCTTATTCTTTGTGGCCCCATTCCTATATAGTGTATGTGACGTTCATGAATATAGAATTCCAGGGCACCGAGGATCAGGAGTTCACTGAGACTCAAAGAAAATGTTGAGATAAGCATGTCACATCTAGGACCAAGTATACAGGGGTGCTGACAGCCCAAGAGGCCACACATTCTATTCAAACCAGAACTTGCTTCAAACACAGAAAGAAGGTGTTCTAAGAAACACGGACTGTCAAGGAACCTCATCATACCCTTTCTTAGAGAAAAATAGTTCCTTTCTTGTTTAGCCATTCTGTACTCATTAATAGGCTGAGGGTAGGTGGTGTTGGTAGAATGTGATATATAAAGAAGTGAATTAAGAGAGTTGAGTTGTATGTAGTATTTCTACAGTCTGGTAACAAAGTCATATGCGTATATGAGCTATGAAATATCGACTGTAGTTTTGATGATTCCACATATGAGTTAAATGCAATTATATTTGCATTTAAAGTTGGCAACACACAATGTGAAGACGAATGGTAAAAATAAATGCTAATGAATTACAATTAAATTTTTCTTACAACAATCTAGTAAAAAACACATGACAGGTTGAGAGAGAAAACAGAAGAAAAACACATAAAGTTTTAACACTTTTAATAGTACTTTTGTCTTGCTTTTTGAACAAGTAGCCCTCTTGTCATTTTTCATGGGCCCCACAAATTATGTAGCTGGACCTGGGGACAGGTACTGTGAAATAAAACAGGAATATAATGACAGCTAAGTAAGACAGACTCTGCCCTCATGGAGTTTCAGAGGAGTAACATTATGTTAACATACTATACCAGCATAGTAATAATTGTTGTAAGAGGTACAAAGGAAGGGTACAAGATGCAGTAAATGGAAGAACAAGTACAGGAACGTAAATGGAAGGATCTGCTGGTAATTGCCAACTCAATAGCCCTTCTCCTTTGTTCCTTTAGAGATTTTAACTGCCATATCCCCACTCTAGAATATAGGCAAGTGATTAAATTTTGTTCAATGCTATCTGTTGGGACAGGTACACTTTTAGGAAAGATTTTCCTCCCTGATAAAGAGAAACATTTGAGGAAAAAACCCTTCCCTGCTTTCCTACTTTAGACATTGTTGTGTGATGACATGATGCCTGGAGCTGTGGTAGCCATCTAGTGACCATGAGGGGAGAGTCAAGAAAATGGCAGAAAGTTCACCCAGCACTGTAACATAACTCTGAACCTCTGCATCAATGCAGAACTACATGCCCATAGAGTTCTTGTTTGGCGAGGAAAATAAATTCTCATTGTTAAAGACATGTTTAGCTGGGTACTGTTGCTTGCAGCCAAGAATTCCCAGTTGATATATTGTTCTAGTCTGGTGGGGTCAGGGAGACTTCCCCTGAGAAAGTGATATCTATACATACCAAACAGATGATCAGGAATTAAGTTTTCAGAGATTTGAGAGAACAGAGTTTCAGGCCCTTAATCCGGAAGGTCTTTTGCATGTCTGAGAAGCTAAGATTCGGATGTGTATGTGCCGAAGACCAGAGTAGGTGTTCACCATCCTGGACATTGGATTCAAGGCCACACCAGCAGACAGATGGCCCCACCCTTTTCCTTCTGGAGGGTGGTAGTAAACTTGTTGCTGTTACTCTATGAAACTGTCCAGGAAATCTCAGCATTCCCACCGCTAGCTGGTAGCACAAGTTTTCTTTGCATTCCATTGACAGTCCCACTTGTGGGAAGTGGTTGTCTTGTCTGCAAGCAGCTACTGTGGGTAGTGACACAGAGGTTACCAAAATTGTTAACAAATAGTAAACCCTTTGGCAGATAACCCTCCTTGTCTTCATAAATAAACAAAACAGTGTGGAGTGGCAGAGAGCATAGAGTAAAATCCGTGGAGGCATGTATCAGCAGATACTCTTAAAAATATTTTCATGATTCCCCAAGTGATAAAAATAATGAGAAGAGCAAAGTCATCAGGAGTGTTTGTATAATTGCAGTTTTAATGGTTAGGATCCAATCAGCCAGGACGGTGTGGCCAGGGTGCCCGATGGTTGAGTCCTACAGTAATGACAACTTCAGGAAGAAGGCTGCCAGAGCCATTATCATCATCACATTTACCAACATATCTTCCCCGGTCATCCAGCTCAGTGCCCATGAGACGGGAGAGCGTGCTTTACAGAGCAGGTGCGCACCTCACAGGCCCATGTAAACTGCAGTAATACAATGGAAGTGACTTTCTGTAATTTGTGGGAGGAAGGTGAAACTCTGGACCGTGTGTTAGAAACAAAAAGAAAAACAAGAAGAGAAGGAAATAGCCTTTTAATTATGTTTTTAAAAAATTTATGTGGCACCCCTCAGCACTATGGAAACATGATCTCATTAGTCCTCCTAATAGCTGTATTAGTTCTGCAGTTGAGAAGACAAAATTGAAGTAATGAGAGGTTTAAGTGGACTTTCCACAGCCGGAACGAACCAGAGATTTAGGGACAGAAAAACTGCACTGTTGATTTAACGAATGGTTCTCTCTTGCCTTTTCTTCTCTGGTTTTTAAACCTTGACCCAGATTGGGCAGGAAATAATAGAGAATGCCCTGGAACAAAAGCTGCTGTTGGCCTTGCGATACTCAAATGGAAATACCCAGCTTGATTTAGTCACCTAATAATCTTCTGTGAAGGAAGATTTCTCAATCTATATTAAGTATTTCAGTGGATTTTCAAGGAAAATCCAACAAGAGTGTCTACTTGAGCTGGAATGGCCATTTGTAGTCTTCCTGTATTAGCATTCTCTCTCTCATTCATTCATTCAAAAAATATTAGTTGAGTGTGTAGTATGTGCCAGGCACCATGCTGGGCACTAGGAGTATAGCAGTGACTCGGCCAGGCAAGGTTCTGCTCTCATAGAGCTCACCTGCTGCAGGAGGGAAACAGGCAATAAACAAGTAAATAATAAATGAAGAGGAGAATACCAGTGGTGCTGGCTCCAGGAAATAGAACAAGGAAAAGGGAAAGAATGAGTCTGGAGGCTGCCGTTCCTTTGGATAAGGTAGCCAGGGAAGGGATCTTTAAAGTGAAATATGAGTAGAGACCTGGGGGGAAAACTGGGGACCAATTTCTAGTGAAGTCTGAAAGTGCAAAGGCCCTGAGATAACCAGAACAGCAGAAGGGAACCGGTGTGACTGGATTGTTGGAGAAAGAGGGCAAGTGGTAGAAGATGCCGCTGGAGGGTAGTATCCATTCATTCATGAATACTACATGCCAGTCAGTCATGAACACCACACGCTACATGCTCCTTTAGAAGAGAGTTCTATGCCGGCCTTCTTTTCTGGCTCTTTTTCAAGATTCTCCAGAATCACAAAATTGATGAGAGAAAAAAACCCCTACCCAGTGGGCTCTGCCTGTTGTTTCTCTCCTGCCTATTCTGTGGTCAGATGCTTAATGACTTTGTTTTGTCTTAATGTACTTTCATAGGAAAACCCTCAGACATTATTCCATGCCTATTTTTAAGGGAGTTTATTAAATAGGAATGAATACCAGCACAGTTGAGTCTCTAATAATCAAAAGCTCCCTTATTTGGCATATTTTGGCTTCCATGAATGGATTCTAATTGAGAAGATTTTTGCAAAATCATCATGTAGTATTCTGAGACACTCATTTGGCAAATACTTTGTTAGTATAATCAGCTTCAATGTATGAAATAATTTGAAGAGTGGTTCTGAAGAGTGTTGGACCGAGTCTATGTGGGCCCTGACAAATGACACTGCAGGTCTCCAAATGGAATCAGTGCGGATTTGTGCACTGATGGATTTAGCTTCTGTATATAAATCTAAACCACTTAACCTAAATCCTGGATCAAAGGATATATATGACTTCTTTTTTCTGCTGTGGCCAAAGCTGTGATGTACCGAAACTTAGAAATCCCAAAAGACATACAAATCTAATATTATTTGCTTCTTGTTTTTATTCCCTTTGGTTTAGGTTTTACGGTCACATGAACCTATGGGGGTAATGCTAGGTACCCCTATTAGTAGGAGGAAGATTAGCATAGTTGATTGGTAAGCACAGTTGATTTGCAGATACCAATGTACACTTTATTACTTCTTTAGTGCAACATGAAAACAAATTATGTCTGTTCTGTTGGGAATACAGGTGTGAGGGGAGCCACATAACTTCATTACATGGCATTATATGGTAAATTTCCTGATCTCCACCTCTCATTACTCTCAGTGCCTGGAGTAGACCAAGGCCATGTCTTAACTCACTGTTCTTTCCCCCTAGCATCTAGTACACTGCCTGGCATATCATAGATGCTCCTTAAATACTTGTTGACTGAATGAAACATTAATAAAAATGGGAACTACAGTGAATTTGTTATAATTAAGACAATTTTCTCTTTGTGTGTGTTAAACCAAGTTTTAAAATTTCCTATATATTCTCTTGTAGTATTTCTAGGTAATTGTGTGATCTCAGGAAAGTTGCATAAATTTTGTGTGATGCAGTTTTCTTAATCTGTAAAGTGAATGTCATAAAACCTACCTCAAATAGGTATGAGAATTAAATGAATTAACATACGTAAAGCTCTTAGAAGAGTGTCTATCACCTGCTTATATACACATATGTGAACTGGCTGTGGGCAGAAGGCTTCAGTTCCTCACCACATAGTCTTCTCCATAGGGCTGCTCACCATGAGGCAGCTGCTGACCTCTTTCAGAGTAAGCGATCTAGGGACAGAGAGCAGAAAGTTGCAATGCCTCTTAGGGCCCAGTCTCCAGGCTTTGTAACCTAGTTTTAAGTATGTTTATATTGATCTTTAAATGGCTACATTTAAAATAGCTTCAGAGTTTCCAGTCTTGATTAAAAGGTAACTATTTGTTTGTATATGTAGGCACCAAGTGTTCTTAACAAAGTTTTACTTAAAAAACAACTCTTTAATCCACCTGCAGTTCATTACTGTGTATGACATAAGGGGTCTAATTTGATTTCTCCTTAATGGCTATGCAGTTAAATAGCCACAATTACTTTTATACCCTACTCATTATTCTACCTGATTTTGTATCTTTATCACTAATAGCTGTAATGTGTCAGTCCCTCTCCTCCCCCACTGCAATGGCTTAATATTATAAAAGATGATTTCCTTTTTGCTAAACTGTCCAATGAGAGTGTTTTGGGGTAGGAGCTGTCCAGAGCTGCCTCTTCCCACCAGTGATTCAGGGACCCAGACTCCTTCCCTCTGGTGGCCTCGCCATTTTCAACATGAGGCTTCGAAGCCTGCCTCGGTAGTCACCACTCTCTCAGTACCCAGAAGTGCAAAAGTACATGGAGAATCAGGCATGCAAGATTTTTAAATCTTTTAAATCAATCTTGGAGTTGGTAAAGAACATTTCCATGCTCATTTTATAAACCAGGGCTAGGATACATGACGCCTCCAAACTACAAGGGAGAATGGAGTATATTCTCGTTGGTACTCCCGCCCTGTCAGTTTCGTTACTGATGCAGTGTTTCACATGACATTGCCGTGTGTGCCATCCCCTTCACTGGTTCTCTTTTTGTATTTTCCTTCACTTTTCTTGGGCATTATCCTTCTGTATAAAGTTTACATCCATTTTATTCAGTTCCAAAATCAAAGTGAAATACCATAACAAAACTCTCTATTAAGATTGTAATAGAAAATGTATTCAAATTAATATTATTTGTACGAGAGGTGATATTCATATGGTATTGATTTGTTCCAATCAAGAACATGAGTCTTTTCTTTCTTTTAGGCATTGTTTTATGTGCCTCCTTCAAATTAGACTATGGAAGGAATGAAAAAGATCAGGAAGTTTCACAGCTGAGGTGTTTTTTTTTTCTTTAAAACTTGAGGTGTAAGTTACTGACTGTGAATTGGACAGACCTTAAATCCCTATTAAGAACATTACCATCACCGCAGAAGTTTCCCTTCTGCATCTGCCAATAATGAATCTTCACCAAAAGGTACCCTTACAAAGGTACGGATTGTACAAATTTTCAGCACCACAGAAATAGTGATGTTTATTCTTGGACTTTATTATAAATGGAATAATATACTATGTACTTTTAGTAAGTTCTTAATAGCTATCTTTTTTCTTTGGTATTATTAATGTACAATTACATATTACATGAGCAACATTATGGTTACTAGACTCCCCCTATTATCAAGTCCCCACCACATACCCCCTTGGCAGTCACTGTCCATCAGGGTAGAAGGATGTTATAGAATAACTACTTGTCTTCTCTGTGTTATACTGCCTTCCCTGTATGCCCCCCACCCCCGCTACATTATGTGTGCTAATGGTAATAGCCCTTTTCCCCCCTTATCCCTCCCTTCCCACCCATCTTCCTCAGTCCCTTTCCCTTTGTTAGTCCATTCTTGGGTTCTGTGAGTCTGCTGCTGTTTTCTTCCTTCAGTTTTTGCTTTGTTCTTATACTCCACATATAAGTGAAATCATCTGGTACTTGTCTTTCTCCGCCTGGCTTATTTCACTGAGCATAATACCCTCTAGCTCCATCCATGTTGTTGCAAATGGTAGGATTTGTTTTCTTCTTATGGCTGAATAATATTCCACTGTGTATATGTACCACCTCTTCTTTATTCATTCATCTACTGATGGCCACTTAGGTTGCTTCCGTTTCTCGGCTATTGTAAATAAACATAGGGGTGCATCTGTCTTTTTCAAACTGGGCTGCTGCATTCTTAGGGTAAATACCTAGGAGTGGGATTCCTGGGTCAAATGGTATTTCTATTTTGAGTTTTTTGAGAACCTCCATACTGCTTACCACAATGGTTGTACTAATTTACATTCCCACCAGCAGTGTAGGAGGGTTCCCCTTTCTCCAAATCCTCATGAACATTTGTTGTTCTTTGTCTTTTGGATGTTGGCCATCCTAACTGGTGTGAGGTGATATCTCATTGTGGTTTTAATTTGCATTTCTCTGATGACTAGTGATGTGGAGCATCTTTTCATGTGCCTGTTGGCGACCTGAATTTCTTCTTCGGAGAATTGTCTGTTCAGATCCTCTGCCCATTTTTTAATAGGCTTATTTGCTTTTTGTTTGTTGAGGTGCATGAGCTCTTTATATACTTTGGATGTCAACCCCTTATCGGATATGTCATTTATGAATATATTCTCCCATACTGTAGGGTGTCTTTTTGTTCTACTGATGGTATCCCTTGCTGTACAGAAGCTTTTTAGTTGATATAGTCCCACTTGTTCATTTTTGCTTTTGTTTCCCTTGCCCGAGGAGACATGCTCATGAAGAAGTTGCTCATGTTTATGTCCAAGAGATTTTTGCCTATGTTTTTTTCTAAGAGTTTTCTGGTTTCATGACTTACATTCAGGTCTTTGATCCATTTTGAGTTTACTTTTGTGTATGGCGTTAGACAGTAATCCAGTTTCATTCTCTTACATGTAGCTGTCCAGTTTAGCCAACACCAGCTGATGAAGAGGCTGTCATTTCCCCATTGTATATCCATGGCTCCTTTATCATATATCAATTGACCATATATGCTTGGGTTTATAACTGGGCTCTCTAGTCTGTTCCACTGGTCTATGGATCTGTTCTTGTGCCATTACCAAATTGTCTTGATTACTGTAGCTTTGTAGTAGAGCTTGAAGTCAGGGAGCATAATCCCCCCTGCTTTATTCTTCCTTCTCAGCATTGCTTTGGCTATTCGGTGTCTTTTGTGGTTCCATATGAATTTTAGAACTATTTGCTCTAGTTCATTGAAGACTGCTGTTGGTATTTTGATAGGTATTGCATTGAATCTGTAGATTGCTTTAGGCAGGATGGCCATTTTCACAATATTAATTCTTCCTAGCCAAGAGCATGGGATGAATTTCCATTTATTAGTATCCTCTTTAATTTCCCTTAAGAGTGTCTTGTAGTTTTCAGGGTATAGGTCTTTCACATCCTTGGTTAGGTTTATTCCTAGGTATTTTGTTCTTTTTGATGTGATTGTGAATGGAATTTTTTTCCTGTGATCTCTTTCTGCTAGTTCATCATTAGTGTATAGGAATACAACAGATTCCTGCATGTTAATTTTGTATACCACAACTTTGCTGAATTCAGATATTAGATCTAGTAGTTTTGGAGTGGAGTCTTTAGGTATTTTTATGTACAATATCATGTCACCTGCAAACAGGGACAGTTTGACTTCTTCCTTACCAATCTGGATGCCTTTTATTTCTTTCTGTTGTCTGATTGCCGTGTCTAGGACCTCCAGTACTATGTTGAATAAAAGTGTGGAGAGTGGGCATCCTTGTCTTGTTCCTGATCTTAAAGGAAAAGCTTTCAGCTTATCACTGTTAAGTATAATGTTGGCTGTGGGTTTGTCGTGTATGGCCTTTATTGTGTTGAGGTACTTGCCCTCTGTACCCATTTTGTTGAGAGTTTTTATCATGAATGTATTGTGAATTTTGTTGAATGCTTTTTCAGCATCTATGGAGATGATCATGTGGTTTTTGTTCTTCTTTTTGTTGATGTAGTGGATGATGTTGATGGATTTTTGAATGTTGTACCATCCTTGCATTCCTGGGATAAATCCCACTTCATCATGATGGATGATCTTTTTGATGTATTTTTGAATTCGGTTTGCTAATATTTTGTTGAGTATTTTTGCATCTATGTTCATCAGGGATATTGGTCTGTAATTTTCTTTTTCTGTGGTGTCTTTGCCTGGTTTTGGAATTAGTGTGATGTTGACCTTGTAGAGTGAGTTGGGAGTATTCCCTCCTCTTCTACTTTTTGGAAAACTTTAAGGAGGATGGGTATTAGGTCTTCACTGAATGTTTGATAAAATTCAGCAGTGAAACCATCTGGTCCACTGTTTTGTTCTTAGGTAGTTTCTTGATTACCAATTCAATTTCCTTGCTGGTAATTGGTCTATTCAGATTTTCTGTTTCTTCCTGGGTGAGCTGTGGAAGGTTGGATTTTTCTAGAAAGTTGTCCATTTCTTCTAGGTTATCCAGTTTGTTACCATATAATTTTTCATAGTATTCTCTCATAATTATTTGTATTTCTGTGCTCTCCGTAGTGATTTTTCCTTTCTCATTTCTGATTCTGTTTATGTGTGTAGACTCTCTTTTTTTCTTGATAAGTCTGGCTAAGGCTTTATCTGTTTTGTTTATATTCTCAAAGAACCAGCTTCTGCTTTCATTGATTCTTTTTATTGTTTTCTTCTCGATTTTATTTATTTCTGCTTTAATCTTTATTATGTCCCTCCTTCTACTGATTTTGGGCCTCATTTGTTCTTCCTTTTCTAGTCACATTAATTGTGAGTTTAGACTGTTCATTTGGGATGGTTCTTTCCTGAAGTAGGCGTGTATTGCAGTATATTTCCCTCAGCACAGCTTTCGCTACATCCCACTAATTATGTAGTGTTGAATTATTGTTGTCATTTATCTCCATATATTGCTTGATCTCTGTTTTTATTAGGTGTTTGATCCATTGATTATTTAGGAGCATGTTATTAAGCCTCCATGTGTTTGTGGGCTTTTTTGTTTTCTTTGTGTAATTTATTTCTAGTTTCATTCCTTTGTGATCTGAGAAGCTGGTTGGTACAATTTCAATCTTGTTGAATTTAAATTTGAGGTTCTCTTTGTGGCCTAATATATTATCTACTCTTGAAAATGTTCCATGTGTACTTGAGAAGAATGTGTATCCTGTTGCTTTTGGATGGAGTATTCTGTAGATGTCTGTTAGTTCCTTCTGTTTTAATACGTTGTTCAGTGCCTCTGTCTCTTTACTTATTTTCTGTCTCATTGATCTGTCCTTTGGAGTGAGTGGTGTGTTGAAGTCTCCTAAAAGGAATGCATTGCATTCTATTTCCCCCTTTAATTCTGTTAGTATTTGTTTCACATATGTAGGTGATCCTGTGTTGGGTGCATAGATATTTATAATAGTTATATCCTCTAGTTGGACTGACCCTTTTATCATTATGTAATGTCCTTCTTTGTCTCTTGTGACTTTCTTTCTTTTGAAATCTATTTTGTCTGATTTAAGTATTCCAACTCCTACTTTTTTCTCACTATTAGTTGCATGAAATATCTGTCTCCATCCCTTTACTTTCAGTCTTTGTATATCTTTGGGTTTGAAGTGAGTCTCTTGTAGGGAGCAAATAGATGGGTCTTGTTTTTTTATCCATTCAGTAAGTCTGTATCTTTTGATTGGTGCCTTCAGACCATTTACATTTAGGGTGATTATCGATAGGTATGTACTTATTGCCATTGCAGGCTTTAGACTTGTGATTACCAAAGGTCCAAGGGCAATTCTCTTACTATCTAACAATTTAATTTAACTCACTTCGTATGCTATTACAAACAAAACCTAAAGGTTCTTTTTTGTTTTTTCTTCCTTTTTCTTCTTCCTCCATTCTTTGTATGTTATGAATCATATTCTGTACTCTTTGTCTTCCCTTGGATGACATCTGTTTAGCCTTAGGAATACTTCCATCTATAGGATTCCCTCCAAAATTCCCCATAGAAGTGGTTTGTGGGAGGTAAATTCTCTCAGCTTTTGCTTATCTGAAAATTGTTTAATCCCTCCTTCAAATTTAAATGATAACCTTTCTGAGTAGAGTATTCTTGGTTCAAGGCCCTTCTGCTTCATTGCATTAAATATATCATGCCACTTCCTTCTGGCCTGTAAGGTTTCTGTTGAGAAGTCTGATGATAGCCTGATGGGTTGTCCTTTGTATGTGATCTTTCTTCTCTCTCTAGCTCCTTTTAAAAGTTTGTCTTTATCCTTGATCTTTGCCATTTTAATTATTATATGTCTTGATGTTGTCTTCCTTGGGCCCCTTGTGTTGGGAGATCTGTGCATCTCCATGGCTTGAGAGACTATCTCCTTCCCCAGATCGGGGAATTTTTCAGCAATTACCTCCTCAATGACACTTTCTATCTCTTTTTCTCTCTCTTCTTCTTCTCGTACCCCTATAATGCAAATATTGTTCCATTTGGATAGGTCACATAGTTCTCTCAATATTCTTTCATTCTTAGAGATTCTTTTTTCTCTGTGTGCCTCAGCTTCTTTGTATTCCTCTTCTCTAATTTCTATTCCATTTACCATCTTTTCTACTACATCTGATCTGCTTTTAAATCCCTCCATTGTATGTTTCATTTCAGATATGGTATTTCTTAATGAATGAATCTCCAACTTAAATTCGTTCCTGAGGTCTTCAATATTTTTCTGTACCTCCATAAGCATGTTGATAATTTTTATTTTGAACTCTCTTTCAGGAAGATTGGTGAGTTCGGTTTCATTTGGCCCTCTTTCTGGGGTTTGTGAGATTTTGGTCTCAGCCATATTCTTTTGACATTTCATAATTTTGTGAGGTGCCCACTAGTGTGCAGAAACTCCAGTCTCTGGGGATGCTCAGCCCCTAGAGTGTGTTGGGGGTCATAGTGGAGCGGAGCTGGTGCCTGGGGGGAGGAAAGATCTTTTTCCTGCTTCCCTTCTGTGGTACCTCTCTCCTGTGTCAGAGGCAGTGGGCCAAGCACACAGGGGTCAACTTCTCTGCTTTGCATCTCTAGCTGTTGTAGGCGGGGCCTCCCTCTGGCTGGCCTGACGCCTGCACAGTTACTGAGAGCTTGCGAGCAGGTGCCTGCAGGCCAGTAGGAAGGCTCGGCAGGCTGTGTGTCACAGTGGGGAGCCTCAGAGCTGAATAGGAAGTCGGGGATGGAGCATCTGAAGCTCCTCAACGTTCCCAACCAGCTGGGCAGAGTGCACCCAGACAACCTTGTCCCGCTCTCCCTTCACCCACACAGCAAGCTCTGTGCAAACCCCACCCCTTCAGCAGCCCTGTCGCTGGTGGGAAGCTTCTCAGACTCCCTGCCTTTCCTCTGGCACAGAGCGGCCAGGTGTGGATCCCTTCCTCCACAAATGGCTGGAATGTCAATTTCTCAAGCACTCTGCCTGTATGAGCTCCCCAACATCCAGAGCACCACACACTATAGGATTCTGTTCACAAAGCAGATGTCCAGGGCTAGGTGTTCAGCAATCCCAGGCTTCCACCCCCTCCCCCTCTCCATTTCTCTTCCTCCCTCCAGTGAGTTGGGGTTGGGGAAGGGCTTGGGTCCCGCCAGATTAAGGCTTTCGTACGTTACCCCGTTTCTTGAGGTCTGCTCTGTTCATGAGGTCTGTATGCAGTCTGGTTCAGCCTTCTTTCTTGTTGCTGTCTGAAGATTAGTTGTATTTATTAACTATATTTTTGTATTGTTTGTGGTTTGGGGAGGAGCTCTCCATCTCACCTCTCATGCCGCCATCTTGAATTCCAAATCCTCATAGCTATCTTTTTATCAGATTATGTAAGTTCCCTTCTAGTCTTAGTTTACTGTGAGTTTTTATCATGAATGGGTGATGCATTTTGTTCAATGCTTTTCTTCTAGCTACCACTGAAAAAGTGATCAGGCCCAGATATGTTTACCTCTGACTTTTACCTTAAAGTAAAGGTGATTTTTATGTTATTTAAACTTTTCCAAGCCTTAGAAAAAGATCAAAATCACTCTAATTCATATTCCAGAACCAATGTAACTTTAATATTGAACCATTAAATTCTCTGGAGTGTATACCTCAGAGTGGAAATGCTCGGTCATATGGTGACTGTATGTTTAACTATTTGAGGACCTGCCAAACTGTTTTCTAAAGTGTCTACACCATTTTAAGTTCCCAGTAGCAACGTATAAGGGTTCAATTTCTACACATCTCACTAATACATATTGTCTTTTTTGTGTTAGCCATTCTTGTGCGTATGAAATGGTATCTCTCTGCAGTTTTAATTTGCATTTTCCTAATTAACTAATGATGTTGATTATGTTTTTAGAGCTTACTAGCCATTTGTATATCCTCTTTGGATGAATGACTATTCAGATCCTTTGCCCGTTTTTAAGTTGGGTTATTTGCTTTTCATTGTTGTATTATAAGTGTTGTTTACATATTTTGGTTGCTAGACCCTTATGAAATAAAGGATTCATAAATGTTTTCTTCTGTTCTGGAGGTTGTTTTTTCACTTTTTTGATAGTGCCCTTTGGAACACAAAGTTTTAAATTTTTATGAAGTCCTTTTTCTCTATTTTTTTCTTTTGTTGCTTATGCTTTTAAGCATTTAAGAAACAATTGCCTAATAGAAGGTTATGAAGGCTTACACATGTTTTTTCTAATAGTTTTGTATTTAGATCTTATATCCATTTTAAGTTAGTATTTAATTATGGTATGAGGTAGGGGTCCAAATTAATTTTTTTTTCTTTTGTATGTAGATACCACATGCAGTTGTCCCAGCACCATTTGTTGAAAAGTCTACTCTTTCCCCTATTGAACTTTCTTAGCATCCTTGTTAAAAATTAATTGCCCACAAATATATGGGTTTCTTTCTGGACTCAGTTCTATTCCATTGATCTATATACCTGTGCTTTTTCCAGTACCACATAGTTTTGCTTTTTTTAAAAATCTTTGTGGTAGTTTTGAAATCATATATAATTCTACCAAGGTTGTTTTCTTTTTAAAGATTATTTTGGCTAGGTTCCTGCATTTCCATATGGATCCCACCTGGGAAATACCAAGTGAGACTCTGATAGAGATTGCAATGAGCCCATACAACAATTTAGGTGGTATTGTAATCTGAACCAAATTAAGACTTCTAGTCTATGAACATGGATGCGTTTATGCTTTCTAGGTCTTCTTAATTTCTTTCAACATGTACAATTATTGCATTTATTTTGTTCAATTCATGTTTAGCAATTTTATTCTTTTTCTGATGCTATTTTAAATGGAATTTTAGTTTCATATTTTTATCATTTATTTTTTATTTCATTTTTGGATTATTCATTGTTAATGTATAAAAACATAATTGATTTTTATATGTTGATATTGCAACCTACAATTTGCTCAACTAATTTATGAGCTCTAATTGTATGTGTCTGTGGATTTCTTAGGATTTTCTATATAGAACACCATCTCATTTGTAAATAGAGATAATTTTTAATTCTTCTCTCCTAATCTGGATGGTTTTTATTTCTTAATCTTGTGTAATTCCCATGTCTAAAACTTCTGGTATACTTAATAGAAGTGGTAAGACTGGATATCCTTGTCTTAGGGAGAAAGCTTTCAGTCTTTCACCATTAAGTATTATGTTAGCTGTGGGTTTTTTGTAGATGCCCTTTATCAGGTTGAGATAACTCTCTTCTATTCCTGGTTTATTGCATGTTTTTATTATAAAAGGGTGTTGGATTTGTCAAATGCTTTTTCTATGACTATTGGGGGAATCGTGATTTTTGTCCTTTATTAACATGGTGTATTACCCATTGATTGATTTTCAGATGTTGAACCAATTTTATATTCCTGGGATAAATTCCACTTGGTCATTTTTTAAATTGTAGATTTTATTATTATTCAGGGGTAGTGAGGCCAAAAGATCAGGACACAATTGCCATTGAAAAGATAGTTTGTTCCTCATATGACCAAGAAGGGGAGCCATGCTGTGCAAGGGGGAAACATGGTCAGTCAGGAGTCAGAAAGAGTGAGGGGAAAATGTGGGCAGGAGTCTTGTAGTTTCCACGGGAAGGAACCAGCAAAGCAGGGTAAGCAGGTTTAGGGTGGCTCACTGAAGCGATTTCAGTAGGCTCTTGGGTGTACAGGCTGTCTCTAGTTGTCTGGTACCTGGCTGTGGGTGTTTAGGGTAGAAGGATAGTGGCCCAGAGTATGAGAGCCCTATGGGAGTCTCATACAGGAAATAGTTGAGAGTTGGATTCTGAGTTGGTTTGTATATGACAGGAGGACTAGCAATGAGTTTCCGCTATCTCTAGGATATGGCCCGTTCTGGGAGGGGCAGTCTTTCTAGCGTCAGCATGGCCTTGAATGTAAAAGCATCAGGGTAAATTCTTTTGACATGCTGCTGGATTCAGTTTGCTAGTAATTTGTTGGGGGTTTTTGCATCTATATTCATAGGGGATATTGGTCTGTGGATTTTGTCTCTTGTGATGTCTTTGATTCTGGTATTAGAGTAATCCTAGCCTGAGATTGGAATGGTTCCTTCTTTTTTTGGAAGCATTTGTAAAGGATTGGTGTTAATGAATCTTTAGGAGTTTGGTACAATTCACTAGTGAAGCCAACTGGTCCTGGAATTTTGTTTGTGGTGAGTTTTTTGATTACTAATTTAGTCTCTTTGCCTGTTAAAGGTCACTTCAGATCTTCCATTTCTTCTTGAGTCAGTTTCAATACTTGTGTCTTTCTAGGAATCTATCCTTTTCATCTAGATCGTCTAATTTATTGACATACAATTTGTAAATTTTGTTTTGTTTACATATGCAATATTGTGATTTATAAGAAATATAAATATTTGGTCATTCAGATAACCAAAATATTTTTCTCATATATATTTGGTCCTTATCCAAGTTTTCCTGGCTCACAGCTCCCCACACCCTTGGAATTCCCTAAGAGATAAAAGCAGTGAGAGCGTATTTTGTTAAAATATTTGGTCCCTTGTCCTCAGTTCCTGAGATCACTTCAGAGCCATAAAGGTGAAATGGGTGTCTTATAATTCATAACAAGCTCCTTTCTACCACAACTGGGTTAATGTTAATGAAGGTGATGTTTGGGAAGCACCCAAGGACAGAAAGCACCTGAGTTTGCCAGGGGAACCAACCATGAGTAGATGGTGGGAACCCTCAGTCTCACACCCGTATTTCCAGGAAGGGCAGGGGGGCTGGAGGCTGAGTCAACCACCAACCGCCACTGATTTAATCAATCCTGCTTAAATAATATAACATCCATAAAAGCCCAAAGGAGGGGCTTTGGGAGCTTCCAGGTTGGGAACCAGAATGCCTCCGTATGTTACTGTGCCAGTTACCAAACTCAATGAGGACAGAAGCTCCTTTGTTTGGGACCTTCTTCTGTCTGTTGATTTGTAGCCTTTAATATCCTTTGTAATAAACCAGTAATCTAGTTAGTAAATGGGTTTCCTGCGTGCTGAGAATGGCTTTAGTAAATTACTCGAATTCAAGGAGGAGATTTCTGATTCATAGTCAGTTGGTTAGAAGCACAGATAACAACCTGGACTTGCAGTTAGCATAGGGTCTGGGGGCTGGAGGGTGCAGTCTTGTAGGAGTAAGCCCTTAACCTGTGGAATCTGATGCTATCTCCAGGTAGACAGTATCAGAATTGAGTTGAATTGTAGGGCACCCAGCTGGTGTTGGAACACTGCTTGGTGGTGTGGGGAACCCCACCCCCACATTGGAATTGGGTATAGGACCCTTTGTCGTACAACTTTACTTCAACACAGTATTTCATAAAATGAAGGAAAACTACATGAAAGTCCGTTTTAAAGTGCCTGGGGTATTATCTCAAAATAAATCCTACTGTTAGGCAGGCAGAAATACAGATATTAAATGCTCATAGTTGATCCCATCTTTCAGGGTCATTTGGTTATCAGAAACCTGCTCATACTGGCTCAGGTGAAAAGATGAGCTATTGTAAGTATGAAAGTATGTCAAAATGGAAATTCCAAATATTAGAGGATATAAAGGGTTAAGGGGTTGGAGATGAAGAAGCCAGCATTTGTGAAAAGTATTTTTCAGAACTGCGCTGTGTGCTTTGTCCCTCCCTCCCCTCAAAGGGTAGAGGCGGTGGTACCCCTTCCTCCCTTCATGCCTGGGAAGGGGGATTTCAACAGGACTGCCTGAGAGAACAGGTGGAGGACACCAAGCGCTGATGTCTGCCCTGACTCATGCGAGCAGATCAAGAGGAAGTTGTTTTGCGATGCGTCTGCTCTCCTTGAATTTGCCGGGGCAAAGGTGCACAGATACCTCCTGAGGGTTAGGGTGCACCGTACGGCAGGACGGCAGTGTGGTGCTGGATTAGGTTCGGTTTAATAGGGCTGTGATTGTGATCTATAACAGGAAATATGTATTTGGTCTTTGTTCTGGGAGTGATCAAAGTGTCTTTGGTTATCCTAAATAATGCTACTGAGGTAACTTTGGTAAAGTCCCTAAATTACCAAAGTATGGGAGTGATCGCTAAAGAAAACAAGCGTGTAATTAGAGGGTTGGAACTTTCAGCCCCATCCCCAACCCCACCACCTCTGGGGAGAGGAGAGGAGCTGGAAATTGAGATCAGTCACCCATGGCCAGTGATTCCATCATGCCAACATAATGAAGCCCCCATGAAAATCCCAAAGGACAGGTTTTGGGGAGCGTCAGGTCGGTGAGCACATGAAGGTGCTGAGAGAGTGGCACACCCAGAGCACATGGAAGTTCTGTGTCCCTTCCTACATAACCTGCCGCTTCCATCTGACTGTTCCTGAGTTATATCCTTTAAATGGAAAATCTAGTAACTAAAATGTTTCTCTGAGTTCAGTGAGCTGCTCTAGCAAATTAATTGACCCAAGGAGGAGATGTGAGAACCCCTAATTACAGCTTGTTGGTCAGAAGCACAGGTAACAATTGGGACTTGTGACTGGTATCTGAACTGGGCTGTCGGGGGAGGCTGATCTTAAGGGATTGCCTGTGGGTCTGACATTATATCCAGGTAGACAGCGTCAGAATTGAGCTCGTTGCTTGGTGGTGTGGAAGAGAAACACACATATCAGAAGGTCCATCAGAATAGGAGATGGAGTTGCAGCAGATAGAGGCTGAAGATGGGCCACAGGATTCTTTGGTGCTATGAGAGGAATAATGGGGTCAGCCTATCGAGAGATGCATTCATCTGAGTTAGAGGCACTTCAGGAAGGGATGTCTAGCCATAGATTCTTTAAAGAAACCATAAAAGTAATGTAAACGTATGTCAAGCTCCCAGAGAGGGAGGAACCAGTTTTTGATAAGTAAGAACCTTCTTTTCTTTTGCCTTTGCCTCCTGCCACTGCCCTCTCCCCTAACCATTTAGGAAGCAGAAAGTAGCCAATGAGTAAAAGAGAAGGTAGAGAGAACTAATGAAAAGACTACAGCCATGCTTTTCCCAGGGTAGAAGTTTCTATCTGGAGGGAAGGAAGTGTCAAGTACTGAGAAGGGTCTGAGAGCTTATTCTACTTGCAAGTTAGCCTGTCACCATTTCATGGATGCTAGGAGAAAACAAAAGACTTCTGGGCCAGAGACAAAGAACAGTTTATTACTTACAGCAATGGTATTTTTATACCATTTCCCTGAGCCTCAATTCCCACAGGGTGACACAAAGGGGGCCAGGTTATACCTGAATGTGCAGTGGATTATGCTGTAGTGGAGAAACTCTAAATGTATAGGGAACCCAGATGTTTTTTAATGGGCAGTAAACATGTCTGCCCTTTTCTCCAGAGGGAGACAGTATCTTTATTATACTGGACAGCAACAGTCTGCTCTTTCTTCCTGAGGGAGATACTGTCTCTATCTTCCAAGGCTGTTCACTATACAAAGATCCTTGAAAAGATGAGATGGTACAGAACAAAAGAAAGTCAGTGCCTCTCTAGCAAGAAATGCACAGACATAGGAGACCCATGGAGGATCATCCTCCATAGGAAATAGCTATAATTTTGAATGAAGTTGGAAGCTTTGTCTCTAACATGGAACTGGACCACCTACATAGTAAGATTTGAGACTTTCCTTCATCATTTAAATTGACCATAGAATGTTATGTGATATGAAAATGACCAGAAAAGAGACTTTAAATAGGGGCAGGGAAAGAACTCTCCCACCCCAAATAAAATATAAAGGGAGAGCAAGAGAAAAAAAATCTAAGCTTCTTTATAATTCTTTCTTAACAGTTTATGTTGTTTTTATTGAAGTATAATTGACATACAATATTTTAGTTTCAAGTATACATCACAGTGATTTGATATTTTTTACATTACAAAATGACCCCCACAATAAGTCTAGTTACCATATGAAGTTATTACAATATTATTGACTATATTTCCTATGCTGTACATTACATCCCGGTGACTTATTTTATAAGTGGAAATTTGTACCTCTTAATTCCCTTCACTTATTTTCACCTGCCTCCCCAACCACTTCCGCCTCTGTTTAAAAACCAACAGTTTATTTCCTGTATTTGTGAATCTGTTTCTGTTTTGTTTTGTCTTTTAGATTTCACATATAAGTGAAAGCATACCGTATTTGTCTTTCTCTTACTTATTTCATTAGCATATTACTTTCTAGGTCCATCCCTGTTGTTGCAAATGGCAAGATTTCATTCTTCTTTATGACTGAGTAACATTGCATTGTATATGTATATGTACCACATATTCTTTATCCTTTCATCTATTGACGGACACTGAAGTTGCTTCCATATCTTGGCTATTACAAATAATGCTGCAATGAACAGAAGGGTGCATATATTTTTCAAACTGATGTTTTTGTTTTCTTCTTCTTTGGATAAATACCCAGAAGTGGAATTGCTTGATTGTACGGTAGTTCTATTTTTAATTTTTTGAGGAACCCCATACTGTTTTGCTGCAACCAATTTACTTTCACACCAACAGTACACAAGGGTTCCCTATTCTCCACATCCTCACCAACACATTTTTTTCTTAACAGTTATGTTTGGTTAACATATCCATTTCATAAGAATTTGATGAATGATCGTAAAGCCATCTATGGCCTGGAAATATGGAAATAAAGTGTAGTCAAACCTTCTGTCTATACTTCTGAACCTTCTGAACTGGATAGGAGAGTTGCTAACTCTGGATCAAATAAATCCTATTTTCTCTCTTCTTTCCTTTTCTCTCTCTGTTTGGTCTCTCATTTGTGTTTTTCTATTTATATGTTTTATTCTTCTTTCTGTAAAGCAACTTCCCCTGCTTAGTCTCATACTTTGCAGTTCCCCCACAATCTCGGGGTGTGCACTGCTCTGAATTGCCACTCGCCTGACCCTGGCATGGACTCTGCAGGAACTTTTAGCTCTAGAGCCCAGTACTATTTGGCAGTAGTCATTTTGCCTCTTGGTTCAGTTCCCCAGAGAGGGAATCATATGGTTATTACTCAGTCAGTCGATTAACTTCCCTTAGTCACCTGCCCAGTCTGGCCCAATAATCTGGAGGCAGCACTTGGAGTGGGGTCTGGTGAGGTCATGAGGCAATAACAGGGCCGTAGTAGCTACAAATGTGGGTATGTTCTGAAAAAAGATAGCTGAGGAAGGAGAAGCATCCCAGAGTATACACTTCTAAGTCCTGACTTGCCTATGATCTGAATTCAGAAGAATTTCCAGGTGTAATACCTATATGGTTTGAAATAAAAGTCTGACTTATTTGTTGGTAATGTCTATAAGATTTCAAGGAAATTGTAATTGGATTCTGTAAATACCTGATAATTGGTTGTAAGAGCTTGGTGATAGAGCTTAGTTAGCCCAAACCATCCTGCTCATAGACAAACTAAAACATGTTTAACTGATGGGAGAGAAGCCATCCCTGCTGACAAAGAGCAAATGGCTTAGAGTGCAGGGGCGGGACGAATAGCCACCATCCCTAAAATGCATAAATTTTTCCAGGTAGTTTTCCTATTGTGGATTAATTCAATGCCATTATTCTATGAATATTATTTCTATTTTTATAGAAATTTAAATGACTCTGGTGCCATTTTAAGGGTCACTTAAGATTTTAGTTATTGATATACAATCTTTTTTTTTCATTTATTTTTATTTATTTATTTATTTATTTTTATTTTATTATCATTAATTTACAATTACATGTGCAATATTACGATTATTAAACTACCCCTTCATCACGTCCCCCCCACCAACCCCATTACAGTCACTGTCCATCAGCGTAGTGAGATGCTATAGAATCACTACTTGTCTTCTCTGAGTTGTACTGCCCTCCCCGTGCCCCCCCAACATTACATCTGCTAATCGTAATGCCCCTTTTTCCCTCTTATCCCTCCCTTCCCGCCCATTTTCACCAGTCCCTTATCCTTTGGTAACTGTTAGTCCGTTCCTGGGTTCTGTGAGTCTGCTGCTGTTCTGTTCCTTCAGTATTTTTTCTTTGTTCTTATACTCCACATATGAGTGAAATCATTTGATACTTGTCTTTTTCGGCTTGGCTTATTTCACTGAGCATAATACTCTCTAGCTCCATCCATGTTGTTGCAAATGGTAGGATTTGCTTTCTTCTTATGGCTGAATAATATTCCATTGTGTATATGTACCACATCTTCTTTATCCATTCATCTACTGATGGACACTTAGGTTGCTTCCATTTCTTGGCTATTGTAAATAGTGCTGCAATAAACATAGGGGTGCATCTGTCCTTTTCAAATTGGGCTGCTGCATTCTTAGGGTAAATTCCTAGGAGTGGAATTCCTGGGTCAAATGGTATTTCTATTTTGATTTTTTTGAGGAACCTCCATACTGCTTTCCACAATGGTTGAACTAATTTGCAGTCCCACCAGCAGTGTAGGAGGGTTCCCTTTTCTCCACATCCTCGCCAACATTTGTTATTGTTTGTGTTTTGGATGTTGGCCATCCTCACTGGTGTGAGGTGATATCTCATTGCGGTTTTAATCTGCATTTCTCTGATGGTTAGCGATGTGGAGCATCTTTTCATGTGCCTGTTGGCCATCTGAATTTCTTCTTTGGAGAAGTGTCTATTCATGTCCTCTGCCCACTTCTTAATTCGATTATTTGCTTTCTGTTTGTTAAGGTGCATGAGTTCTTTATATATTTTGGATGTCAACCCTTTATCAGATACGTTTTTTATGAATATATTCTCCATACTGTAGGATGTCTTTTTGTTCTACTGATGGTGTCCTTTGCTGTACAGAAGCTTTTCAGCTTGATATAGTCCCACTTGTTCATTTTTGCTTTTGTTTCCCTTGCCGAGGGAGATATGTTCATGAAGAAGTCACTCATGTTTATGTTCAAGAGATTTTTGCCCATGTTTTTTTCTAAGAGTTTTATGGTTTCATGACTTACATTCAGGTCTTTGATCCACCTTGAGTTTACCTTTGTGTATGGGGCTAGACAGTAGTCCAGTTTCATTCTCTTACATGTAGCTGTCCAGTTTTCCAACACCAGCTGCTGAAGAGGCTGTCATCTCCCCATTGTATATCCAAGGCACTTTTATCAAATATTAATTGACTGTATATGTTTGGGTTAATGTTTGGATTTTCTATTCTGTTCACTGGTCTGTGGGTCTGTTTTTGTGCCAATACCAAATTGTCTTGATTACTGTGGCTTTGTAGTAGAGCTTGAAGTCAAGGAGTGTAATTCCCCCTGTTTTATTCCTCCTTCTCAGGATTGATTTGGCTATTCGGGGTCTTTGTGGTTCCATATGAATTTTAGAATTATTTGTTCCAGTTCATTGAAGAAGCTGTTGGTAGTTTGATAGGGATTGCATTGAATCTGTAGATTGCTTTAGGTAGTATAGCCATTTTGACAATATTTATTCTTCCTAGCCAAGAGCATGGGATGCATTTCCATTTGTTAGTGTCCTCTTTATTTCTCTTAGGAGTGTCTTGTAGTTTTCAGAGTACAGGTCTTTCACTTCCTTCGTTAGGTTTATTCCTAGGTATTTTATTCTTTTTGATGCAATTGTGAATGGAATTGTTTTCTGATTTCTCTTTCTGTTAGTTCGTCATTAGTGTATAGGAAGGCAACAGATTTCTGTGTGTTAATTTTGTATCCTGCAACTTTGCTGAATTCAGATATTAGTTCTAGTAGTTTTGGAGTGGAGTCTTTAGGGTTTTTTATGTACAATATCATGTCATCTGCAAATAGTGACAATTTGACTTCTTCTTTACTAATCTGGATGCCTTGTATGTCTTTGTTTTGTCTGATTGCTGTGGCTAGGACCTCCAGTACTATGTTGAATAACAGTGGAGAGAGTGGGCATCCCTGTCTTGTTCCCATCTTAGATGAAAAGCTTTCAGTGTCTCGCCGTTAAGTATGATGTTAGCTGTGGGTTTGTCATATATAGCCTTTATGATGTTGAGGTACTTGCCGTCTATACCCATTTTGTTGAGAGTTTTAATCAGAATGGATGCTGAATTTTGTCAAATGCTTTTTCAGCATCTATGGAGATGATCATGTGGTTTTTGTTCTTTTTGCTGATGTGGTGGATGATGTTGATGGATTTTCGAATGTTGTACCATCCTTGCATCCCTGGGATGAATCCCACTTGATCATGGT